>JAWQUT010000055.1:0-32884 GCA_033807755.1 Ellobium chinense
GGGTGTGCGTGTTTCAGATATTAGTGTCACTATGACATTCAGATAACATTCCTCATACTATACTCCAGGATGTTCTGACGACCACTATGGACAGAACTGTACGATGATTTGTTCAGAGGGCTGTAATGATGGGATGTGTGATAGAGTTGATGGCTCGTGTACTGGTAGTAAGTAACTGGAGGATAGTGAGCTACATACATTAAAAAAAAAGAACTCTACCGTGACGGTATGAAGATGCCAATTTTTTTTTTCCACTCCTGGCTATAGAATGTTTTATACCTTTCATGAACGTATCCAGGGGTGCCAAGCCAAAATATTTTCCAAACATGTTGTTAAGCTCTTCCTCCAAATTTTGACACAAAAGAAAATGCCCCTAAACCAGTTAAAGTTTGAGAACTTAGGCAGCAACCACAAATTTTATATTTGAGTGGCTGAACCTCACATATTCTGAGTCTACACATGTATTTGCAACTATCTAAACCTTTGAAATTAAAATCCTCCCACTCCGTGGCCAGTTGTCTGATTTTATAGGGACTATTTAAAATTGCATATTTTTATTTTTTATTGGCATCTTCAAACTTGAAGATTATTCTTGTCCAGAGTACTTGGGTGCTGAACTGGCATCGCTGCACTTTGCACAACCAATTCTGTCCGGTCTAGCAGATAGTAACAGTAATAATAACAATAACAATAGCAATAACGGAACCTTTATCCAACAACATCCAGTTGTAAACGAGCAAAACATTAATAAATATGTTCTTAGCAACTACTTCATTCGCTCACTCATCCAAACCACTCTCCCATTACTTGCTCACTCTCTCATACTATCCAACCTCATTCTTTTTCTTTTCCTGATCATTACTCCTATGAGTATACAGTACTTATATTATTCTTATTACTGTTCTTGTTGTTGTTGTCATCATTATCATCATTGTTATTATCCTGAAACGGCCATTAGATTACATCCTTTTTTTGTTTTTTTTAATATATAATATATATTGCAGGCATGAAGCTTGATAATAATAGTCTCATACAACAAGAACTTGTCATATTATTACATTTCTTATGTTTCAGGCTGTAAGGCAGGTCTCTATGGAGAGACGTGTTCGTCTATCTGTCCAGAGGAATGCACAATGGGCCAGAAACCCAGAAAAGTGGACAAAAATTATTAACTCGTTTATTTCACTACTCCCAATCAATACATGGCATCATATTTTCCAGTGTGGTCGGGAACTGACCACCACGGACTGACCAAGAAAAAGGTCCTCTATTTTCTGTATAAAATACTCGAAAACCGCCTTTAGTTTACATACTGAACTCATACTGAACTCTTGGATCTCTCTGGACATTTTGGAAGGAATCACACCTTTTTGCCAAAGAGAAAATTATGTAGGCACACTTGATAAACCTGTAGACTCACCAGGGACCAGATAGATGACCAGTGGTCATTGTACTCAATTCGGGTTTTTCATGCATGCCTAAACTGACATTTTGAGTCGAGTACATTAAGTTGCACTCGGGTATTAAAAAAAATTCATCCTCTGATGACCAGTGGTTTTTAAGTAGTTTCAATATCCGTTTATTTGTATTAGCTACCTAAGAGTAAGTTAGCAATGCCAACTTACATACACGTTTTCCAACAGTTATCAGAACCTTGAGAAACATCGTTCATTTTAAGGTGGGGAGGGCCCCTGCAGGAAGCTTATAGCTTCTTTGTCCAGTGACTGTTTTCGCTTTGACCTTTACGAATGCTGCTGAGTTTTGGGTTGCATGAAGACAGCAACCTTCTGAATATGTCTTCATTAATTCTTTTTGATCTGGAGCACTTGCGGGCAAAATGTTCTCTGAATTTTTTGAAATCTTTATTTCTTGATTCTAAAGCTTCTTCAGATATCATTCCTATTGGTAATGCCATCTCAAGAATGACAACATGACCATGGATCAAAATGCGATGTAAAGACTATGGCATATAAAACCATGGAAACTGTTGCACAAAGCGGTTGGCAAGGTCTACACAGTAGCTCTACTCAAAAGCGTCCGTATTTATTTCAAATCGGCTGCGCTTCCCATGAGCGACCGAGTTGATGTCTATTGTTATGATATCAAAAGAACCGAATGTTGCGATGAGCGACTGCTAAGCCGACATTGGGCGAAGTGTATTTAAAGTATCTATGTTTGTGAAATAAGATGTAGGAACGATACTTCACGACAGTATGTACTCAATAAACCTTTTCCCTCTGCGTTATACACTAGCTGAAAGTTAATTCATAGCTCGTGTACTGAACAGGCTTGGGACTGTTCACTGCCGCATTAAAATGTTTAATAAGCAGAACCAGCACTTGTAAAATCAGGAAAATTGAAGCTAAAAGCCCCAAGAGTTATGTTTAAAGTCCGAAGATGCTAGAAGTAGGTTAGCTGAGACGCTGGTAACATTTTAAAACTCATTTTCTTAAAAAAATTCACGCTGAGACATTTCTTCGTTCTTGTAGGCCTTAATGATATCCTCACTTTTGTCTTCTCGCTGTTTATCTTTCCGTCGTTTTGTGACTGATTGCTGTGGTGCTGTTTTTATCTTCAGATCACTTTTTCTGAACTCCAGTTCCAATTTCTCCAGAAAGACAAAGATGTTTGGTGAAATTGTCTCCAAAATTTGTGTGAAAACTCTCGCAATTGTTTGTTGTTCGACCTACTGACTCTTGATTGCACCACAATTCTAGGGGGAATTTAGAGCCCACTTCAATGTAATTGGACAGTATGTAGTCTGCAAATGTATGGCAGGGGTCGCTGGTTGGAGCAGTTTCCATAATTGTAAAAGCAAAACAATGCTCGACTTCCTTTTTTTTTGTGGCCTTATGTTATTTTTAGCAAGTCAGTATGTACTTACGGACTCCTTAACAAATGTTAACACTTCTCTCAAATCAATCCCACTACCGGTTAAGTGATCTCATGCTTTAACCATACTCGTACATATATCTTTTTGGTCTGGTTCACAAACTAGTATCGATACTTACCATATTAAGCGGCGAGAAAAAATCAAAAGATCTACGGTCGCTCATTAGAACAGTTTAATAGTCGCTCATCGGAACAAATTTTTAATTGCAGTCGCTCATCCGAATAACTCTCTTCAAATCCACTCGAAAGTATTTGTAAGATGACATGAATTCGACGGATTAAGTCGTATTCAATGCCAATAATTGGATCTACAATCTCTGCCCGCTGGAAAAAGCGACGCGCAGTGTTTCCATCATTTGATATTCCAGAACCTCCCGATTTGGGCATTTCCACTATGAGTCCTAGAGTTTCTCTGAGTTGCACCTGTATGGATCTTTTCCTTTCAGAGACAGATTCCTTATGTTCGGTTGATCTTGCTTGCCATTTTTTAATCGCAGTCTTGTAAGTAACATGCAGAAGACACTCCATACAGCGGATCCAAGCATGAAGAGTGGAAAGACCGTACCTTACTCCTCCTGGTGTCAGGGGTCTCTTCCTTACTTCCTCAACTTTGTTCATGTTTGTTGGCGCCGCTCCACACAATGGACAAGACTGGGTTGAGCTAGTAACATCAGATAATGCTGTCATAACTTTCCCATCAATCATAGTTAGTTCAACTTCATGTTCAACTCATACTTCATTGTTATCTGTGTGCAAGTCAGCTGGCTAAGAACTTCTTTGATATACTTCTCCTCAGCCTTCAAGACATCTTTCGATTCTTTTTTTAATTGAAATCTTAGAGGACGACAGAACATTGTTGAGGAGGGTCTAGGATTGCGCCAGAGTATAACCTTTGTATCACCCTTTTCTCCAAGAAGTTCCAAGGGATCAACACAAGTCAGAAATAAACTTTCCTCGCTATTCAGGTCACGAGGTTCTTCATCCGCGACTTGCGTATAGACAGACGGTCTAATCGATCCATCAAAGCCAATCTTATAACGAAGAGTAAAAGAAGATATTTCTGGTTCAGAGTTAATAACTGGCATCTGGAATCCACAGAGACGTCTCCCGGTATGGTCGAAAAGAGCTTGAGGTGAAACTGAAGCTGAGTAATCAGTGAATTTTATTTGTGATAACTCTGGCATACACATTTGCTTGGCCTCTCTTACATGATTATAGGCTGGATACAAAGGAGAGCCAGCTTCCATGGCACTCTCACGAAGGATCTGGTAGCCAGCTTTAGTCAATCCACAGTCTAGCAGCAATGCCAAAGCTTTCTCAGGTGTATAAATGGGTATTTCGGATACATTACCAGAATCTATCAGTTTTGCTGCCTGAGTTTGCCATCCTTCCTCAAGCTTGACGCTGCTGCATGAAGTAGCTAAGGGGCAGACATAGTTTTCATTAACACTTCTGGGCGACATCGTTTTGTCTTAGTGGATGCATCCTTGAAAGGGCCCATTGGACCTGACGGTCTTCCAACGACTGGTCTTGGGCGCCACTGACACTCCTTGTCAGAAGTCTTACTTGGAGGGCTTTGATCAGAGTCACACTCAAATGAAACATCATTCAGCCAAACTGAATCCCATGTCTCAAAACGGCTGGCTACCCTTCACGCCTGCTGCCATTTACGGTGAAAATTTCGAAGAAAACACTCCATGAATTTTTAAATTCCTCTAACTTGGGAGGAAACTTATGGAAGTTTTGATTTTAATTCTGGAGAGCGCATTTTCATAAATCCCTCTCCTCAAAATATCATAAAGATCACGATTTGTAACCTTCATATTGCTGAAATATCATGAAAATCAGAGGTTAATGTGTAACTATTTGAACAAGTAGCAAGGCAATATTTCTTTTATGAGTCGATGGAATCAACATCGTATTCTAATATTCTATGTGACTTTCAAAACGCTTATAATTTCAGCAGTGCCGATGCATTTGGCGTGTGGTGTACTCGCAGCTGCAGCTGGCTGCAGATGAATTTATTTGGATGATAACTTGCAACCATTTTACATTCAAATGATATGTGTTAAATGCTCACCATTGCTCATCGAAAATTTCTGCACATAGCATGAAAACATTACTCCCTTCAAAATTTTCATTTTCGAGGGTCATTTCCCTTAAAGCCTATTTTTTTTTTCTCGATTTCATACATTTTGAACAAACTCGAGTTGCAGTTTCCAGGACACATGCCTGATTAATGAATTTTGCAAATATACGAGGTATGCTTGGAGCACCGTCAAAAAGTAAAAATTCGAAAACGCAAAAATAATTAGAATTGATCGCTTCCGTAATGCACCTCTGAACTCTATCGCTTCCGTCATTCGACAGGTAACGCTAGCCGTGTCGAATGCCCATGTTCTTTCATTAGCTGGCCCGGGTTCAATGTGCTTGGGCAGGCACACATTATGGTGATATTTATGGCCCGACGGCCGCACTGCAAACTTACCACTCTTTCTGTAATGTTCCCATTACCAAAATCCTCCTACCCATCTGATCACAATAATTTTGCTGTAGGAATAGGAATATGTAAGTGCGTAGATAAAATGTGAATTTGTTTGCCCCCTTCCTTTCGCCATTCCCGGACGGCGACGGGAAATCTCAGCTAGTAGTCATAGAAAACTTTATAAGCATTTAAATAAGCATTACAGTCATGCTCATATCAAACAACATTCCAGGTGCAACAGCTTTAGAAGAGAAGACATAAAACATGTGCATTTGAAAGCACATTACCAACTTACGTGACAGCAGTTAACAAACGTGTACCAATAATTTTGACCGTGTGAACATTTAATTTCAAGGAAAGCTATGAATCACAGTAATATAATGACCATTTGAACTGATCAGTTAGTGAAAAGAAGACATTGATTACAAGTGTCTAGACTACAGTCTTCGTAGAGGAAGACATAGTATAGTAGAATTCAACCACTATTGACAAACAAATAAACAAATAATGCAAAAAAAGTGTAGAGACTGCAGACGGGTGTAAATAGTAGTATAGTAAATGGTGGAAACTAAACCCGTCATAGAAATGAAATAAAACAGTTTAAACAGTTTAATTAAATAATACTAAAAATCTTATGGTAAAAGTCCCCAAGCTTTCAGGCCAACAGGTCTTCTTCAGGGGGTGTTAAAAGGGATAGAAACGGTCTATATATAGAGGGAGAACTGAGAAATAAACAAATAATCAAACAGGCAATATTTGCTTTCGTATATCAGAAATCGTTTTCTGAGAGATTCTTGGACCACTTTATAGCCACTCTGTTTTCACTCGCTCCGCTGAAGAAAAAAAAATGACAAGACTACAGTCTTCGAGGAGCTAGACGTAGTAGATTTCAACCACTACTGACAAACAAATAAACAAACAATCAAATAGACACCCTGTTGAAATTCCTCCTTGTTTATGAGCACTCAAGATAGGTATTTCCGGGCAATATTTGCTTTCGTATATCAGAAATCGTTTTCAGAGAGATTCCTTGGACCACTTTATAGCCGCTCTATTTTCACTCGCTCCGCTGAAAATTAAAAAGAAAAAATGACGTTCGGTTTGATTTTTGAGGTTGGCTTGAAATTGACTCGTTCAAAATCTCGGGAGGGTCTCATGATCAGGGAAGTCGCTGCGTTTGTTTTCATGTGGAAAGCACTGGTCAATGAAAGAAAACAGACACAATGGCTCGCTATTGTGCGGCTTGTGTAATAACAATGACATGGGGGCAAGAAGAAAGCTAGAGTTACTTTACATTACCAAAGAATTAAAAAAGAAATATCTAGTCGATTCCCTCTTTATCAGTTATTATAACAAGATGACCTGAAATGCTAGGATGGTATGCAGTAACTAGATTAACTTATTAGACTAGCTTCGGTGGCATGTGTACTAGAAGTTGTGAGGAGGAGAGGGAGGGGACTTTGTAAAATATGCTAACGTTGTCAATGATCTCATGCGGCTCTGGCTCTGTCCCCCCCCGCTTTTCATTCAAACTCAGCCATATAGATCCATACACCTTTAATTAAGATTTCATTAACATTGCCACCGGCAGGAAATATATTAATCACAATCAGTGGTCTAGGCCTAGTTATGATTCATTCATTGAACCTATTATCTAAACTAGAACTCTGAGCTAGAGGCACAGTCTCAGACATCAAATTTCTAAATTATAATGGGAACAGACAAAACTTATTGTACATCTAGATCTAGATTAAATGTTTTTTACCTCGATTTCGAGGGTGATCCTACAAGTTATAATATAATATAGATGACTGCCTTCCTCATCTCCGCCTTCTCTCAGGATTTGATAGAGAACCTTTTAAACATTTGGTCCAGTCTTAGATTGTTAAAGGCTATATCAGTAATAAATAAGTCTTTAAACATTCAAGACCCAACAGTAATAATACAGTTAAATGACCATTTTGAAAAAAAATATATATTAAGTAAATTGATATAATTGGATACACTGAGATGATAGCTGGCATTATATGGTATATTGGTTCAGTGAGGAATTATGTTTCTATTATGGCATATCTTCATAATGTACGGACACTCAGAATTCTGTGTGAAATATAGCACCATGGTTCTTATAGAGTAAAATACTGTATGTTCTTTAATATGTGTAGAAGTGTAGGTATTAATATGTTCTTTAATATGTGTAGAAGTGTAGGTATTAATATGTTCTTTAATTATGTGTAGAGGTGTAGGTATTAACATGTTCTTTAATATGTATAGACGTGTAGGTATTAATATGTTCTTTAATATGTGTAGATGTGTAGGTATTAATATGTTCTTTAATATGTGTAGAGGTGTAGGTATTAATATGTTCTTTAATATGTGTAGAGGTGTAGATATTAATATGTTCTTTAATATGTGTACAGGTGTAGGTAGTTACTATGTCCTTCAATATGTGTACAGGTGTAGGAATTGTCGATCGCATAAGCATTGGTAAATTTTTTCAGCACCATCGGTGCTCTCTCAATAGAAACATACTCCGGTTCCGCCATTGTTTACCTTCTGACTTCTCCGACCACGTGAGGGGATAATCAGTGGTTCAGATTGTAAGATTGTGTCAGTATACTTTTATAAGGAACAATTGTGACTTTACTGGGGTGTTGCCATTGCAAAAATAATAAATAAATCGTACGGTCTTTATGCACTCATACTGTAAGAAAACCATCCTCGAACGTTAAAGTTTGCGGTGTGGCTGTGGAAGTGTTTAAATATCTAATTTCCTCTTATTCCCCTCCTGTCCCCCCCCCCCCCCCCCCCCCCCCCTCTCNCACAGACTTTCTATTCCTCTCTCTCTCTCTCTATATATATATATATCCCCCCTCTCTGTCTGTCTGTCTGTCTGTCTGTCTGTCTGTCTGTCTCTATCTCTCTCTTAGCATGTGTAAACTTGTGAGTGCGATGACTAGAAGTATAAGAGATTTGGTCGACATGAAAAAAGGCGATGGAAATTGGGGAGGGACGAGTTTAAAGTATGAGTAATAGTATATTTAACTTATGCTTTATGCTTAGTGGGACCATTGAAGTTTATAGTTCATAATGAGGTTATACTTTATAAGTACACGTATACTTTGTAACTTGGTATCAAGCTTTATTTAAAAAGGTAAAGAAGGGAAAAGTCGATGCATTAGGAGTGTATACTTAGTAAGGAGGAACGCGTAGCATATCGGTAATTGATATCAAGGTATTACTGTGTTTATCTAATTAAAGACGAATGAATGACTGAACAAAGGAAGGAGAGAAGGTGGAAGGCAGGGAAGGAAGGAAAGGAAGGAAGGCAGGGAAGGAAGGAAGGAAGGCAGGCATATATGAGACAATCTGACATTGAGCTAAAAGAGAAAAGGGGAAGGGACAACTAAATCTATCGTTTCAAGCCACAGAAGATCAAAATTACAAAATTACCAATTGATTACCCTTTCTGATTCTCTAATCCCAAGCCTAAAATCTTATAGATTTTTAATTTCACTGAAGAAAACACTCTAATGTATGCAGGGAAACCGTTTTTCAACACAACGCGTTTGGTAAAGCAAAATTTACGTCTCCTGGGGTCGAATAAACGACACACACGATTGAAGGATCATAAAGATGATGATGATACTGGAATAATAATGAAATACAAACTGGATGGCCATTGATACTAAAACGAACAAAGGCTGCTGTTTTGAGACTTCAACACAAATTAATAGATATTAATTCTATGACTTAACGGATATCACTCAAAAGACAACCGTGATAACTTGTGTGAAACGTGCCAGTTGACTTTTTCATGCTTGTTTCGTTTCTTGGATAACCAAGAAACTGAGACCTGAAAGTAACTAAAAAGTAACTGAAAAGTAATTCGTTACTTTTCAAAATAAAGTAATTGTAATAGTTACTTTGCTTTCAAAAAAGTAAAGTAATTGTAACAATTACTCATTTTTTCAGAAAAGTAAAGTAATTGTAACATTTACTTTTAAAAGTAACTTTTAGCAACCCTGGTAACAGCCGTAACAGGCATGGAATTAGTTCGGGAAAAGTTACGGTTTCACACAATAAGGTAGGTAAAACGTTGTAATGTCGAAATCTGACCGACGACTGACCGACGAAGACTTAGAAGGGTGGAAAACGCTGCGCTCACCCTTAAAACGGTTTTCTATTCACTCGCTTTGCAAGAAAAAAAATTAATTCAATTCTGATTTTCAAGGTCGAAATGAAGTTGTGAACTGAGCTGAAATGTAATTGGAACATTCCAGATCAGATCAAACTGTCAAAATAGGTATAGTTCAGATCAAGATCAGTTCATCTAAAATAGCTTGTTAGCTCAGATCAAGTTCACGAGATCACGATCTGAGATCATTTGATCTCAGATCTGCCCAACCCTGCTGGTCAGCAGAAGCGGTGAAGTCCCATATAAACATCGAAGAGATCGCCGAAACACCCTTTAAATCTGTAACCCTTGCATCAGACTGTTGGCGAAATAGATTATAAAACTGACGAGATGGTCACAAGGACTTTTCCGACCTCTCAACCAACATGATCATCATTAAAGTCAACATCGTCAAAACAAGAGTCAACAATGAAAACCATATCATTTGTCATTTCAGTTATGGTCGTGATTCTGTCAACGAGTAGCCGACAGCAATCTCTTCTATGACTATCCGTAAACAAATAAAAATCAACGGCAACATCAACACCAAGATTTCCATCACTAGCAAAAATAAAACTAATCAGTCCAGCTAGTTTTGACATCTAAGTAACACCAACACCTACAATATTGAAACCAACAACAACAATGTATTTTACTTCCAATATAATTAATATTCTGGTTTGGCTTCTTTTTTTTAAATTTGACTCATGTTTCTTTTTCTCCTGTTTCTTTTTTTCCTGTTTCTTTTTTTTCCTGTTTCTTTTTTTCCTGTTTCTTTTTTTCTTGTTTCTTTTTTTTATGTGTCTTTATTTCCTGTTTCTTTTTTCTTGTTTCTTTTTTTCCTGTTTCTTTTTTTCTTGTTTCTTTTTTTCCTGTTTCTTTTTTTCTTGTTTCTTTTATTCTTGTGACTTTTTTTCTGTTTCTTTTTTTCCTGTTTCCTTTCTTCCTGTTTCTTTTTTTCAGGGAATCGAGCTGACAGGTAGGTAGAAAATTACAGATCAGATCAAGTTCAGATCAAACAGCCAAAATTAATATAGTTTACGTGGACCCCATGATCTTCTTGACCGTTTAGTTTTGCATAGATACCCGTGGTCAGATAAAGGAGCTTGCGCCCGACATCGGATTGGTTTGATTCTTTTTTTTTGTTTTCCCCGAAAATTCAATTCGGCAGTCAAGCGCGCACAAGAATAACGAAAAAGTAACGAGTAATTTTGTGAGTGTTACAAAAAAACATCGGTAAGGAATACTTTCTCGCTACGTTAGACGAAGCTTGTAGTAAGTAAGTAATTGTTACTCCAAAACTGTAACGAGTACTCGTAGCAGCGTTACTTTTTACTTGTTATAATAACCCTGCTTATGACAAGGAGGCAGTCATCGACTATAAATAAAATAACGCCTCAGGTTAAAGTAAACCTGACTGGATTTCTGACATACGACAGCCAATAAACATCAAAAGCAAACATTTGACGGAAATACCTATCTTATGTGCTCATAATGAAGGAGATGATTTTCAAAAGGATGTCTGTTGCACGAAAATACCTATCTTTAAGTGCTTATAATCAAGGAGGTGATTATTATTCAAAGGGTATTAATATGTACGCCGCCAAATTATTACATCATGGCCTTCTGTTGCAGATGGCCGGACTCGCCACCGAGGATAATCCGTCATTTTGAGTCTTTAAATGCAAAATCGGGCTTGGTATACAGTTTATTCGTGATCAGCGCCCCACAATTATGACAGATCCATTGGTGGACTATTGCTACCCAAAATGCCGAGCACACTTTTTGTAAGCGTCAAATCAGAATTTGGCCCCAGTCTAGCCTACATGAACAATGAACATTTAGCGTCATGAAGAATGAAGAGGATGGTTGTGTGCTGCAGTCTAACGTTTCAGATAGCCTGGTGCCGGGTACCGGGCTGGCAGATCAAGATGCAGTCGATGAAAGAACACAAAACATGTGTTCGGTTATCTATCTTTGTAAAAGCATATTCCGCACATTGGTATTTCAAAGTAGTATAGACAAAGTCTAAATACGGTGTATCGGACAAGAAATAACTGCATATTTTCCAATCCAACTCAAGGAAAGAGACAGAGAGAGAGAGAGAGAGAGAGAGAGAGAGAGAGAGAGAGAGAGAGAGAGAGAGAGAGAGNAGAGAGAGAGAGAGAGAGAGAGTGGAAAAGTAACCTCACGCAAGGTTACGCCGATCTATGGGCAGTAACAGGCAACTGGACTGAGACTGGGAGAGGTTATGGCTTCACATACTAAAGTGAAACGTTGTAAGTCGAAGTTTGACCCGCGAAGACTTTGATGGGTGACAAACGCCGCCTTTCCCCTTAAACCGCTTGCTTTTCTCTTACTCCGAAAAAGACACAAAAAAGAAGGCGGCATTTGGTTCTGATTTTTGAGGTAGATGTGAAGTTGTGAACTGAGCTGAAATGTAGTTAGAAAATTACAAATCAGTTTAAGTCCAGATCAAATAGTAAAAAAAAAAGTAAAAGTTCAGATTAAAAATCAGTTCATTTAAAAAAGATATTGAGCTCAGATCAAGTTCACGTGAACTGATCTAAAGTTCACGATCTTTGCTGATTTGATCCCAGATCTACCCAACCCTGCCCTCTGAAGCAGAGCTGACGTGGACAGCCGAGGGAGGAATTTGGGGATCTCTTGTCGCTCAGGCTAGTTGGCATGGACGATTTGACAAATCATGAATGTCGCATCCTTTTGTTCTCCTTGCATTTTATTCTTTACAGAAGGCATGAAGTTTTCTTTCGCGTCTCGGTGAACGATAAACGGTAACAGTTGTTCTCACTGTTTTGGTATGTCTGAAACATGCGTAATTGAAATGACAGGTGCCCAAGCCATCGTTATTTATACCTTGATCTGAGACAGTGTGTATGGGATAGGTGCACACCTAATGCGAACAGTTCTAATTTAGCCAATAGTGACATGCCTGTCTAACGTCTTTCAGTCACACACACACACACACACACACACACACACACACACACACACACACACACATTTACAACCCTTACATACACACTTTTACAGACAGACAGACAGACAGACACAGACAGACAGACAGACAGTCAGGCAATAGCGCAGTCTAATGTCTTCCAGTCTTTTTGAAGCCAGTCAGAATGACATTTGAGGTTTTTGGGGTTTTTTTTGGTAAGAATGTAAAAATCTTGATATCATATTATCAAGACTTATTGTTTGCACTCTCATCAGGGGCCAAATTTGTGACCTAACTTTATTCTGACTTGAGATTCAGTTATTTGATATTGGTACGGATCACCCTCTTGAAATGGTGAAAATTCAGACCAAAAAATATACAGTTGAAGATAAATTTGGCACCGTAACTGTTGATCTAATCCACCTCACAAAAGAATGAGATAGAATGCATAGTTACTTGGCATTTGCCACTGCTTTTTATTTCCTTTAACACAGAAGTGGTTAAACTTTTGTATTCGGTGTCAGAAGGACCAGGACACTTTTTGAGCGTGATATCTCGATAACAAAAAGAGAAAAAAAGGAAAGAGAAACGACAGGTAGCTCAAAATAATCGATTACGTAAATCAACATGTCCATCGCACACGCTGGCTGGATATCACATGCAGCCACGTAAACAGCCACATGATTTTCATTTATTTCACGATCCATGGTGAATATACTCGTGTAAGATATAAAAGCGGCTTATTAGAAACAACAGCCATCAAGTGCTGAACGGAGAACCAGACAAATCAGCAGACAAAGAGCAGAGGCAAACAAAGGGACATACAGAAGAACGGTATGAGATCACTATCATTATCTCCTCTGTAAATGATCTTTATCATCATTATTCTCACCTATTTTATCTTCAGTGCCGCATTCTAGAAATAGACATTATCTGAAAACAGATTAGAAAATCTAAGCAACGACAAAAATTAGTACAAGTCTGGGCCATATAACAAACGAGACGCCGGTAGGTATCTCCACATTATTTTATTATAAAATTTCGACCTTGTACTAATATTTCCTTTGCCTCAGCACTTTCGAGGAAATGCAGCTTGAAAGTTGGGATTTTCACGCAGCAATGACCGCCTTAACTGTTAAAATATTCCATTTAGCGCCGGGCTGAGACATGACGTCAAAAAGCAAGAATCAAGCTAATAGTAATACTGGTTATGTTCAGACAGTTATCCACATATGAAAATATCCCATGTAATTGGACAGTATGTAGTCCGCAAATGTATGGCAGGCGTCGCTGGTTGGAGCAGTTTCCATAATTGTAAAAGCAAAACATTGCTCGACTTCCTTTTTTTTTTGTGGCCTTACGTTATTTTTAGCAAGTCAGTATGTACTAACGGACTCCTTAACAAATGTTAACACTCCTCTCAAATCAATCCCACTACCGGTTAAGTGATCTCATGCTTTAACCATACTCGTACATATATCTTTTTGGTCTGGTTCACAAAATAGTATCGATACTTACCATATTAAGCGGCGAGAGAAAATCAAAAGATCTACGGTCGCTCATTAGAACAGTTTAATAGTCTCTCATCGGAACAAATTTTTAATTGCAGTCGCTCATCCGAATAACTCTCTTCAAATCCACTCGAAAGTGTTTGTAAGATGACATGAATTCGACGGATTAAGTCGTATTCAATGCCAATAATTGGATCTACAATCTCTGCTCGCTGGAAAAAGCGACGCGCAGTGTTTCCATCATTTGATATTCCAGAACCTCCCGATTTGGGCATTTCCACTATGAGTCCTAGAGTTTCTCTGAGTTGCACCTGTATGGATCTTTTCCTTTCAGAGACAGATTCCTTATGTTCGGTTGATCTTGCTTGCCATTTTTTAATCGCAGTCTTGTAAGTAACATGCAGAAGACACTCCATACAGCGGATCCAAGCATGAAGAGTGGAAAGACCGTACCTTACTCCTCCTGGTGTCAGGGGTCTCTTCCTTACTTCCTCAACTTTGTTCATGTTTGTTGGTGTCGCTCCGCACAATGGACAAGACTGGGTTGAGCTAGTAACATCAGATAATGCTGTCATAACTTTCCCATCAATCATAGTTAGTTCAACTTCATGTTCAACTCCACATAGACGTCTCCCGGTATGGTCGAAAAGAGCTTGAGGTGAAACTGAAGCTGAGTAATCAGTGAATTTCATTTGTGATAACTCTGGCATACACATTTGCTTGGCCTCTCTTACATGATTATAGGCTGGATACAAAGGAGAGCCAGCTTCCATGTCATTTTCACGAAGGATCTGGTAGCCAGCTTTAGTCAATCCACAGTCTAGCAGCAATGCCAAAGCTTTCTCAGGTGTATAAATGGGTATTTCGGATACATTACCAGAATCTATCAGTTTTGCTGCCTGAGTTTTGCCATCCTTCCTCAAGCTTGACGCTGCTGCATGAAGTAGCTAAGGGGCAGACATAGTTTTCATTAACACTTCTGTGCGACATCGTTTTGTCTTAGTGGATGCATCCTTGAAAGGGCCTTTTGAACCTGACGGTCTTCCAACGACTGGTCTTGGGCGCCACTGACACTGCTTGTCAGAAGTCTTACTTGGAGGGCTTTGATCAGTGTCATACTCAAATGAAACATCATTCAGCCAAACTGAATCCCATGTCTCAAAACGGCTGGCTACCCTTCACGCCAGCTGCCATTTACGGTGAAAATTTCGAAGAAAACACTCCATGAATTATTAAATTCCTCTAACTTGGGAGGAAACTTATGGACTTCCACAAGTTTTGATTTTAATTCTAGAGAGCGCATTTAATTTTTCATAAATCCCTCTCCTTAAAATATCATAAAGATCACGATTTGTAACCTTCATATTGCTGAAATATCATGAAAATCAAAGGGTAATGTGTAACTATTTGAACAAGTAGCAAGGCAATATTTCTTTTAAGAGTCGATGGAATCAACATCGTAATCTAATATTCTATGTGACTTTCATAACGCTTATAATTTCGGCTAATATTCTATGCGACTTTCAAAACGCTTATAATTTCACAGTGCCGATGCATTTGCAGTGTGGTGTACTCGTAGCTGCAGCTGGCTGCAGATGAATTTATTTGGATGATAACTTGCAACCATTTTACATCAAATGATATGTGTTACATGCTCATCATTGCTCATCGAAAATGTCTGCACATAGCATGAAAACATTACTCCCTTCAAAATTTTCCTTTTCGAGGGTTATTTCCCTTAAAAATCTATTTTTTTTTTCTCGATTTCATACATTTTGAACAAAATGGAGTTGCAGTTTCCAGGACACATGCCTGATTAATGAATTTTGCAAATATACGAGGTGTGCTTGGAGCATCGTCAAAAAGTAAAAATTCGAAAACGCAAAAATAATTAGAAATGATCGCTTCCGTAATGCACCTCTGAACTCTATCGCTTCCGTCATTCGACAGGTAACGCTAGCCGTGTCGAATGACTATGTTCTTTCATTAGCTGGCCCGGGTTCAATGTGCTTGGACAGGCACACATTATGGTGATATTTATGGCCCGACGGCCGCACTGCAAACTTACCACTATTTCTGTAGTGTTCCCATTACCAAATCCCTTCCACCCATCTGATCACAATGATTTTGCTGCTGGAATAGGAGTATGTAAGTGCGTAGATAACAAATGAATTTGTTTACCCCTTTCCTTTCACCATTCCAGGACGGCGCCGAGAAATCTCAGCTGGTAGTCATAGAAAACTTTATGTAGGCATTTAAGTAATCATTACAGACATGCTGATATCAAGCAATACTTCAGGTGCATCAGCTTTAGAAGAAAACACATAAAATACGTGCATTTGAAAGCACATTACCAATTTACGTGACAGCAGGTAACAAACGTGTACCTATATGACCAGGTGAACAGTTAATTTATTGGAAAGCTATGAATCACAGTAATATAATGCCCATTTAAAACTGATCAGCTAGTGAAAATAAGACGTTGATTACTAGTGTCAAGACTACAGTCTTCGTGAAGGAAGACGTAGTAGATTTGAAGCACTATTGACAATAACATAAACAAACAATCAAATAGACATCCTGTTGGAATTCACCTCCTTGTTTATGAGTACTCAAGATAGGTATTTCCGTGCAATATTTGCTTTCAATGATGGCTTTCGTATGACAGAAAATCTTTTTTCAGACACATTGCGTTTACCACTTTATAGCCGCTCTGTATTCACTCGCTCCGCTAAAAAAAAAAGACATTCGGTTTTCATTTTTGAGTTTCACTTGAAATTGTGAGGTGGGCTGACAGGTAGGTAGAAAATTACAGATCAGATCAAGTTCAGATCAAACAGCCAAAATTAATTTAGTTTACGTGGACCCCATGATCTTCTTGACCGTTTAGTTTTGCATAGATACCCGTGGTCAGACAAAGGAGCCTGCGCCCGACATCGGATTGGTTTGATTTTTTTTTTGTTTTTCCCCGAAAATTCAATTCGGCAGTCAAGCGCGCACAAGAATGTAACGAAAAAGTAACGAGTAATTTTGTAAGTGTTACAAAAAAAACAGCTGTAACGAATACTATCTCGCTACTTTAGACGAAGCTTGTAGTAAGTAAGTAATTGTTACTCCAAAACTGTAACGAGTACTCGTAGCAGCGTTACTTTTTACTTGTTATAATAACCCTGCTTATGACAAGGAGGCAATCATCGACTATAAATAAAATAACGCCTCAGGTTAAAATAAACCTGACTGGATTTCTGACATACGACAGCCAATAAACATCAAAAGCAAACATTTGACGGAAATACCTATCTTATGTGCTCATAATGAAGGAGATGATTTTCAAAAGGATGTCTGGTGCACGAAAATACCTATCTTTAAGTGCTTATAATCAAGGAGGTGATTATTATTCAAAGGGTATTAATATGTACGCCGCCAAATTATTACATCATGGCCTTCTGTTGCAGATGGCCGGACTCGCCACCGAGGATAATCCGTCATTTTGAGTCTTTAAATGCAAAATCGGGCTTGGTATACAGTTTATTCGTGATCAGCGCCCCAAAATTATGACAGATCCATTGGTGGACTATTGCTACCCAAAATGCCTAGCACACATTTTGTAAGCGTCAAATCAGAATTTGGCTCCAGTCTAGCTTACATGAACAATGAACATTTAGCGTCATCAAGAGGATGGTTGCGTGCTGCAGTCTAATGTTTCAGACAGCCTGGTGCCGGGTACCGGGCTGGCAGATCAAGATGCAGTCGATGAAAGAACACAAAACATGTGTTCGGTTATCTATCTGTGTAAAAGTATATTCCGCACATTGGTATTTCAAAGTAGTATAGACAAAGTCTAAACACGGTGTATCGGACAAGAAATAACTGCATATTTTCCAATCCAACTCAAGGAAAGAGAGAGAGAGAGAGAGAGAGAGAGAGAGAGAGAGAGAGAGAGAGAGAGAGAGAGAGAGAGNGAGAGAGAGAGAGAGAGAGAGGACAAGTAACCTCACGCAAGGTTGTAGCGCCAATCTATGGGCAGTAACAGGCAACTGGACTGAGACAGGGAGAAGTTATGGCTTCACATACTAAAGTGAAACGTTGTAAGTGGAAGTTTGACCCGCGAAGACTTTGATGGGTGACAAACGCCGCCTTTCCCCTTAAACCGCTTGCTTTTCTCTTACTCCGAAAAAGGCACAAAAAAGAAGGCGGCATTTGGTTCTGATTTTTGAGGTAGATGTGAAGTTGTGAACTGAGCTGAAATGTAGTTAGAAAATTACAAATCAGTTTAAGTCCAGATCAAATATTAAAAAAAAAAAGTAAAAGTTCAGATCAAGATCAGTTCATTTAAAAAAGATATTGAGCTCAGATCCAGCTCACGTGAACTGATCTAAAGTTCACGATCTTTGCTCATTTGATCTCAGATCCGCCCAACCCTGCCCTCTGAAGCAGTGCTGACGTGGACAGCCAAGGGAGGAATTTGGGGATCTCTGGTCGCTCAAATCATGAATGTCGCATCCTTTTGTTCTACTTGCATTTTATTCTTTACAGAAGGCATGAAATTTTCTTTCGCGTCTCGGTGAACGATAAACGGTAACAGTTGTTCTCACTGTTTTGTTATGTCTGAAACATGCGTCATTGAAATGACAGGTGCCCAAGCCATCGTTATTTATACCTTGATCTGAGACAGTGTGTATGGGATACGTGCACACCTAATGCGAACAGTTCTAATTTAGCCAATAGTGACATGTCTGTCTAACGTCTTTCAGTGTCACACACACACACACACACACACACACACACACACACACACACACACACATACACACTTTTACAGACAGACAGACAGACACAGACAGACGGTCAGGCAATAGCGCAGTCTAATGTCTTCCAGTTTTTTTTTGAAGCCAGTCAGAATGACATTTGAGGTTTTTGTTGTTGTTTTTTTTGTAAGAATGTAAAAATCTTGATATCATATTATCAAGACTTATTGTTTGCACTCTCATCAGGGGCCAAATTTGTGACCTAACTTTATTCTGACCTGAGATTCAGTTATTTGATATTGGTTCGGATCACCCTCTTGAAATGGTGAAAATTCAGACAAGAAAAATATACAGTTGAAGATGAATTTGGCACCGTAACTGTTGATCTAATCCACCTCACAAACGAAAGAGATAGAATGCATAGTTACTTGGCATTTGCCACTGCTTTTTATTTCCTTTAACACATAAGTGGTTAAACTTTTGTATTCGGTGTCAGAAGGACCAGGACACTTTTTGAGCGTGATATCTCGATAACAAAAAGAAAAAAAAAAGGAAAGAAAAACGACATGTAGCTCAAAATAATCGATTACGTAAATCAACATGTCCATCGCACACGCTGGCTGGATATCACATGCAGCCACGTAAACAGCCACATGATTTTCATTGGTTCACGACCCATGGTGAATATACTTGTGTAAGATATAAAAGCGGCTAATTGGAAACAACAGACATCAAGTGTTGAACGGAGAACCAGACAAATCAGCAGACAAACAGCAGAGGCAAACAGAGGTATAGATAGAAGAAAGGTATGAGATCACTATCATTATCTCCGCTGTAAATGATCTTTATCGTCATTATTGTCATCTTGTTTATCTTCAGTGCCGCATTCTAGCAATAGACATTATCTGAAAACAGATTAGAAAATCTAAGCAACGACAAAAATTAGTACAAGTCCGGGCCATATAACAAACGAGACGCCGGTAGGTATCTCCACATTATTTTATTATAAAATTTCGACCTTGTACTAATATTTCCTTTGCCTCAGCACTTTCGAGGAAATGCAGCTTGAAAGTTGGGATTTTCACGCAGCAATGACCGCCTTAACTGTTAAAATATTCCATTTAGCGCCGGGCTGAGACATGACGTCAAAAAGCAAGAATCAAGCTAATAGTAATACTGGTTATGTTCAGACAGTTATCCACATATGAAAATATCCCTTGGTTCAAAATTTGATGCCTTCTTCTCGTACATGATCGAGAGACATTACTGTTAAACTTAAAGACCATGGATTGGACAACTACCCGAATTTAATCGCAATTGTTGTACTCTTTAAATAGGCAGGATAAAGATTTGATAAAAGGAGCATCTGTCCGACCACTGTTTGAGTTACTTTGTTAACGATTGCATAGATTATGTATGGTTGTCTGTGCTAGGCGGTCAGTGCCCTTTTTTTTTGTTTTTGTTTTTACCTTCGTAGTTTGGTAAACTCTCGTTGGCCTATGATTCTGACAATATAAAATTATCATTTGTCTGAGAAGCACATTTAAATATTTATACACTGCATAGCAGTACACCATTGTCTCAGGCTCAGGGAGCGGTGCTAGTTGCATCACTAGAAATCGGTCAACATGCAATGGTTAATCAATGAGCTGGCACATCGATGTTAATTTTATTTTGACACTCTTCTTTTGATCAGAGATGACCACGAAAATATTCTGAAGAATAGTTGTGAGACATTTTGTAGTTTGAAAAGAAAGAACCGGTTTTCACAATCAATGAAAAGAATGAAATGGACCATAGCATAGACATGCCAAGTTGAGCACAGCAGCAGGAACAAGATGTTGAAGGTGAATGGATAAGGACAATATGTGTACACAATACAAATATGATGTCTTAGGGGTGAAGTAAGACAGAGAGAGAGAGAAAGAGAAAAAAGGAGTGAGAGAGAGAAAGAGAGAGAGAGAGGATAGAAGCATTAATTAAAATTTGAGGGCCTGAGGTAATAGAAGAAAAAAGCTTGATGGCAGGCAACGAACAGTGACTCAGGGGACGAGGCATCTTGGTTGGCCTCTCTCTCTCTCTCTCTCTCTCTCTCTCTCTCTCTCTCTCTCTCACACACACACACACACACACACACACACACACACACACACACACACACACACACACACACACACATACACACACACACACACAATCTCTCTCACGCTCTCTCTTTCCTCCTTCTTTACTTTTGTTGTCTTTCTTACCTCCTGTTCCCTCCTAGACTCTTATCCTACCACTTTTCTTTCCCCTTTTGCTCCTTGCCTTCTCTCTCTCCCTCCCCCCCCCCCCCCCCCCCNCCCTGGAATTCATCTAACTCATACTGGGATTCATCACATTCCCCACTTTGATCGTGAAGAATGGTTCCTCTTTTGAAAACTTTCAAAAGGTTTCACGGGCATTTTACTGAATGCTCCCTCGGTCATCTATGACTAACATAACGGCGTCAAAAATAATTTTCACCTCCATTTGCCGGCTTTTTTAGCACTCTCTGAAAGCATGTTGATAGGTTTATGACTAGTGACGCAACTAGCACCGCCTTTAAGCGCGGAGAACATTGCCTGAGACAATGGTTAACTGCCAATTAAATCCTGTCCTGCTGAGCGGCGTATAAATTATCTGGAAGTGCTCCTGAAGCAAATGATAATTTTATATTGTCAGAATAACTGGGTGTAGATTAATAAGAACTCATTAAACCATACAGACAAAAAAATAATAAAGGCACAGACAACCATACGTTGGCTATTCAGCAGAAATAAACAACGAGACTAAGAGAGAAATGAACATTTGTGGTAGCAAGAGGACAGTTAGGACACACAGAGATCATCAATTGCATGTGACTTTTTTTTTTGTTTGACCCCGACCTTGGAAGGAAGGCACCATCAACCCCACATGTAAACTGCATCCTGTACTTGATTAAATGGCAGATGTAAATGCCCTTTTAGTTTCAAATGCACCCATGGTTTTGAGTAATGTCGCTTTCTTGGGATGTGAAATCATTTCCTTTCTTTAATTTGTTTATGTAGTTTATGTATGATATTACAGCATTTAGTCTCCTCTTGAAAATCCTTTAATCATGACATAACCGAAAAGTACAGAAATTTTCAGTTGCTCTTGCAATTTCCAAAGAGTTTGAATTGGAGCTACTGAATTATATCGGTTGTCACTGGTACTTCTTTGATGTTGCCATGGACTATGATTGATTACTATTTACTATCAAGTGTCAGCTATTACTATTTAATTTTTTTTTAACTGTTGATGTAATACCACAGCATTATATAGAGATTTTAAACTGTTGCAACTGTAAATTTTATTAACTTTGATAAATATATATTTAAATTGTCGGGGTGACTGCCTGTTTGCCAATATCAAACTAAAAATAAATAATGTTACACAACATAGGAGTAATCAGAGACAGTGTCACTAAAGCTAGTTAAATGGATTTATACATTTCAAAGTTAGGACTGTAGAAATGTCATAACCGGGGTTGAAGACAGAGCCACTTACTTGAGCAATGTCCAAATTAATTTCAACTTTTTCTTAAATATGTAATTAGTAAGATATTACATTACTTTGATTAAATAAACGTGTTCGTATCATTTTGTTCGAGCTGATTTTAGCGTTGTTATAATTTTGAAATTGCATAATAGATCTGCTGGCTGTCACCTGCTGGTTCGTGCCTATCTTATGGAGTCATTTTCTAATCCCATGAACGGAACTGAGCTTCATCTGATCTTAGCAAAAACTAAGATGTATTGAGTATATTTGAAAAATTCACTGTTTTCTTGGAACTAGGCTAAACTTCAGCTGGGGGCATTTTTCTTGATCTGAATTGATTTTTTGGGTGAACTTGCCGTCATCTGTCAACCTAGATCCTTACCCAGCTAGCCAGTAGCCTACCTACCTGCCTGTCTATGCATCATATGAATTTGCCACCTACCTTTTAACATTAAGTCCATCAACTGACCATTCATCACCAAATCTACAGAAGGGTTTGCCACAATTCTACATCTTGTGTCTGTGTAGACTACCAGCATGCCTACTTACTAGTCTGTAATCTACCTGTCTGATTGCCTGCCTGTCTATCCCCTTGTCATCTAACATCGATGTCTGTTTTCTACCATGTCACCCAGTCGTTCCCTCTATGAATATACCTTCCTATCTGTTTACCTATCTACCTAGCAACCTATTTATTTACCATAATTACTACTGACTTTTCCTCCAACCTCCTATGTACCCTTCCAGTAAGCGCCGTGTGATTTCTGAGTGGTACTCATAAACTGAAGACTATTACGTCTAAAGTTTTCTGTTTGATTCGCGAATAATGACTCTTCACTTCCACTTCCCCATTCGCCTCAGGTGTAGAAGAGTACCTGGCTTTAGAGCTTGAGGGATCAGGGCGTTGCAGCGCTGGCGATTATGTTAAGCATTTCATATTTATCACATAAATAGAGCCTATTTCCGATGATATAAAAGTGTGTAATATTTTTTTGGTATCGTGCAAGTTACATAAACTTGACCTTTGACCTGCTTACGAATACTTTGATTGGAAGCCTTGGAAATTGCTAGGCTTATGAATATGTGACTTCGTTTCTTCTGTAACTATTTTCATTGCCTTTGGGTGTCTCTCTGTTTAGAGTTTAAAAAAAAAAAGAACATTCTGTCTTGTCATCATTCTCTTCAAGTTTCAGTTTCAGTCAAACATTTAATTTTGAATTAAAAGTACTTGAAATGTCACAGTGTTTCTGTGGTCTAAAGGACTGGATGACCGTGAACAAACTCAAATTTGAATGACAAGACAAACTATATTGTTTAGAAAATCTAGGGTTGTACAAAATTCTCCTGAAGTAATGCTTAACATCAAAGATTTTGTAATTACATCAAGTTAGAGTGTGAAAGATCTGGGTGTTTTGTTCAATTCTGGTCTATAAATTAATGTCATCCCATGTTAGCTTTCTGTGCAAAAGCGTGTATTTCAGATTGAAACAGGTTTGCAGTGTGCGTCAGTTTTTAACCACCAATGTAACAGCAACACTAATTAAGATCTTTGGTTTTATCTAAATTGGATTACTGTAATTCTATACTTTCTGGGATCACTAGTGATAAAATCAAAAAAGTACAAATTGTTCAGAACAATGCAGACAGAATGATTATGAAAAAGAAGAAAAACGATCATATAACACCAATCCTGAAAGATCTGCACTGNTATCTTATCTTATCTTATCTTATCTTATCTAAGGTTAGAAATCATATGTTGTTTTTGTTCGCTGTATTGCAGTCCTTTCTTTGTTGTCCTCTTTTCTCCTTCCTTTCCCCTGAACTCTCTCCCAAATCCACACATGTACCTATCCGTTCATGGAACGGGTAATTATGCTTGTATATATATATATATATATATTTATTATATTAGAATGTGCTACTTGTGCATATTCTTCACGTAAATTCTGTAAACAAGACGAGTGAAGGAAGGAACGAAAGTTATTGTATGCACATTGCGCATGGGTATCTATGGTAATGCGGTATATAAATGTCATTTATTATTATTATTATTATTAAAGTTCCATCAATGACTTTTTAGATCGACTTTGTGACGCGTTCAGTTCATATTTATGTTATTGACGAATAAAAATTTAATTTATTGTTAGTTAGGGTTTATACGAGTATAATAGAAGGGATCTGAAAGTTTTGTTTGTTTGATATCAGATTTATGAAATTCGTTACTCATATATCGTATTCGCGAACGAAAACGAGCGAAGATGACAAATGTATAACTCACTCATTTTATAAATTTGATATCAAACAAATATTCATTACAGATCCTCTCTTTCTATAAATGATGTCTTTTTTTCTATATTTTTGTTTTATGAATGAAAAAGTGTAATATAATAAAATATAATATAATATAGCATAACATAATATAACATAATATAATATAATATAATATGATATAATATAATATAATAATTCTCGTCTATTTATTTATTCATTCTAACAGATTACAGATACTGATATATTATCGTCTATGAAAGAAGACTGAGGCATGTTCTGTATCCGAGCTCTACTGGTCCTACTACTTACTGTGAAAACAGGTAAAGCATTTGACCAATTCCTGATCTTTTAGCATTGTTCATGCCCAAATTTCTACGGCTTATGAAAACAAAAGACAAACAGTTGTTGGGAGCTGTCAGTAAATTAGCATTTAATGTCATGAAAAACGATAAATAACTTTAGATATATCCACTAGTAGTGCTCTCTTTTTATGTAATATTTTTGTATTATTTGCACTTCCGCCGGAGTCTGAAATGTTAGTATTGATACATTATGTTGATTGTAAATTGTATTTTCTCAATATTATCAATGCTCATAATTATGTTATATACAACTTGAGCAATAAAGATTCTTGTGTTCTTGTACGGCAAGATAACAATGAAAAGAATGAAGCATTGGTGACAGAAGTACAGTGAAACCTCGCTATACCGCCACCCGTTATACCGCCCTTCCCGCATACCGCCAGCTTTTCGCCGTGGAACGGATCTGACACCTATACAAAGTCACTAAAAATCTCGTTATACCGCCATTCGCCATCCGCCAACAGTTTAACTGTTACAGTCATAACTTGAGTATAGTAAATATTGCTCGTTATAACGCCAACGTAAATTTAACCCCCACTGTCCATTCTCCACCTCAACCTAAATCCAGCTAACAGACGGAACATCACTTGGCGCCACAGTCTGTGCTTGTTACTCAAACACCAATCCTACTACACACTCTTCGCTTTTTGGAAGCGAAGTCCTGATAGGCCTACTTGATGGGGCATGCAATGCGAAAGGCGGGTCACAGTTCAATCTCCTCTCGCCCAATAGGCCTAGAGAGTTTGCGAACGAAGCGCGCGCGAGGTGATGCTTCAACTGGTTCGCACCGGTCGCGGGGTACGATGCAAACAGCACACATTGATCTACGACGTAGGCCTAGCGCTTGTGTGATTCTACGACCCGGATGTGTAATGTGTAGTAGTCAATTTCTTTTCTTATCATTCTCCAACTTGACACATACGCTTCCAATCCTTAGTTCTTGCTTGTTTTTAATTTTAACTCTATTGTTTTAAAGGGAGATAACTGCATTATTTTAGACATGTTAGCCAGTCTAATCTTGGTAAATTACTTAATTTCCCTTGTTCTACATGGTATTTTCGTTGTACCGCCATTCTCGTTATACCGCCATTTTTCTGTTTGCCCCTTACTTGGCGGTATAACGAGGTTTCAGTGTAAAAGTAACCTTGTGTCCTAACCGGCAAGGCACTAGAATTGACTGAAACACTTTTTGTTGTCTTGTAATCACTCAGGCAGACTCTCATCGGGACTCTGTCCTTACCCAAAGAATGGTACTGTACTGAGGGGAGAGAAGAAACGGTAGACAAGAGGGCGAAATAATATCCATAAATCGAGTTTCCAGTTTCCAGTTTATTCAGCTAGGTGTAAGCCAAGCACAAAATAATACATTGTAATGTCACATCAATACAAAGGAAGAAATGAAAAGGGGAAAATATATTATTATATATACATAACTGTTACTAAATTACATTTAGTCATTGACATAACATCTTGTCTCATTTTCTTTCTCTCTGTCTCACTCTCTCTCTCTGTCTCACTCTCCCATTAATTTTCTCTGTCATTATCTTACACACACTCTCTCACTCACGCTCCCCATCTAGTGTTAACAGTTACAACTTCCATAACATCCCATTTGAACAGACACATATATGTAACAGAAAACTAACACCCTCCCCACCTCACTGCCAGAAAGGGAACTAACACTTGTGTCATTTAAGATATAAAGATGCTAATGTCTTTTTCACTGTTGGCTATATTAGGTTCTACACCTCTCATTAACTTATGCTGGGGTGACGTGTCAAAATACTTTCCAAACATGTTGTTTAGTTTTTCCTAAAAAATTTGACACAAAGAAAAATGCCCCTGAACCAGTTAGGTTTTGAGGACTTAGGCGGTGAAGCAGACAACCTAATATTTTAGGTCTTTTCACTCAGTAAACGGGGTAACCTTACCCACCTAGCAACAACCACAAATTTTATAGTTGAGTGACTAAACCTCACCTATTCTCAGTCTACACATGTATTTGCACCTATCTAAGCCTTTGAAAATAAAATCCAACTCTTTCCCCATTCCCCATAGCCAATTTTCTGATTTTATAGTGACTAATTAAAATTGCATATTTTTATGCCAGGTGCTATTGGCTCTTCATACCTTAAACTGTTCGTATTCTCTTAAAATGTCATAGAAACCTATTAGTATGTCTTTTTAGTTCTTTGTCATCATTGTGCTAATAACCCTGCTCGGGTATTAAACATCGAACTTCTGAGTACCATTTTGTGCATTGACTACACCGATGCAATTCAATCGAGATACAAAAGAACCATGAAGGCAAATGTGATGTTACTATAATTATGTAGAACAAAATATAATTTTTCTGTATGTCATTAGTCTTTTCTGACAGACGGAAAAAAAACAACACCATACGTGTGTCATTAATCCCACTGTAACTGATGGTTAAAGACGTAGTAACTAACAAGAATATCGTGTCTTTTGAATCTATTATGGTCCTGAACCCCTTAGTCCTCCCCCATATTTTAAGTCTCCGGGGGGNGGGGGGGGGGGGGGGTTGAGTATGACTACTACCATCCAACCTCAATGTCTCCTTGCAGTAAACGGCCGTGAGCTGATCGTTCCTGCAGGAACCATCAGAGAAGGGGCCCTATTCCACATTTACTGTGACGCCTCAAGAGTTGATCTTCTCCACAAATATGCATCAATTCTATATCAGTTAAAAGTTTCATGGAAGCCACCAGGAGAACAGGACAACAAATATCAAGTTCTATCCAAATACCATGTTCTTTTATACATATTGAAGGATCCAGCAGAACAGGTGGGTGATGTGCTTCAAGGCGTTTTGTAGATGAGCAGGTGTTGTTGTTAATACTATTATCGTTTTTGTTGTTGTTATTGTTGCTGTTATTTGACATGGCTATTCTTGTTGTTGATGGTATTATAAGTGTTGACATTCGTGTTGCTCTTTGTGTTAATGCTTTTCAGCAGGAAAGAGAAGAAGACAAAGAAGAAGAAGAAAAAGAGGAAGTAGAAGAAGAAATAAAAAAAAACCGACGACAGCATTAACAACACCGGCAACAACATCAACAACAAACTATATTGCTATTTTAAAAAGTTGCTTTCTTCAAGCAGTAAAGCTCAAAATTTCGAACACAAACGAGGACGAGACCGTGGGCACGGAAACACCGTAAATTAAATCTAAAGATCAAATTGTGTCATCTCTAGCTGATTTCAGCGCTATAATTCTGTCTCTACCAAAAGGAAAGAAAAGAAAAAAACAAAAAAATAAGTATGCCTCCGTGAAGAGGACAGTAAGATATACTGTTTCAGAGCAATGTTGTTTACATGTTAAGGAGAGCCACTGTCCTTTTCCAGATTTTGTGACGCACAGCTTCAGGATATGAAGGCCTAATTCGATCTGTCTCTTTCAGCCAATACCGTGTTTCTCAACGGTCACTTCCAAGAAATTCCACAATCTCTAAAACATCTTTAAACATTTCCAGCATTCCATAAACTTATTAAAGATTATATTTAAAATATAGGACTCCCATTTTGTTTTGGAACTACGAAGCCCAAATATCAAAATGGTTAATGAAGCTTACTATTGTCTGTCCAACAATATGCGTTTTTTTGGGTGTTTGTTTTTGCAGATTTTGAATATCGGTTTGCTTTGAAAGATCTTAATCACATTTTGCATGGCCACCTCTTTCAATTTGCCTTAACTAAGGAGCTATTTTTTTAAATTGATGGACTTTGAAAGTTATATTAAAAAAAAACAACGAAATGGTGAAGATTAGGTTATTTATAGCTTCAAGAAGTGGAACATGCGAACTCGAAGCTTTTGTAGGCGCAAACATGCTTGTTGTGGATAAATGCAAAGCATGTTTCAACGGAGGTGTTATGCAGCATAGGTTTTAACAAATGACTGACCAGTCAGAAGACTGATCGACCAAACATAATAACATGTGATCATTGGCGGTTCCAAAACGTAAATACTCTGTTTTTAAGGTTCCCTTCAATAGCATTTACGTGCCTTAAGAGCAGTTTTCTGATGTCTGGGTCGTACTGTCAAGGTATATGACTGCACTTTGTGTCTGCCTTCAAAGGAAATTTTAGTTAACGTGTACTTGTTTTTGTGCTCAAGAATGCTTTTGGCATATTCATTTGATGTGTGCAATGATGCCTATAATCACAAAATTCAGGGACAGTAAAATACTGCTGTAAGTTGCTGCGCAGGCATATGCAAGAGACGTGAGCTTTGTATAGTGGGTATATACCATCTATCAATCTAGAAAAAAAAGGGTGGCGCTTATCCAAAATATTTGGATTTGCTCTTATGCGGACGTAATAATATATAGCTTCTTGGGGATTTTGTCGATTTATTACTTTCATGTGGATAAACGCAATGCCTTTTTTAAATGGGGCTTTGAAATGTATGCGTTTTATAGGAAGTATTCATGTGGTCTAGTCCTCTTCATTCTTTCTGACATGGCTGATCGCACGATCTCCTCCCTCTATCCGATGTGAATTGCAATATTTATTTCAGTATAAATATATGTGGGAGCGGTTAACAGGACTCTTCGGTTGGACTTAGGTAAATTTTACAGGATTAAGGTCAGACAGGTACGAGGGAGGCCTATGGATCACTTTTTTGTGCTCTCGAATGATCAATGATGCTTTGGCCGGTAATAAATCGCATCTTTCTAGCGGCACTTGCGTCTTACGATGTTCAGAGCTTGGACGATTACTGATTGGTTAGGACCTAAGGCCATGCCCCACCTTCTTCCGGAATGTTATAAATGTTTTTGCGAAGGAGCAATAGATTTATTGTCACACCAAGTTTCAACGAATTCTAAAGGAACAGAAATATTAACATATTAACCCTTATAATTTATTTATAAATAAAGCTGTAAATAACCTAATAATAATTTCGTTGCTTTCGAGTTGTTTTTTTTTAACAACTTCAGAAAAAAATAAAACTGTTTCTCCATTTTAATCTTTATAATATATATATATATATATATATATATATATATATATATATATATATATATATATATATATATATATATATATATATATACCTTTCAATAAAGGCAAATTAAAAGAGGAAGCTAACCAAACTCTTATTAAGATTGATCAAAGCAAACTGGTGACTATACGATAAACAAATGAAAACCGTATATTGTTGGAACGACTATAATTTCCTGAACGACAAGTTCATGTTTATTACAAAAAAAAAAAGCGAATATGAAACCAAATTTTTCCCCATTACACCTCACTCAGGATGTACACTTAATTACGAAGATTTAAGAACTTGCTTTGGTGGTATAACAATTTAAAGTTTTAAATAAATACAAATAATCATTATTATGCCCCGAAGGAAATAATATGTTTTTCAATGTCATACATAGTTATTAATTTCATTGATGATTCTGATAATGTATACATACATAGGTACATATAACACTATCGCAAACGAAGTCTATAACATAGTCATTGTTAGTTGTCTCAGATTAGCTCTATTAAACACTATCCATTTACTACTGAGCGTCAATTTCAAACTGCTAAAAAGGACAAAATAGAAGGTACCCATATGTGGGACAGGGCCGGGAGGATAGGGGATGGGGGGTTGGTTAAGAGGAGTGGCCCTCCATATTTTCAAGATCTATTGGAAGTTAGCTTATTCGGCTTGTTGTTAAAACAAGGCACCTTAGTGGGGTAGTTACTGGTATAGCGAGTTTTTCCCACGTATCCCATTAATAATTTCTAATTTATGACTATTTTGACTGCAGAATACTTCACCCGGCAGAAACTGGCTACACGAATTTCGGGGTCGTTTGAGTATTAAAAATCAGAAGAAACTCCAGAAGAACGATTGGGACTTTGTAAAAGCTTACAATAACATAAACACTATGAAACTGAAGATATCGGTTTGGGAAGGAAAGTTGGCTGATGCAGGAACATACCAGTGCTGTGTCACTTACCGGCTACCTGGACCTTCCATAAAAATGACGGATGTCTGCTCCACACAAGTAGTGACAGCACACGGTAAGTTTAAGCCCATTTCGACTATAGCAAGCAGTGACCGTTGAGGGTAAGTCTTCGTCCACAACTCATTCAAAACGTGGCCGGACAGGCGAAGCTGTGGTCCCGCTTGACCTAACATAACAGGCAACCATACACTGGAGTACATTTTGGTCCAATTTCAAACAACACAATAGATGACCGCACATGACACTTAGTCTAGTGTTAGTTAGCACAAACCGTGACCTCACAGTACAAGCCTTAGTTTAATTTGAAATTACACAGGAGACGATCACAGACACGGTAATTTTTGGGCCATTTTCAAAAAAAAAGAAAGAAGATGACCGCACCAGGTAAATGTTGGTCCAATTTCAATAACATTATGGCATGTTAACACAATGTAATTGTCGCTGAATTACAACTAGCACACATATTCATCGCACAATGTAAGTTATGGTCCAGTTTCAGTTGACATAAAAGATAAGAATGAGGTGTCCTGGAGCTGCCCAAGTATTGAGAGGAGATGAAAGAGCAGTTATCTTTATTAATACTGTTTATTTATTTATTAACAAGAACAAGAACAACAAAAACAACAACAACAACTACTACAACACCACCAACAACAACAACCAGAACTTCCAGTCCAATTAAAAGAAAAAATGCGTCACTCATTCCACATTTGTCTAAGTCACTTTTTGATGATCTGAGTTGTTTCAATATTCTACTGTAATCTCCCATTTATCCTCTTTTTTCTGTGAAAACAAATGAAATTATATTCAAGTTTTACAAACAAAACCTCAGAAGTTGACTTAGTCACATATTATTATAGAACGAACGTGGCGAATTTCTCTCCAATGGTCCTAATGAGGTTATATAACTTTCATCCAAATCTTTGGTCGTCATACCGAGTCCAATCACTTTAAACGCTTTGGGCATGTAAATAAGTTGAAGCTCTCCAACATGTATGCTAACACAAAACATGAAAATAGTAAACACCGTCCGCCATTCCGGGCACTCTGTTCTAGCTCTTCCACATCGGTCGCGGCCATCTTAGAGCAGCACACTTCTCTTGCTTTAAAATATCCGAAGGAGTACCAGTAGAATCAAAAAAAAGTCACCTCCTTCGTTCCCTGCAGTTATACCCATGGGAACCAAACAGGAGACAATGTCTATGATGCTCACGACACTGTACATAACGATATCGTTATATAAGCATTACGCTACCCTTTGCTGATGCATAGGCGAATCTCATCACCCCAAGCGACTGAGTGAGCGTCTGTTTGTATCCGCGCATTCCCTAATTCTGTCACCAAGTGCTCCGTTTTCATTTTGTATTACACCCATGTTACCCCAATATGAAACGACCCTGTTTTGTTCACTGTGTTTAATGTTGTTTGTACGTCTGTGTGTTTGTCGTGCCGGGTTTACCAACTGAGGCTTAAAAGCCTTTGGTTGAAGAGGAGAACGGAAAAGCTTGTAATGTGTGCTAGTCCCATGTTTGGCGTTATAACTGATAATTTTCTGTTCGGCTTCGGTCAAGCCCCGGCCACTAAGCCACCCTTGTTTTTGTTTTTTTGAATTGGCGGCATGGTTGTGTATAAACGTCTACCTAATTCTCAACTGACGGCAAGTCGAAGGGTTCCGACGCAGAGGTCGCGGGTTCGATTACCGCAAATTCACTTTCTTTCCTGCTTCCATTTTCTCTCTGCATTTGTCTTCCTGAGCACTCCCACATTTATCATAGTAATCGTACTGTGTGTGAGCATCTGTTTGTGTTCGATCACTCCCCACTTCTTTTCCACCTCAATGTACCGTCCACAGTAAAATCGCGTCAACCTATTATTCCTGTGGGACTCATTACCGAGGAGGTGCCTTTCACTATCCACTGTGACGGTTCTCGGGTGAACTTACCGGAAAATAC
>JAWQUT010000055.1:33113-53645 GCA_033807755.1 Ellobium chinense
ACATCTCGGACCTACATTCAAAGTCCAATCCAAAACGTTCTCATGAAATGTATGATTGATTCATCGCTTTGCGGATAAGACAATGTCTGCTAATCAATTCCCAGCCAATCCGCTATAGGTTACAGAAGCCTAATCTGGTGTCTCTGTATGAGCCAATAAACTGTTTTCTCTACTGTCACTTATAAGAACTTTCACAATCTCTAAGTCTTCTTTAATAATTTGCAGCATTCAATTTCAATAAGCTTATTAAAAAATGAGATTTAAAATATAGGTCTTTCATTTCGTTTTCAAGCTACGAACCGGTACAACGAAAGGTGTAAAAAAGCTAACTAGTTTCCTTAACGACACGTGCTCCGCACAGGATGCCACACGGAAACCGAAGTGAATGACCCAAACTTCAGGTTTATTTTACAAAATCAGGAGAGAATGCAAACTTAATTCGCACGTAGGTTCACAAGTCTAGGGTCTATTCTTCACATTTTTTACTGTCTTCCTAACGCATCTGACAACATACTATTTTCTTCCAATTAGAAGTGTATAACCTATGATGGCAAATGATGACTGCACTTTGCAGTAAGCTATTTTGAACGTCCTCATATTCGGAGTGTCTTTATATTCGGAGTGTCTTCAGGGACGCATCCAATCCGCAAAGCAATCTCCAAAGTATAACTCTAAAATGTTTGCGACTCTGTTTGTGATGTTTGGGTCCAAAAAACTATGGCACAACATGAGTACACTGACGCCAATAACCCCGAATGGGATAATTATTTTTGACGATACATCACTGTGTGGTGGTAACTCCGTATTCTACAAATATAGAATGATATAATATGCATTTGGTATGATCCCATGAGCCTCTCAAAGTATGTTTAGGCAAGGATTAGAAATAGAATATAGGAATAGGGAACGATGTTATGGAAGAGAGAGGATCTCTTAGAGGACTCTTTCATGGGTATTTCCTTTGTTCAAATCCTCCTCCAGCTCTAAGCCGAGCACAGCCTGAGAAACTCCCAGTAATCTACCAGAGACCAGTGTAACCAACTGGCAAGAGAGGGTTGCAACACTATAGTAGCATTTATTTAGCGGGCCGATTGTGCCGCCACTGTGATATAAACATCATCATATTGTGTAACACGCTTGGTGTGCCCGTCTACGCATTCTGTACCTAGTCATTCATACAAAAATAATCCGTAGAATCATTGGACCACGGGGTTTCAGTTCAATAAACTTGTTAAACGTTGCTAGTGAGGCTGCTGGCGAAGGCTGTGTATCGAATCACGCAGCCATGTCATACAAAGATTCCGTAATGGGAGCTATCAGTTTAAATTATTGTTTCTTTCTTTGAAATTTGACTTCGAAAGTGTGATCCAAGCACTCTCCAAATACCCTAACTGCAGAACTACAATTAGGAAAAAACAAGATCTTTGGTGAATCTTTGACAGTATTCTGTGACATCTACACAGCGTCCTCAATGTCACACAATTGAGTTACTCTGTGTGTGTGTGTGTGTGTGTGTGTGTGTGTGTGTGTGTGTGTGTGTGTGTGTGTGTGTGTGTGTGTGTGTGTAAAAGTAAATATAGACCACTTCGGAATAAAAACTAAATAGTCGCGTGATTTTCGAAATTATAAACAACATGGTAACCGCCCTCTGTAAACATGTAAGGTGCTTTTGTCAGGGAAGTAAACACATTGCACGATCGGAAGGAGTATACTCTAAGGTCCATGAGTTGAGACAGATATTGTCCTTGTTGAAGCATTTGGAGAGCTCCAGTGCATTAGTGGGATATGGTGCAAACTGTGCATCATGACGGAAGCTCGCATTTTGTCCTCCATAACGTCAAAAAGTAGAGCGGGGAGAGCTATCGGTATGGTAACATGAAGTGGTCCATAGATAGTTTTTGCTGTTGTTGTTGTTGTTGTTGTTGTTGTTGTTGTTGTTGTTGTTGTTGTTGTTGAAATTACATGAGTGAACTAAGATTCCACCATTTCCAAGTTGCCAAATGGCGTGAATCTATCTCGCGTTTGGTCTAGAATCTTCCCAATCACTCATGATTCGTTATAGAAGAGCATCCATGACCAAAAGAGTATTAATTTTTTACTGAACGGGCACCAAAAAGCAATAATTTGTAACTCCATGTCATTGTAATATGTCTAATCACGGGTAATACCCGATTTCTATCCACCCAAGAGCGGTACTCTATTTGCAATCGCATTTCTACAGTTCGCGGACACTCGCCGTCTGTAGTGCTGACACAAACCTCGACAGGAAAAAATGTTTGAGAACAAGAAGCCTGACCTAGGATTCTTGTGTTGTATGCATAATCCTTACATTTGTTAATGTAGTTCGTTAACCACAATGAACACTAATAACGTTATGTGAGTGTCTCATGCGGGTCACTGGTATTTGGTAACATATCCTGCTCACTAACCGTTTTAACCCGCGATTTCAGAGAATCCCGGAAGGCCGAAATTGGACCATCACATTCGAGGGCATGCACAACAGACTAGACCACTCAGATGACATGATAGTTCCAGATGTGCTTTGGTCCAAAGTGCGCAACGTAAACACTTCAAAAATCACCATTCTAGTGGAAGATTCGAAACTCGAAGATGCAGGGACATACAGGTGCACTGTGGAGTTCTACACTGCCACTGAGTATAGCTGGTTTCCACCGTCTTCAACGGAGACTGTGGACGCTATACGTAAGTCAGGTTACACATTCAGTAATATCACATTACAAAGGTGGCATTATTAAGCTACAAACGTGGCTGTATCATTACATGTGGCCAATGAACGAAAGTTATAATGTAACAAACGTGTCATTATAGTGTCACAGACATAATAGCATAGATTCACTGACACGTTATCTTTGTGACACCATTACAGGCGACTTCGCTAACTCGCTTGCCCTCAAGATTATTCAACGTCTTATTTGACTTGTAGTCCAAAAGTCTAAACACTATCAAATAGTCCACTGTGGGATCGCTGTTGGGACGGCAAACTGACCAGTGACCGTATGCATAATCCTTGCGTTAATTAACACATTGCGTTAACTACGTTGAACACTACTAAAGTGTTTGGAGTTGCCTGTGGATTATGCATACGGCCACAGGACTGGAATTGCGCATTGTCTTGTAAATGTCCCCCTGGCCTCCGTACAAGTCAAACATAGAACGTGAATATGGATGAGCCAAGTCACATAATATTTTTTTACCGGGATTTTCCTTCAAGAGATTGGTTTGTGTAAACTCAAGTCTTTTTTTTTTTGCTTAGCTCTCTCTCTCTCTCTCTCTCTCTCTCTCTCTCTCTCTCTCTGTGTGTGTGTGTATGTGTGTGTGTGTGTGTGTGTGTGTGTGTGTGTGTGTGTGTGTGTGTGTGTGTGTGTGTGCGTGCGTGCGTGCGTGCGTGTGTTTTCGTTTTCCAGATATTAGTGTCACTGTGACATTCAGATAAAATTTCTCATACTATACTCCAGGATGTTCTGACGACCACTATGGACAGAACTGTACGATGATTTGTTCAGAGGGCTGTAATGACGGCAAGTGTGATAGAGTTGATGGCTCGTGTGCTGGTAGTAAGTAACTGGAGGATAGTGAGCTACATACATTAAAAAAAGAACTCTACCGTGAAGGTATGAAGATGCCAATGGTTTTTTTTTCCACTCCTAGCTATAATGTTTTATACCTCTCATGAACGTATCCAGGGGTGCCAAGCCAAAATACTTTCCAAACATGTTGTTAAGCTCTTCCTCCAAATTTTGACACAAAAAATTGCCCTTAAACCAATTAAATTTTGAGAACTTAGGCAGCAATCACAAATTTTATATTTGAGTGGCTGAATCTCACCTATTCTGAGTCTACACATGTATTTGCACCGATCTAATCCTTTAAAATTAAAATCCTCCCTCTCCATGGCCAGTTATCTGATTTTATAAGGACTGTTTAAAATTACTGTACATATTTTTAATTTTTTATTGGCATCTTCAAACTTGAAGATATTCCTGGTCCAGAGTACTTGGGTGCTGGATTGGCATCATTGCACTTTGCACAACCAATTCTGTCCAGTCTAGCAGATATTAACAGTAATAATAACAATAACAATAGTAATAACAGCACCTTTATTTAGCTCCAACAACATCCAGTTGTAAACGAGCAAAGCATTAATGAATTATGTTCTTATTTTATTCTCTCACTCATCCAAACCACTCTCCCATTACTTGCTCACTCTCTCATACTATCCTACCTCATTCTTTTTATTTTCCTGATCATTACTCCTATGGGTATACTTATATTATTCTTTTTACTGTTCTTGTTGTTGTTGTCATCATTATTATCATTGCTATTATCCTGAAACGGCCATTAGATTACATGCGTTGTTTTTTGTTGTTTTTTTTTTTAATATATACTATATATTGCAGGCATAAAGCTTAATATTATTAGTCTCATACAACAAGAACTTGTCATATTATTACGTTTCTTATGTTTCAGGCTGTAAGGATGGTTTCTATGGCGAGACGTGTTCATCTACGTGTCCAGATCGCTGCCTGGATGGAAAGTGCGATCAAGAAACTGCAAAGTGCGATATTTACAATTTGGAACTTGACGTAACAGATGTTTAAAATGCCACATAAATATAAATGAAAGGTTTTCCTATAGCTGAAACCTCGCTCATAAGTAATATGGTCATCGATTCCTTTATGAATCCCCTCCCAAATCATGAGGTTGTTTAGGAACGCACAAGTGACAATAAAAGTGTCAACTCAACACGGCACTCGGTCTGAATTGTCTTCTCTTTACACACCCTAGTAGGTTCCCTTACACGCTGTTAGGTTTGTGACACCTATTAGAGGGGCAAATCACTCATTGTGTACAACCCAATTAATCCGCTTATAAAATCCCCCTTTTTCGGGGCCCCGCCAGACAGTGTTAGGGTGTAGAAATATGTAAAAATGACCTGTGATCTAAATAAAGCATCCAATTTTAAAGTTTCAGGTACACTCTGAGCCTTCTAGATATGTGCCTATGTATTCGCACGCGGTCAAAACCAGCCACATGAAAAATTGGGGACCAAATCAGAATTTGAGGCGATCTTTTTCGAAAGACATTTGTGAAAATGTTTGGGCGTTGACCCCCTTTTTCTTCCCGTTAAAAGATCAGGCAAAAGAAGTACTTTAACCTCCGTGGAAGAAATTTCCCCAAATCACAGTATATATCGGTGTCAAAGACCTTTTACGGTATACGCAACAATCGGACACGAACTGCGTATAATCCAACGTCGAAGTGGTGATTCCGGGGACGAGCCAAATTGTTTACAAGTTCAAGTTCATAGGCCAACATAATGCATTAAAATACAATATTACATGAGTACAATCCACTGCCAAGACATAGACTATACCATGTTCCTCATGCACAATGTTATCACTTATCTACCAATTTCTCATCTAGCTGACACCCAGACTCTCGAACGTTATACTGACACACAAATCATGACATTACTGCTGGAATCACTCACTCTCTCAAACTACACTCTCTGCTTGTCACTCCTCCTTGCCAGAGGGTGCCCAATTTGGCTCAAATTTCTGAATTATATTTCTTCAGTATTTCGAAAGGTGTAATACAAGATTGAAACGGAGCACTAAGTAACCTTGTTCGATTCCCACCACATGATTTTCTTTCCTCCTTTCATTTTTTCTCTGCATTTGTCTTCTTGAGCACTTCCCCCTTTATCCTATTTCACTCCTATTACGTAGTGCTCCGTTTCAACCTTGTATTACACCTATGTAACCACTAAATGAAACGATCCTGTTTTGTTCACTATGTTTAATGTTGTCTGCACGTCTGTGTGTTTGTCTTGCTGAGCTACCAAATGAAGCCAACAGCCTTTGGTTGAAGAGGGGGACGGGGAAGTTTGTGGTGTGTATGTGTGAGTCTCGTGCCTAGCGCTATGACTGCTAGTCTTCTGATCGGCTTCGGGAAAGACCCCGGCCACTAAGCCACTTTTTTTGGAGTGGCGGCGTGGTCGTGTATAGACGTCTACCTGATTCCAAACTGACGGCGAGGCAATGGGTGCCGACGCAGAGGTCGCGAGTTCGATTCCCACCACATGACTTTCTTCCCTTCTTTCATTTTCTCTCTGTATTTGTCTTCTTGAGCACTTCCCCCTTTATCCTATTTCACTAATATTTCGAGACATAAATTACTCAGTCTTCGTATGTCTTCACCCCATTCACTTTTAAAATATTTTACTATTTGCTTTAACTTTTACGTAAATACCGCGGGAGTAGTTTTCCTAAATTCTTACACCGTGGACATACTCTCAGACAGTGGTACTTATCCTTTATATCATTACATACGCTACATTTTCTATTTATATGGTCAAATTTAGGTCTTTTCCACCTCCCCCTCTTCACCAAAAAATGCATGTGAGTTTAGTCTGATCTTAGTAAGAGCTAGTCTCCTTGCTTTGCAATGACATACATTTAAGTAACGTTCATATTCCAGGTCTGATTTGATATATTTATTATACACTCTATTATTACTACTGGCTGTCACTGCCTCCCTCCAATCCTGTCTATAACAGTCTGTTAAGCGTGTTATTAAACGTGTTTTAAGCTCAGATAGAAATACGTTTTCATCTTCAACATTCTGTTCCATCCACACAATTATGCGAAGCCATTATAACAAGTTTAACAAGTTTATTTGTAAATAAGCCCAGACCATATCTGGTATAAAGGCATACAATTGTTTTTAACAAATAACGGGACAGATGACAAAGTAATAATTAAGAAGCACACTGATAAAGCATATATAATGTCCACTTAGTATCCTCATTTATATTTATATAGCATTTTCTTAGTGTATATGGCCAGTGACTTAATACATTGTACTGATTGGTTATTGAAGAGTAATTTAGCTTTGAACATATTAGGTCTTGAGATAAATTTTTTGTCGACGTACTTCTTCCTTTCCAGATTAAATTTTGGACATTCGAATATGGCGTGAAATTCATCTCCAACAGCAGAGTTATTATAACAAAGAGTGCATTTACGCTCGTATATAGGTACATTGTTCCATCTTCCTGTCTCTATTGGCATTTTGAGGTTAGCTGTTCTAAATCTACAAAGGGAGTGTCTTAAGTGTATAGGTAGATCATCTAAATAGTTTTCGAATCTTAATTCCGACTTGATGCATCTATAAAAGGCAGCTTTCCCCGATTTTTCTATGCTGCTGTTCCAAAACTGGAGTGCTTGGTCTTTTAGCCTCCTGTCAAGTAGCTGGATTTTATATTTAATGTTGATGTCTGCTGGAGCCAAATTTCTCGGTAGCCAAGGATATTCAGTGTTTTCAATTTTTTTTAACCATGGTATTTGTGAGTTGCCTTTCATGTGGTAGTCAAGGAGTACGTGGTACATTTTCTTGGATAATTTAGTTGCTTTCCCAGTGATACGTTTTAACCAGTACATCAGCATTCTTTTATCGATTTCCAGTTGCAGAGGATACCGTCCAGTCTTGATAAAAGGTCTTGAACCAGCGATGCCCACGATACCATCTCTGAATCTGAAATTGACATTTTATATAATTCTTTGTATACTTTTTTCACTAGATTATTTTTTTCATAAAGCCTTTCCCGGATAATTTGCAACCAGTATATTACGATTCGTACTTGTCTCTCGATGATCATGGAGAACACCTCCAATTCTCCATATACGAAACAACTTCATACCAAGAACAGACTTCAAGAAAGTCAAGTGAAATGTTTCTGTGGGGTCTGCTTTACAGAATCCCCAGACCTCACAAGCATAATTGGAATAGGCGTGATTACAGAACTGAACAGCTGGAGTTGGATATCCTGTGAAATTGGAAACCAGGAAAGAACGCTATCAGTGGATTTTTAGGGGGCAGAAAAAGGGTGAATCGCGCAGCCCAGAGAAAACTTGGTGGTGCAATAATAACCCAGATATGTTAAGTAAAAATCAAAGCAGCCAATGACACAAAATAGTAATCCAAGCCTTAAGCAGATGCAGAATGTCACCTAACACTCCAACCGATCAAGTTTCAATAAATATGTACAAGGACACATCAGCATATTATTCAGATCCAAAATGTTTTGTTTAAATCGGTGAAATGTCCAAGGCAAGTAAAATTATACGCTCTATGAACAAGGATCCACTATACAAATAGGAGAGGATTTGTTTCAGAGCCTAAAAAATGCACACTATTTTTTACAAAAACTATAAACCTTGTGCATTTTCCTTTGGCTAACCATTTCTGAGAAAATACCTCTAGGATGTGGGATTTTTACCCTCTTTACGTTCCTATTACTCATGCCGCCTGACATCATAAAGCAATAAAATATAGAAAACGACTGGTGCGGACTCAATCGCAAACTGTATGGACCTGTCGTTTGATGGCCTAATTCACTCTTCGACGTCACACAGCACGAGTAATGGTACCCTGCTTAGGATGAAAATCCCGATATTCCTGCGGTGTTTTCTTAGAAACTGTCAGTTGAAAGGAAAACTAAACGTGGTTTAAATGTTATGAAACAAATAATACACGCTGCAAAATATTTAACTGTACACTCTTCTTGATAGCTTCTGTTATTATACCGCAAACCTGAGTGCTGTTGATGATGATAATGTGCATACTGCATCCCCTATAATCCTTGCTCAACTGCCTGCGGACTTGACACTGTGAAGCTAATTACTAATACTATCCCTGCCTCTTAAAGTGAGGTAAGGTTTCAAGACTTACTAGCCTGAGAGCAAAAGATGTCATCTCTAAATCAAAACAGCAGGCTGGTCAACATGAACTTACTAGCTTATTTACATATCTTAAACACAAAAGTTTACTACAGTAGCATTCACTTAACACAACAGCACTGTATCCGAAATCTCAGTTAACCCAACAGAAGAGAAAGTCCCCATCCAAAGATCCTCTTTACTCACGATAAACTGTAACGATTAACCAGATAATGAGTTTCAGGAAAATGATAACATGATACCTTATAATCGTGCGCAGTTGGGATATGAGAATTGAGGAGGTAATCAAACCATCAGTTTGCAACTAAGACAATAATGCATGGATTGGCACTAAATGATCTATTCATTTTGAAAGTTTATAAGCTATAAATTACAACATTACTATTTCTAACACTAAAAAAGAGCAGGGAAACTAGGATTTAGACTAAGCATGACAAACTTAGGGTCCCCTTTACAACCGTTTACTGTTTAGCAAGTTCTTTAGTTATCGCTTGGTTAGTAGCAGTCCTATAGTCGCTAATAAGTCATTCTAGTGTATTCATAAAGGACTGGAATTAAAAGAAACAAAAATCTGATTTACATCCACCAGTAAAAGCTCAAATATTGACAAAGCAAGTGATTGTGTCTACCAAGGCATTAAAGACTTCAAAATATGAAAACCATGACTGTTAGAATTATAGTGCAATAATTCTTTTAAAAGTCCTGAAGTCCACTAAGCATCACGACTGGATGATATGGTCCCTTTAGCTGAGAACATTGCCATTGCCTCTCGAACAAACGCGTATGTTTTCCTCAGTTGTGTATAGCGTCTAGTCGTAATTTTTAACGTCCTCAGGTCCACTGAGCATCACCAGTAGAATGATAGAGTCCTTTAAGCTGTGAGCGGTGTGCTCTTGACATCTCATTTGCCTCTCAAACAAAAGTGCATGTCTTCCTCAGTTGTTGTAAATAGTGTCTTGTAGTTTGTAGACACTAAGACTTGGGGATTGTAGAAGAAGCCTGCACCGCAGATCTGTCAGACAAGTGGAGCAGTGGAACCTCATAAGCTGTCTGCTAGAAGCGTCAATATCGGTGGTGAAGAGAGAGAGAGGGTGGGCAGGNTCAATATCGGTGGTGAAGAGAGAGAGAGGGAGGGAAGAGAATCTTTTGACGAGCCACTCGAAGTCAGGACAGTTTAAGCATCAACGTGACCACATGTGCATTTACTATATCCTTCTTCCGAATTTTAGAATTCCCCTGCTTGGTCACCTGGCTCTGCTGGCATCTAATGTCTTCTTGGTTGATCCAAAACATGCACCTGCTGATAAGAAAAACAAAATACATCCTAATGTATTCAAGAAGGACACCTTTTACGGCAGGCTATGAAGTAATAATGATCATAGAAAATTGCCCCCAACCCCTCTACAAATAAATTGAAGAAGAAATAGAAGTGGAAGTGTGTTGATGATACTGTTTGCCGGAATAGACACATCATGTGAAGCTAATGTGTAATTAAGTTCCGTATGTTATGTCAATCAAGAAGGCAAACTTTCTATGGAGACAAAATAAAGTACTATCTTTAAAATCGGATGCTTTACTTAGATCACATGTCATTTTACATATTTCTACACCCTAACACTGTCTGGCAAGGCCCCCCAAAAAGGGGGATTTTATATATTAGCGGATTAATTGGGTTGTACACAATCAGTGATTCGCCGTATCTGCTCTAAAGATGACTATTTCCTGAAGAGAATACAAGAATTTCGTTGTCATCTTGTAAACTGTGGCTATAAACCCAAATTCTTTAACCCTATTATTTCCAAAGTTTCCCGCAAACCCAGATCTACTCTTCTCCAGTACAACACTCACAAAGAACAAAACGAGAGGATCACCTACGTCAACACCTTTCATCCCAAAATGCCCAACCTCCAAACCACCCATGAAAAATACCGACCTATTCTGCACGCCTCTCAAAAACTGACTACTCTCTTCCCACACAAACCATTGATCGCCTTGAGACGTACAGCCAACATTGGTAATATTCTCATAAAAACCAACCCCCCACAACCCTCCCACTCAGTACATAGTTCCATGCAAGGCACCTATCCTTGTGGCTCTAAAACATGTCTGACCTGCCAACAATTAAACCCCTCAAGATTCGTCACCAGTTCTGTGACAGGGCAATCTTTTCCTATACACCATCATATCACATGCACCACCCAGAATGTTATTTATGTCATTACTTGTTCTAGATGTAAGATACAATACACTGGACAGACCAGCTGCTCTCTCCGCACTAGATTTAATAACCATAAATCCTCGGTCCGGAGAAAGGACACCACTCCGGTGGCCATCCATTTCAATCTACCGGACCACAATGGAATAGCAGACATGGTCGTCCAGGGTGTTGACATTGTCCCTACTACTGCTGAGCTGAGTCGAAGGGAGAGCTCATGGATTTGGAAACTGAAGTCCATGTTTGTTTGTGGCGGGCTTAACCAAGATGAGCCCTTTCTCTGTGGCTTAACACTTAATAACTGAAACATCGTCCACCATGATTGTATTTCTGCTCAATTTGTCGTCTGCCTAGGGAAAACAGTGCTGCGCCCCTACTTACCGCCCCTTTCCTTCCCCCCTCCCTCCCCCCTCCCCCACCGTCTCTTGTTCTTCAGGTTGGTTGCGTAGACTGGTACCTGTGTTCCCCTCCTCGGCAGCCGACCGCATTTATAATATTAAATCCCAACAAAGCTCCTGTCTGACCAGTTCCGATGTTACACCGATTGAAACTAAGTGTTTAAGTGGTATTCATAACAATGTATGTATATACAAATGAATAAATATATACGTAATTATAAGCGTGTGTGAGCGAGAGTGTGTGTGTACACAGGATAGATACAGTATATAGTACATTAGGTTTTATGCCTGCAATATATATTATTGTATATATTAAAAAAAAAAAAAACAACGAATGTAATCTAATAGCCGTTTCAGGATAATAGCAATGATGATAATGATGACAACAACAATAAGATCAGTAATAAGAATAATATAAGTATTTTCATAGGAGTAATGATCAGGAAAAGAAAAGGAATGAGGTAGGATAGTATGCGAGAGTGAGCAATTAATGGGAGAGTGGCTTGGAGGAGTGAGCGAATAACGTAGTTGCTAAGAACATAATTTATTACTGTGTTGCTCGTTTACAGCTCGATGTTGTTGGAGCCAAATAAAGGTGCCGTTATTGCTATTGTTATTGTTCTTGTTAGCCCTGTGTCATCATGTTGTCTATAATTTCGCAAATCACGCGACTATTTAGCTGTTATTCCGAAGTGGTCTATAGTAATACACACACACACACACACACACACACACACACACACACACACACACACACACACACNCACACACACACACACACACACACACACACACACACACACACACACACTCAATTGTGTGACATTGATGACGCTGTGTAGATGTCACAGAGTAATGTCAAAGATTCACAAAAGATCTTGTTTTTGCCTAATTGTAATTCTGCAGTTAGGGTATTTGGAGAGTGCTATGATCACAATTTCGAAGTCAGATTTCAAAGAAAGCAACAATAATTTAAACTGAAAGCTCCCATTACGGAATCTTTGTATGACATGGCTGCGTGATTCGATGCACAGCCTTCGCCACAGCCTCGCTAGCAAAGTTTAACAAGTTTATTGAACTGAAACCCCGTGGTCCAATGATTCTAAGGATTATTTTTGTATGAATGACTAGGTACAGAATGCGTGTTACACAATATGATGATGTTTATATCACAGTGGCGGCACAATCGGCCCGCTAAATAAATGCTACTATGGAGTTTTTTTAACTATATATTGTTGCAAACCTCTCTTGCCAGTTGGATACACTGGTCTCTGGTAGATTACTGGGAGCCGTACTCGGCTTAGAGCTGGAGGAGGAATTTGACAAAGGAAATACCCATGATAGAGTCCTTTAAGAGATCCTCTCTCTTCCATAACATCGTTCGCTATTCCTAATTCTACTTTTAATCCTTGCCCAGACATACTTTGAGAGGCTCATGGATCATACCAAATGCATATTATATCATTCTATATTTGTAGAATACGTAGTTACCACCACACAGTGATGTATCGTCAAAAATAATTATCTCATTCGGGGTTATTGGCGTCAGTGTACTCATGTTGTGCCATAGTTTTCTTAACCCAAACATCATAAACAGAGTTGCAAACATTTTAGAGTTATACATTAGAGATTACTTTGCAGATTGGATGCGTCCCTGAAGACACTCCGAACATGAAGACACTCCGAATATGAGGACGCTCAAAATAGCTTACTGCAAAGTGCAAACATCATTCGCCTTATAGCGGATTGGCTGGGCATTGATTAGCAGACATTGTCTTATCCGCAAAGCGATGAATCAATCAAAAATTTCATAAGCAGGGTTATTGTAACAAGTAAAAAATAACGCTGCTACGAGTACTCGTTACAGTTTTGGAGTAACAATTACTTACTTATTACAAGCTTCGTCTAAAGTAAAGAAAAAGTACTCGTTACCGAATTTATTGTAACAATTACAAAATTACTCGTTACTTTTTCGTTACTTTCTTGTGCGCGCTTGACTGAATGAAGTGAATTTTCGGGGAAAAAAAAGATCAAAGCAATCCGATGTCGGGTGCAAGCTCCTTCGTCTGACCACGTGTACCTATGCAAAACTAAACGGTCAAGAAGATCATGGTGTCCACGTAAACTATATTAATTTTGGCTGTTTGATGTGAACTTGATGTGATCTGTAATTTTCTACCTATCTTTCAGCTTACTTCACAGTTTCAAGTCAACCTCAAAAATGAAAACTGAATGTCATTTTTACTTTTTTTAGCGGAGCGAGTGAATACAGATTGGCTATAAAGTGGTCGGAAATACCTATCTTGAGTGCTCATAAACAAGGAGGTGAATTTCAACAGCATGTCTATTTGATTGTTTGTTTATCTGTTTGACAATAGTATTGAAATCTACTACGTCTTGCTATACGAAGAGTGTAGTATTCTCATTGTTGTTTTCAGCCGAGCGAATGAAAACAGAGTGGCTATAAAATGGTCTAAGCAATCTCTCAATCACTCTGAAAACGATTTCTGACATACGAAAGCCATCATCGGAAGCAAACATTGCACGGAAATACCTATCTTGAGTGCTCATAAACAAGGACGTGAATTTCAACGGGATGTCTACTTGATTGTTTGTTTATTTGTTTGTCAGTAGTGATTGAAATCCACTACGTCTTCCTCTACGAAGACTGTAAGTCTTGACACTGGTAATCAACGTCTTATTTTCACTAGCTGATCAGATTTAAATGGTCATTATATTACTGTCATTCATAGCTTTCCTTTCAATTAACTGTTTACACGGTCATATTGGTACACGTTTGTTAACTGCTGTCACGTAAATTGGTAATGTGGCTTCAAATACACGTGTTTTATGTGTTTTCTTCTAAAGCTGATGCACCTGAAGTATTGCTTGATTATCAGCATGTCTGTAATGCTTATTTAAATGCTTACATAAAGTTTTCTATGACTACTAGCTGGGATTTCTCGGCGCGGCCCGGAAATGGCGAAAGAAAAGGGGCAAACAAATTCATATATTATCTACGCACTTACATACTCCTATTCCTAGTAGATTCCTACAGCAAAATCATTGTGATCAGATGGGTGGAAGGGATTTGGTAATGGGAACATTACAGAAATAGTGGTAAGTTTGCAGTGCGGCCGTCGGGCTATAAATATCACCATAATGTGTGCCTGTCCAAGCACATTGCACCCGGGCCAGCCAATGAAAGAACTTCGGCATTCGACACGGCTAGCGTTACCTGTCGAATGACGCAAGCGGTAGAGTTCAGAGGTACATTATGGAAGCGATAATTTCTAATTATTTTTGCGTTTTTTTGAATTTTTACTTATCGACGTTGCTCCAAGCACACCTCGCATATTTGCAAAATTCATTAATCAGGCATGTGTCCTGGAAACTGCAACTCGATTTTGTTCAAAATGTATGAAATAGAGGGGAAAAAATAGGCTTTAAAGGAAATGACCCTCGAAATCACATATCATTTGAATGTAAAATGGTTGCAAGTTATCATCCAAATAAATTCATCTGCAGCCAGCTGCAGCTGCGAGTACATCACATTGCCAAATGCATCGGCACTGCTGAAATTATAAGCGTTTTCAAAGTCACATAGAATATTAGATTACGATGTTGATTCCATCGACTCTTAAAAGAAATATTGCCTTGCTACTTGTTCAAATAGTTACACATTAACCTTTGATTTTCATGATATTTCAGCAATATAAAGGTTACAAACCCAATCTTTATGATATTTTGAGGAGAGGGATTTACGAAAATGCGCTCTCTGGAATTAAAATCAAAACTTAAGTCCATTAGTTTCCTCCCAAATTCGTGAAGTGTTTCCTTCGAAATTTTCACACAAAATAGTAGCAGGCGTGGAGGGTAGCCAGCCGTTTTGAGACATGTGATTCAGTTTGGCTGAATGATGTTTCATTTGAGTATGACACTGATCAAAGCCCTCCACGTAAGACTTTTGACAAACAGTGTCTGTAGAGTCCAAGACCAGTCGTTGGAAGACCTTCAGATTCAATGGGCCCTTTCAAGGATGCATCCACTAAGACAAAACGACGTGGCACAGAAGTGTTAATGCAAACTATGTCTGCCCCTTAGCTACTTCATGCAGCAGCGTCAAGCTTGAGGAAGGATGGCAAAACTCAGACACCTGAGAAAGCTTTGGCATTGCTGCTAGACTGTGGATTGACTAAAGCTGGCTACCAGATCCTTCGTGAAAGTGCCATGGAAGCTGGCTCTCCTTTGTATCCAGCCTATAGTTATGTAAGAGAGGCCAAGCAAATGTGTATGCCAGAGTTATCACAAATGAAATTCACTGATTTCTCAGCTTCAGTTTCACCTCAAGCTCTTTTTGACCATACAGGGGGACGTCTCTGTGGATTCCAGATGCCAGTTATTAACTCTGAACCAGAAATATCTTCTTTTACCCTTCGTTATAAGATTGGCTTTGATGGATCGACTGGACAGTCTGTCTATAAGCAAGTCACGGATGAAGAACCTCGTGACCTGAATAGCGAGGAAAGTTTATTTTTAGACTTGTGTTGTTCCCTTGGAACGTCTTGGGGAAAAGGGTGATACAACGGTTATACTCTGGCGCAATCCTAGACCCTCCTCAGCAATGTTCTGTCGTCCTCTAAAATTTTAATTCAAAAAAGAATCGAAGATGTCTTGAAGGCTGAGGAGAAGTATATCAAAGAAGTTCTTAGCCGGCCGACTTGCACACATATAAGAAATGAAGTATCAGTTGAACATGAAGTTGAACTAACTATGATTGATGGGAAAGTTATGACAGCATTATCTGATGTTACTAGCCCAACCCAGTCTTGTCCGTTGTGCGGTGCGACGCCAACAAACATGAACAGTTGAGGAAGTAAGGAAGAGACCCCTGACACTAGGAGGAGTAAGGTACGGTCTTTCCACTCTTCATGCTTGGATCCGCTGTATAGAGTGTCTTCTGCATGTTGCTTACAAGACTGCAATTAAAAAATGGCAAGCAAGTTCAACGGAACATAAGGAATATGTCTCTAAAAGGAAAACATCCGTACAGGTGCAACTTAGAGAAACTCTAGGACTCATAGTGGACATGCCCAAGCCGGGAGGTTCTGGAACATCAAATGATGGAAATACTGCGCGTCGCTTTTTCCAGCAGGCAGAGATTGTAGCTCCAATCATTGACATTGAATCGACTTAATCCGTCGATTTCATGTCATCTTACAAACACTTTCGAGCGGATTTGAAATAAATACGGACGCTTTTGAGTAGAGCTACTGTGTAGACCTTGCCAACCGCTTTGTGCAACAGTTTCCATGGTTTTATATGCCAAAGTCTTTACATCGCATTTTGATCCATGGTCATGTTGTCATTCTTGAGATGGCGTTACCAATAGGAATTATATATGAAGAAGCTTTAGAATCAAGAAATAAAGATTCTAAAAAATTCAGAGAACATTTTGCTCGCAAGTGTTCCAGATCAAAAACAAATGGAGACGTATCCAGAAGGTAGCTGTACTCATCCAACCCAAAACTCAGCAGCATTTGTAAAGGTCAAAGCGAAAACAGTCACTGGACAAAGAAGCTATGAGCTTCCTGCAGGGGTCCTCCCTACGTTAATATGAACTATGTTTCTCCAGGTTCTGATAACTGTTGGAAAACTTGTGTGTAAGTTGGCATTGCTAACTTACTCTTAGGTAGCTCATACAAATAAAAGGATATTGAAACTACTTAAAGAAACACAGGTCATCAGAGGATGATTTCTTGTTTTAATACCCGAGTGCAACTTCATGTACTCGACTCAAAACGTCAGTTTAGGCATGCATGAAAAACCCGATATGGTCCCTGGTGAGTCTACAGGTTTATCAAGTGTACCTACATAATTTTCTCTCTTCCAAAAAGGTGTGATTCCTGTCAAAATATCCAGAGAGATCCAAGAGTTATGTAAACTAAAAGCGGTCTTCCAGTATTTTATATAGAAAATGGAGGACCTTTTTCTTGGTCAGACTGTGGTGCTCAGTTCCCGACCACACTGGAAAATATGATGCCATGTATTATTGGCAGTGGTATGACTAGCTAGCTTGCGGAATTTCATAAGTCTAAGTCGTCAAATAAACGAGTTAATTATGCTTGTCAACTTTTCTGGGTTTCTGGCCCACTGTGCATTGCCCTGGACACGTAGAAGTACACGTCTTTCCATAGAAACCGACTTTACAGCCTGAAACATAAGAAACGTAATAATATGACAAGTTCTTGTTGTATGAGAACATATTAAGCTTTATGCCTGCAATATATATCATATATTTTAAAAAAAAAAACAACCAACGAATGTAATCTAATGGCCGTTTCAGGATAATAGCAATGATGACCAAGAACAAGGACAGTAATAAGAATAATATAAGTATACTCATAGCAGTAATGATCAGGAAAAGAAATAGAATGAGGTAGGATAATATGAGAGAGTGAGCAAGTAATGGGAGAGTGGTTTGGATGAGTGAGCGAATAAAGTAGTTGCTAAGAACATAATTTATTAATGTTTTGCTCGTTTACAACTGGATGTTGTTGGAGCTAAATAAAGGTGCCGTTATTGCTATTGTTATTGTTATTATTACTGTTACTATCTCCTAGACTGGACAGAGTTGGTTGTGCAAAGTGCAATGATGCCAATCCAGCACCCAAGTACCCTGGACCAGGATAATATTCAAGTTTGAAGATGCCAATAAAAAAAATTAAAATATGCAATTTTAAATAGTCCCTATAACATCAGAAAACTGGCCATGGAGAGGGAGGAAAGGGGCTAGATTTTAATTTCAAAGGCTTAGATAGGTGCAAATTCATGTGTAGACTCAGAATAGGTGAGGTTCAGCCCCTCAAATATAAAATATGTGGTTGCTGCCTATGTTCTCAAAATTTAACTGGCTTAGGGGCAATTTTTTATGTCAAAATTTGGAGGAAGCGCTTAACAACATGTTTGGAAAGTATTTTGGCTAGGCACCCCTGGATAGGTTCATGAGACGTATAAAACCTTATATTTCCAGGAGTGGAAAAAAAATTGACATCTTCATACCTTCACGGTAGAGTTCTTTTATTAATGTATGTAGCTCACTATCCTCCAGTTACTTACTACCAGCACACGAGCCATCAACTCTATCACACATCCCAACATTACAGCCCTCTGAACAAATCATCGTACAGTTCTGTCCATAGTGGTCGTCAGAACATCCTGGAGTATAGTATGAGAAATTTTATCTGAATGTCACAGTGACACTAATATCTGAAACACACACACCCACCCCCACACACACACACATACACTGAATACACGCACGCACACGCACACACACACACACACACACACACACACACACACACACACACACACACATACACACAATAACAAAACTAAGCAGAAAAAAAGCAACTAAGTGTACACCAACCAAGGCTTATGACCGCACCACAACAGGTCGCTGTCCTCTTTCCTGCGTTATATTATAATATTGCAAATCTCTTAAAGGAAAATCACGGTTAAAAAAAAATATTGTGTGACTTGGCTCATCCATATTCACGTTCTCTGTTTGACTTGTACCGAGACCAGGGGGACATTTACAAGACAAGGCGCAATTCCAGTCCCAAAACTTTAGTAGTGTTTACCGTAGTTAACGCTGTCACTGGTCAGTTTGCCTTCCCAACAGCGATCACACAGTGGACTGTTTGATAGTGTTTAGACTTTTGGAGTACACGTCAAATAATACGTTGAATAATCTTGAGGGCAAGCGAGTTAGCAAAGTCGCCTGTAATGGTGTCACAAAGATAACGTGTCAGTGAATCTATGCTATTATGTCTGTGACACTATAATGACACGTTTGTTACATTATAACTTTCGTTCATTGGGCACATGTAATGATACAGCCACGTTTGTAGCTTAATAATGCCACCTTTGTAATGTGATATTACTGAATGTGTAACCTGACTTACGTATAGCGTCCACAGTCTCCGTTGAAGACGGTGGAAACCAGCTATACTCAGTGGAACTGTATAACTCCACAGTGCACTTATATGTCCCTGCATCTTCGAGTTTCGAATCTTCCACTAGAATGGTGATTTTTGAAGTGTTTACGTTGCGCACTTTGTACCAAGGCACATCTGGAACTATCATGTCATTTGGGTGGTCTAGTCCGTTGTGCATGCCCTCGAATGTGATGCTCCAATCTCGGCCTTCAGGGATTCTCTGAAATCGCGGGTTAAAACGGTTAGTGAGCAGGATATGTTACTAGTGACCCGCACGGGAAACTCACATAACGTTATTAGTGTTCACTGTGGTTAACGAACTACATTAACAAATGTAAGGATTGTGCATACAACACGACAAGAATCCTAGGTCAGGCTTCTTGTTTTCAAACATTTTTTTCCTGTCGAGATTTGTGTCAGCACTACAGACGGCGAGCGTCCGCGAATCTGTAGAAATGCGATTGCAAATAGAGCACCACTTATGGGTGGATAGAAATCGGGTATTACCTGTGATTATACATTAAACTGACATGTAGTTACAAATTATTGCGTTTTTGGTGCCCTTTTCAGTAAAAAATTAATACTGTTTTGTTCATGAATGCTCTTCTATAACGACTCATAAATGATTGGGAAGGTCCTTGACCAAACACGAGATAGATTCATGCCATTTTGCAACCGTGGGTCGGGAAATAATGGAATCTTAGTTCACTCATGTAATTTAAAAACAAAAACCAAAAAAAAAAAAAAAACCACAAAACTGTCTATGGACCACTTCAGGTTACCATTCCGCTGGCTCTCCCCGACCTACTTTTTGACTTTATGGAGGACAAAATTTGGGCTTCCGTCATGACGCACAGTTTATACCATATCGCACGAATGCACTGGAGCTCTCCAAATGCTTCAACAAGGACAATATCTGTCTCAGTTCATGGACCTTATGGTATACTCCTTCAGATCGTGCAATTCCTTTACTTCCCTGACAAAAGCATCCTGCTTGTTTACGAAGCCATGTGTCATCATGTTGTCTATAATTTCGAAAACCACGCGACTATTTAGCTCTTATTCCGAAGCGGTCTATATTAAAACACACACACACACACACACACACACACACACACACACACACACACACACACACACACACACACACACAC
>JAWQUT010000055.1:70850-85134 GCA_033807755.1 Ellobium chinense
TTTTTTTTTTAATTTCTAATAATTTTATAGCCATAACCAAGACAAATCTTCAGTTAGAATTACACACTTGAAAGCTGTCCCGAAAAGGTTTAAAATCGCAAATAAAATTTCCGACCATAACCAACATCCTCAAATCCTTCGTGCTGAAACCGGCTCATCCTCTCCCCGCCAGGAGACGCGACACATGTCCGGTTTTATCACCGGTCGTGACGGATTATCCTCGGTGACGATTCCGACCATCTGCTACAGAAGGCCATGATGTAATAATTTGGCGGCGTAGGTAGTAATGCCATTTGATGACCACCTTGTTATAATATGATGTTTGAAAATCTACGTCTATCCCTTGTTATAATATGAGGTTTGAAAATCTACGTCTATCCCTTGTTATAATATGATGTTTGAAAATCTACGTCTATCCCTTGTTATAATATGATGTTTGAAAATCTACGTCTATCCCTTGTTATAATATGATGTTTGAAAATCTACGTCTATCCCTTGTTATAATATGATGTTTGAAAATCTACGTCTATCCCTTGTTATAATATGATGTTTGAAAATCTACGTCTATCCCTTGTTATAATATGATGTTTGAAATTCTACGTCTATCCCTTGTTATAATATGATGTTTGAAAATCTACTTCTATCCCTTGTTATAATATGATGTTTGAAAATCTACGTCTATCCCTGCTAGACAATATCCGTCTGCTTGGCGACATTTCAGACATCTGTTATAATAATGCATATGGCGAGGAGATCTATAAAAGCGAAATTATTTAAACTCAAATTTACAGTCTAATTATGTTTTTAAATTCTATGGTTCTGTTTCCAAGTGCAACAAGCTAATTTCTGTGACCTATGAACACATCAAGGATCTACAGTGGATGAAACAAGAATCATTAAGAAATGTAATTCTGCAACCAGACGTTATGCCTGGCAGTGTCCTCAAATCTGGCGCTGAAGATGTCAGCCACCCTAACAATCCATCTGAGTTCAGCGTTGAAGACGTAGCTGAAATAACACCATCTCCTGCCAAAAGTGTGTCTGATAATCTGCCAGACTGTGAATCAGAAGATGTGCCCGACATGGTAGAACAACCTGACATTGCCTCAGTATGTGGCACTGAGGATGACCTGAACCTAACAACAGGACTGAGAAGAAGGAATGAGGCCAAAAATGAAAGCGGAATGTAAAGAAACGCCTACAAGAAACAGGACAGACCTTTTTAGACCAGCCAGCAAAAGTCTTGAAGCCACTCTGTGCATACAGGGGATCCACTACAAGATGTAGTACCTCACAGAGGAAGACAGACAAGGAATATTCTACTACATATGGAGCCTGTCTTGGGGAGAGAAAAGATGCTTCGTATATGGCCTTCTGGAAACTAAGGAACCCAAACGGCGCAAATCGGAGGGCCCCACTAAATCAAGAATAATCACATACTCCCTGAAAAGAAAAGGCGAAAAGGTTCCTGTTTGCAAAACCATGTTCCTTAACTCCACAGGTGTTACGAAATTGTTCATTACCACTTCATTAGAACAGCAAGGGCAGGTGCAAAATTTAGCTCAAGGAAGACCAGACAATCCAGTCTACAACACAAGCAGTGAAGATAAAGCATTTTTAAGGACTGAGTTCCTGGACAAGCTGGCGAAAATGCCCTCCCATTACTGCCGGAAGGACACCAACAAACTGTACCTTAAACCAAGGATCCGCAGTAATGCGAAACTGTATCGCCTCGACCAGGAACCAGGAAAGAAGCCTTTGTCAAAAACCGTCCTTTTGGAGGAATTTCATGCACATAACATATTGCTGTACAAACGCAGAAAAGACCAGTGTGATACTTGCGTCGAGCATGAGGCAGGTGAAGTTGCCAACGACAAATGGACAACTCACACGGACCGAAAAAACAAGGCACAAGCAGAGAATGAAGAAGACAAAAGAAAATCCATAGACTCAACAGACATGTGTGTCACTGCAATGCACTTGCAATGCGTCCTCTTTGCACCAAATTTACAAGCATCAGCACATTACTATAAGACAATTTTTGGTCTAGCAACAAAGGATGCCCAATGAAGGGCATGAATTCGAAGGAGGACTTACTTCGAACGAGTTCAGAAGCTGCATTGGGCATTTCCTAGGAAGCAAGATCGGGTACAAGACCATCATTCTCTACAGTGGAGTTACCAAAATCGGAAAGCTGTTTTGGCTGGCTCTCTACGTGACTTTGCAGCACAACATAGCATTACAATTGTGCAGAAATTTCTAGAAAAGGGACATACCCACATGGAGGTAGACTCCATTCATGTTGTAATAGAAAGAGCAATTGTGAATGTCCTCATTTATGTCCCTGCTGATTATCTGGGAGTCATTGAGGGTACTCATTTGAAACCTCGCCCCTATCAGGTGAAGTATATTGATCACCAGTTCTTCCGTGACTTTACAAAGTCAGCACACTGAAGACGATCCGCTCTAGAAAGAAAGTTGGAGACCCCACTGTTACGCACACACGCTGCGTGAAGTACACACCCGACAGGAAAGTGGAATACAAGCTAACTTATGGGGATGATTGGCAGGAATTACTTATGCCGAGAGGAGACAAAGCCATTCAAGGCCAAGTGCAAGCGTCTCCACGACTGTACCCCGCCAGTCTCAAGATTGCAGCCTCCAAATACAACCATCTTCAAGAACTGTAGTCGGTCATCCCTTAGCACCATCATTCATTCTTTGATAACTTGCCTCACTACCCATCATAGACATTTATTCACCCATTTCCTCATCCATTTCCTTATTCTTATCATCAGGGTAGGGCAAGTTCACCGAAAAAAGGTCAGTTCACTAAGGGTACAATGCTCTTAGATCTCGTTAAGCTCAGTTCGAGGAAAATTGTGCATTTTCCAGATCAGTTCAATTCATCTTGGTTTTTGTTAAGATCAAATCAAGCTCAGTTCAGTTCATCAGAATAAAAATTTACTCCATGAGGATTAGCATTAAGCAGCAGGCGACAGCCAGCAGATCTACATTGCAATTTCATTATTATAACAAAGCCAGAATCAGCCTAAAACAAAGTGAAACAAACACGTTTAATACATAATAATAATACATTATCTTACAATTAATGCTTGCATATTTAAGAAAAGGATGAGATGCACTTTGGACATTGCTATAACAAAATGTACATCTCAAATGGACTGCTCTATGTACGTGACTTTCTCTTCAACCCTGGCAATGAAATTTCTACAGTCCTACATTTTAAATTTATACATCCATTTAACTAGCACTCCTATGTGGTTAACAGTATTGTTTTTTTTATATAAAAGATATTGACAAACTGGCAAACATCCTGACAATGTAAGCATAGTAATCAAAGATCTCGGTAACCCCTCTACTACAATCCACTGCATATTACAGTAGCAACATTGTAAATCACTGTTGCTGTTACACGAACAGCAAACCGGTTTAAAGCTTGAAATAATAGCTGACACATAATATTGTTCATAAACCATAATCCATGTTAAAGTTGGCAGACTTTTGAGTGAAACTGAATGAAATCGATATAGTTTGGTGGTCCTAATAAATAAATCTCTGAAATTTACCGTAACAACAGTTTGAAATCTCTGAATGTTACTGCAGTGTTACATCAACAGTGAAAAAAAAAATTAGAAGTTCGTAGTGCTGGAACACACATTTCTAGAAAATCACCTCCTTGATTCCACCCCTTCCCTCCGACTACAAAGTTTGACATTATTTATCCTAAAGTAAATCATTTGCACAGTAAAAAGTTTATATTAGGAACTGTTCTGATTAGTTTGATAACCCTAAAAACACATGGTCGTAGCAAACGTTATGCATGTAAGCATTTAAATAAGCATTACAGACATGCTGATATCAAATAACACTTCAGGTACATCAGGTTTAGAAGAAAACACATACAACTTGCATTTGAAAGCACATTACCAACTAATTTGACAGCAGTAAACAATCGTGTACCAATATGTCTGTGTGAACATTTAATTTGAAGGAAGGCTATGAATCACAATGATACGAGTATTAATGACCATTTGACTAGTTGGTGAAAGGAAGATGTTGATTATAAGTGTCAAGACTACAGTCTTCGTAAAGCAAGACATAGAAAATTTCAACCAATACTGACAAACAAATAAATAAATAAACAATCAAATAGACATCCTGTTAAAAATAACGTCCATCATTATGAGCATTTAAGATGGGTATTTCCGTACAACAGACATCCTTTTAAAAAATCACCTCATTGATTATGAGCACATAAGACAGGTATGTCCTTTGCTTTCGATGTTTAGTGGCTGTCGTATATCAGAAATCCAGTCAGCTTTTCTTTAACCTGAGGCGTTATTTTGTTTATAGTCGATGTTTGCCTCCTTGTCATAAGCAGGGTTGTTGTAACAAGTAAAAAGTAACGCTGCTACGAGTATTCGTTACAGCTTTCGAGTAACAATTACTCGTTACAAGCTTGGTCTAAAGTAGCGAAAAAGTACTCGTTACCTAATTTTTTTTTGTAACAATTACAAAATTACGCGTTACTTTTTCGTTACTTTCTTGAGAGAGCTTGACTGCCCGAATTGAATTTTCGGGGAGAACAAAAAAATCAAAGCAATCCGATGTCGGGCGCAAGCTCCTTCGTCTGACCACGTGTACCTATGCAAAACTAAACGGTCATGAAGATCATGGGGTCCACGTAACGGTACGACTGATCCTCCGTTGTTCGCAGTATAAACGTCGTCACGTCATGACTTTGTAAACAATCGAGATAGGCGCAACCTGTGATCGCATTGGTAACCAGCGGTTATTTTTCAACTGTATTTTTGCTTGAAATTGAGATGAAAAGGAAATGGTGGTGGGGAGTATTAATCTGACAGCGATCAGAGGAAGCTGGTGGGGGAAGGGGTGAAGGGGACAGATGCATGGCTGGGCAGACCTGAGATCATATGAACTTAGATCGGGAATTAGATCACATCGCGTGAACTTGGTCTGAGCTAAACTATATTAATTTTGGCTGTTTATCTGAACTTAATCTTATCTATAATTTTCTACCTACCTTTCAGCTCACTTCACAATTTCAAGTCAACCTAACGAAAGCCAACATCGAAAGCAAATATTGCCCAGAAATAACTATCTTGAGTGCTCATAAACAAGGAGGTGAATTTCAACAGGATGTCTAATTGATTGTTTGTTTATTTGTTTGTCACTAGTGCTTCAAATCTACTGCGTCTTCCTCTACGAAGACTGTAGTCTTGACACTGGTAATCAGCGTCTTATTTTCACTAGCTGATCAGTTTTAAATGGTCATTATATTACTGTGATTCATAGCTTTCCTTTAAATTAACTCTTCACACGGTCATATGGTACACGTTTGTTAACTGCTGTCACGTAAATTGGTAATGTGCTTTCAAATGCACGTGTTTTATGTGTTTTCTTCTAAAGCTGATGCACCTGAAGTATTGCTTGATATCAGCATGTCTGCAATGCTTATTTAAATGCTTACATAAAGTTTTCTATGACTATTAGCTGAGAATTCTCGAGGCCGCCCGGAAATGGCGAAAGGAAGGGGGCAAACAAATTCATATATTATCTACGCACTTACATACTCCTATCCCTAGTAGATTCCTACAGCAAAATCATTGTGATCAGATGGGTAGAAGGGATTTGGTAATGGGAACATTACAGTAATAGTGGTAAGTTTGCAGTGGGGCCGTCGGGCTATAAATATCACCATAATGTGTGCCTGTCCAAGCACATTGCACCCGGGCTAGCCAATGAAATAACTTCGGCATTCGACACGGCTCGCGTTACCTGTCGAATGACGCAAGCGGTAGAGTTCAGAGGTACATTATGGAAGCGATCATTTCTAATTATTTTTGCGTTTTTTTTGAATTTTTACTTATCGACGTTGCTCCAAGCATACCTCGTATATTTGCAAAATTCATTAATCAGGCATGTGTCCTGGAAACTGCAACTCGATTTTGTTCAAAATGTATTAAATAGAGGGAAAAAAATAGGCTTTAAAGGAAATGACCCTCGAAAACACATATCATTTGAATGTAAAATGGTTGCAAGTTATTATCCAAATAAATTCATCTGCAGCCAGCTGCAGCTGCGAGTACACCACATCGCCAAATGCATCGGCACTGCTGAAATTATAAGCGTTTTGAAAGTCACATAGAATATTAGATTACGATGTTGATTCCATCGACTCTTAAAAGAAATATTGCCTTGCTACTTGTTCAAATAGTTACACATTAACCTTTCATTTTCATGATATTTCAGCAATATGAAGGTTACAAACCCAATCTTTATGATATTTTGAGGAGAGGGATTTACGAAAATGCGCTCTCTGGAATTAAAATCAAAACTTATGGAAGTCCATTAGTTTCCTCCCAAATTCGTGAAGTGTTTCCTTCGAAATTTTCACACTAAATAGTAGCAGGCGTGAAGGGTAGCCAGCCGTTTTGAGACATGAGATTCAGTTTGGCTGAATGATGTTTCATTTGAGTATGACACTGATCAAAGCCCTCCACGTAAGACTTTTCACAAGCAGTGTCTGTAGAGCCCAAGACCAGTCATTGGAAGACCTTCAGGTTCAATGGGCCCTTTCAAGGATGCATCCACTAAGACAAAACGACGTGGCACAGAAGTGTTAATGCAAACTATGTCTGCCCCTTAGCTACTTCATGCAGCAGCGTCAAGCTTGAGGAAGGATGGCAAAACTCAGGCAGCAAAACTGATAGAATCTGGGAATGTATCCGAAATACCCATTTATACACCTGAGAAAGCTTTGGCATTGCTGCTAGACTGTGGATTGACTAAAGCTAGCTACCAGATCCTTCGTAAAAGTGCCATGGAAGCTGGCTCTCCTTTGTATCCAGCCTATAATCATGTAAGAGAGGCCAAGCAAATGTGTATGCCAGAGTTATCACAAATGAAATTCACTGATTACTCAGCTTCAGTTTCACCTCAAGCCCTTTTCGACCATACCGGGGGACGTCTCTGTGGATTCCAGATGCCAGTTATTAACTCTGAACCAGAAATATCTTCTTTTACCCTTCGTTATAAGATTGGCTTTGATGGATCGACTGGACAGTCTATCTATAAGCAAATCGCGGATGAAGAACCTCGTGACCTGAATAGCGAGGAAAGTTTATTGGAGAAAAAGGGTGATACAACGGTTATACTCTGGCGCAATCCTAGACCCTCCTCACCAATGTTCTGTCGTCCTCTAAAATTTTAATTCAAAAAAGAATCGAAAGATGTCTTGAAGGCTGAGGAGAAGTATATCAAAGAAGTTCTTAGCCGGCCGACTTGCACACATATAAGAAATGATGTATCAGTTGAACATGAAGTTGAACTAACTATGATTGATGGGAAAGTTATGACAGCATTATCTGATGTTACTAGCCCAACCCAGTCTTGTTCGTTGTGCGGAGCGACGCCAACAAACATGAACACAGTTGAGGAAGTAAGGAAGAGACCCCTGACACCAGGAGGAGTAAGGTACGGTCTTTCCACTCTTCATGCTTGGATCCGCTGTATAGAGTGTCTTCTGCATGTTGCTTACAAGACTGCGATTAAAAAATGGCAAGCAAGTTCAACCGAACATAAGGAATATGTATCTAAAAGGAAAACATCCATACAGGTGCAACTTAGAGAAACTCTAGGACTCATAGTGGACATGCCCAAGCCGGGAGGTTCTGGAACATCAAATGATGGAAATACTGCGCGTCGCTTTTTCCAGCAGGCAGAGATTGTAGCTCCAATCATTGACATTGAATCGACTTAATCCGTCGATTTCATGTCATCTTACAAACACTTTCGAGCGGATTTGAAATAAATACGGACGCTTTTGAGTAGAGCTACTGTGTAGACCTTGCCAACCGCTTTGTGCAACAGTTTCCATGGTTTTATATGCCAAAGTCTTTACATCGCATTTTGATCCATGGTCATGTTGTCATTCTTGAGATGGCGTTACCAATAGGAATTATATATGAAGAAGCTTTAGAATCAAGAAATAAAGATTTCAAAAAATTCAGAGAACATTTTGCCCGCAATTGTTCCAGATCAAAAACAAATGAAGACGTATCCAGAAGGTAGCTGTACTCATCCAACCCAAAACTCAGCAGCATTTGTAAAGGTCAAAGCGAAAACAGTCACTGGACAAAGAAGCTATGAGCTTCCTGCAGGGGTCCTCCCTACGTTAATATGAACTATGTTTCTCCAGGTTCTGATAACTGTTGGAAAACTTGTGTGTAAGTTGGCATTGCTAACTTACTCTTAGGTAGCTCATACAAATAAAAGGATATTGAAACTACTTAAAGAAACACAGGTCATCAGAGGATGATTTCTTGTTTTAATACCCGAGTGCAACTTCATGTACTCGACTCAAAACGTCAGTTTAGGCATGCATGAAAAACCCGATATGGTCCCTGGTGAGTCTACAGGTTTATCAAGTGTACCTACATAATTTTCTCTCTTCCAAAAAGGTGTGATTCCTGTCAAAATATCCAGAGAGATCCAAGAGTTATGTAAACTAAAAGCGGTCTTCCAGTATTTTATATAGAAAATAGAGGACCTTTTTCTTGGTCAAACCCTGGTGGTCAGTTCCCGACCACACTGGAAAATATGATGCCATGTATTGATTGGCAGTGGTATGACCAGCTAGCTTGCGGAATTTCATAAGTCTAAGTCGTCAAATAAACGAGTTAATTTTGCTTGTATACTTTTCTGGGTTTCTGGCCCACTGTGCATTGCTCTGGACACGTAGACGAACACGTCTCTCCATAGAAACCGACCTTACAGCCTGAAACATAAGAAACATAATAATATGACAAGTTCTTGTTGTATGAGACTAATATATTAAGCTTTATGCCTGTAATATATATTATAATATATTTTAAAAAAAAAAAACAACCGACGAATGTAATCTAATGGCCGTTTCAGGATAATAGCAATGATGACAATGACAACAACAACAAGAACAAGTAATAAGAATAATATAAGTATACTCATAGCAGTAATGATCAGGAAATGAAATAGAATGAGGTAGGATAATATGAGAGAGTGAGCAAGTAATGGGAGAGTGGTTTGGATGATTGAGCGAATGAAGTAGTTGCTAAGAACATAATTTATTAATGTTTTGCTCGTTTACAACTGGATGTTGTTGGATAAAGGTTCCGTTATTGCTATTGTTATTGTTATTATTACTGTTACTAACTGCTAGACTGGACAGAGTTGGTTGTGCAAAGTGCAATGATGCCAATCCAGCACCCAAGTACCCTGGACCAGGATAATCTTCAAGTTTGAAGATGCCAATAAAAAAAATTAAAATATGCAATTTTAAATAGTCCCTATAACATCAGAAAACTGGCCATGGGGAGGGAGGAAAGGGGCTAGATTTTAATTTCAAAGGCTTAGATAGGTGCAAATTCATGTGTAGACTCAGAATAGGTGAGGTTCAGCCACTCAAATATAAAATGTGNCCATGTCAACACCTACGTGCAATTTCAGTCAGATGCTACAAACAGTGATGGATCTTGCCGGTGGCTCGGCTCGGGGGAGGGGGGGAGGAGGGGGCAGTGGGAGAAGATGGGCCAGCCTAGCAATTCCCCTTCTTTGATTTCTTGTCATAGAGAGAAATAGAGGGAGAGAGAGAGAGAGAGAAAGAGAGAGAAACTTAGATAGAAAGAGATGGATGGGAATCGAGTGAAAGAAAGCATGCGTCCATAGGAGTGCTTTACTGCAGCAATATTTTATCTTAATTCTAAAACTTCACACATTAATCAGCTGTGATTTATAGAAAATACTTTCAGTCATTACGTGTATGGATGGGAAACAGGGAATAATTTTGCATTCCAGGACTCTCCGAGGGCCTAGATCTCAAGATGAATTTGAAATTATTTATGAGGGAGGAGGGGATAGATTAAGCTTCCAAAACCTTAAATCCATGAAGTGGATAATACAGTCAACACGAGGTCGTCGATTACAAGTAAGTTGAAATCACAGTCCCCGCGCCCTCCCCTTTCCAAACAAATTTTTCAGACCTGGATTTTAGCTCAGTACTGGTCTTTCAAAATTCGGCAAACTCGAATGAGTCGAGTCCAAACGTTCTCTCTACAGCAACAGACAAACTTACCCAATTATTACAATGTTTTCCGTATAAGCTATCTTACTATCAAAGGCTTTACTATGCCCCCAGTTTATATTCCGAAATCTGTATCATCACACTGACGAAGTGAAGCTATCATATTATACATTTTATCCTATAAGATAAAGAGATCTGGATCTATGCCTGGCTAACAAGTGACAGTTCAAACTTTTCCCCTTTCTCCACCCCCACCGCCCTAAAACTCTCTCCCCAAACTTTTTGTCTAGTCTAGAAGTAGACGTTTTGTAGAAGATCAGCTTTATCGGAACTTTGAAAAGTATAGTATCTATCTTTTCCTTTGATCAGCACTGAACTTGACAAATTTTAATGCTAGACGCTAACAATGGGATTTTATGGCACGTCTACTACTACGAGACATGTCTAGCCACTTTCCATTCGACAGATTGAATGTTAGTCTCATTTTTTAAACACTCATCCTCGCTCATTTGATACGCCGTATTTTTCTCAGAGACAACGTTGATCTCTCTCCACTCATCTCTCTCAATCACATGATTCTTAGAACCAATAAGAAGTTTTGATCACTGAAAAACGCCGTTCAGACAACACCACCATTTGTAAATACAGTATGGGTGCGAAAGGAAAGCCACGGCGAGGCAGGCAATGCGACGCCTATCCCTTGGTCTTTAACATGGGCGATTACGCAGTGAGATGTAATGTTACTGTTGTTACTGATCTGAAATTGAGGGAGATAAATTGAGCTTTTCAGTAATACTAAATTTATGCAGATAGGCCGAGCTGTCATTGAGTAATTGGTGTGTAAAGTTGGGTAACTTGGTCCGCGTGTCAAGTTCGCCGGTCTAGCGTATGCGCTAGTTACACCCTCTATACATAGACTAATCATATCGACAGGGATTCCACTGATATATATATATTTTCTTTGTTTGTAGTTCGAACAATAACAACAGTTCTGGGTCGAAATCGGCATCTTCTTCGGACAAAAACTGTATCGCCGCACCTTGCGCCTGCAAGGCTGTGACTAGTCTGTGAGTCTGTGACCCCTTGACGTCACACCTAAGGGCCGGCACTATCATACCTCAGAGGCTGAGCTCGATGACGCTACTATCCAGGTCATTTAAACGGGGTTGACCTTTAATGTGAACTATGTTTCTCCAGGTTCTGATAACTGTTGGAAAACTTGTGTGTAAGTTGGCATTGCTAACTTACTCTTAGGTAGCTCATACAAATAAAAGGATATTGAAACTACTTAAAAAAAACACAGGTCATCAGAGGATGATTTCTTGTTTTAATACCCGAGTGCAACTTCATGTACTCGACTCAAAACGTCAGTTTAGGCATGCATGAAAAACCCGATATGGTCCCTGGTGAGTCTACAGGTTTATCAAGTGTACCTACATAATTTTCTCATTGGCAAAAAGGTGTGATTCCAGTCAAAATATCCAGAGAGATCCAAGAGTTATGTAAACTAAAAGCGGTCTTCCAGTATTTTATATAGAAAATAGAGGACCTTTTTCTTGGTCAGATCCTGGTGGTCAGTTTCTGTCTACACTGGAAAATATGATGCCATGTATTGATTGGCAGTGGTATGACCAGCTAGCTTGCGGAATTTCATAAGTCTAAGTCGTCAAATAAACGAGTTAATTTTGCTTGTATACTTTTCTGGGTTTCTGGCCCACTGTGCATTGCTCTGGACACGTAGACGAACACGTCTCTCCATAGAAACCGACCTTACAGCCTGAAACATAAGAAACGTAATAATATGACAAGTTCTTGTTGTATGAGACTAATATATTAAGCTTTATGCCTGTAATATATATTATATATTTAAAAAAAAAAACAACAACCGACGAATGTAATCTAATGGTCGTTTCAGGATAATAACAATGATGACAATGACAACAACAACAAGAACAAGGACAGTAATAAGAATAATATAAGTATACTCATAGCAGTAATGATCAGGAAATGAAATAGAATGAGGTAGGATAATATGAGAGAGTGAGCAAGTAATGAGAGAGTGGTTTGGATGATTGAGCGAATAAAGTAGTTGCTAAGAACATAATTTATTAATGTTTTGCTCGTTTACAACTGGATGTTGTTGGAGCTAAATAAAGGTGCCGTTATTGCCATTGTTATTGTTATTATTACTGTTACTAACTGCTAGACTGGACAGAGTTGGTTGTGCAAAGTGCAATGATGCCAATCCAGCACCCAAGTACCCTGGACCAGGATAATCTTCAAGTTTGAAGATGCCAATAAAAAAAATTAAAATATGCAATTTTAAATAGTCACTATAACATCAGAAAACTGGCCATGGGGAGGGAGGAAAGGGGCTAGATTTTAATTTCAAAGGCTTAGATAGGTGCAAATTCATGTGTAGACTCAGAATAGGTGAGGTTCAGCCACTCAAATATAAAATGTGTGGTTGCTGCCTAAGTTCTCAAAATTTAACTGGCTTAGGGGCAATTTTTTGTGCCAAAATTTGGAGGAAGCGCTTAACAACATGTTTGGAAAGTATTTTGGCTGGGCACCCCTGGATAGGTTCATGAGACGTATAAAACCTTATATTTCCAGGAGTGGAAAAAAAACATTGGCATCTTCATACCTTCACGGTAGAGTTTTTTTATTAATGTATATAGCTCACTATCCTCCAGTTACCTACTACCAGCACACGAGCCATCAACTCTATCACACATCCCATCATTACAGCCCTCTGAACAAATCATCGTACAGTTCTGTCCATAGTGGTCGTCAGGACATCCTAAAGTATAGTATGAGAAATTTTATCTGAATGTCACAGTGACACTAATATCTGAAACACACACACCCACACACACACACATACACTGAATACACGCACACACACACACACACACACACACGCACACACACACACACACACACACACAATAACAAAACTAAGCAGAAAAAAAGCAACTAAGTTTACACCAACCAAGGCTTATGACCGCACCACAACAGGTCGCTGTCCTCTTTCTTGCATTATATTATAATATTGCAAATCACTTAAAGGAAAATCCCGGTAAAAAAAAATATTATGTGACTTGGCTCATCCATATTCACGTTCTCTGTTTGACTTGTACCGAAACCAGGAGGACATTTACAAGACAAGGCCCAATTCCAGTCCCAAAACTTTAGTAGTGTTTACCGTAGTTAACGCTTTCACTGGTCAGTTTGCCTTCCCAACAGCGATCACACAGTGGACTGTTTGATAGTGTTTAGACTTTTGGACTACAAGTCAAATAAGACGTTGAATACTCTTGAGGGCAAGCGAGTTAGCGAAGTCGCCTGTAATGGTGTCACAAAGATAACGTGTCAGTGAATCTATGCTATTATGTCTGTGACACTATAATGACACGTTTGTTACATTATAACTTTCGTTCATTGGGCACATGTAATGATACAGCCACGTTTGTAGCTTAATAATGCCACCTTTGTAATGTGATAATACTGAATGTGTAACCTGACTTACGTATAGCGTCCACAGTCTCCGTTGAAAACGGTGGATACCAGCTATACTCAGTGGAACTGTAGAACTCCACAGTGCACTTATATGTCCCTGCATCTTCGAGTTTCGAATCTTCCACTAGAATGGTGATTTTTGAAGTGTTTACGTTGCGCACTTTGGACCAAGGAGCATTTTGACCGATCATCTCATTTCGGTCTTCTACTCCGTTGTGCATGCCCTCGAATGTGATGCTCCAATTTCGGCCTTCGGGGATTCTCTGAAACTGCAGGATATGTTACTAGTGACTCGCACGGGAAATTCACATAATTTTATTCGTGTTCATTGTAGTTAACGAACTACATTACCAATTGTAAGGATTATGCATACAACACAAGAATCCTAGGTCAGGCTTCTTGTTCTCAAAATTTTTTTTCCTCTCGAAATTTGTGTCAGCACTACAGAAGGCGAGCGTCCGCGAACTGTAGAAATGCGATTGCAAATAGAGCACCGCTCTTGGGTGGATAGAACTCGGGTATTACCCGTGATTAGACATATTACAATGACATGTAGTTACAAATTATTGCTTTTTGGTGCCCGTTCAGTAAAAAATTAATACTGTTTTGGTCATGGATGCTCTTCTATAACGAATCATGAGTGATTGGGAAGATTCT
>JAWQUT010000055.1:141256-161990 GCA_033807755.1 Ellobium chinense
TCCGCCCCCTTCTTATAACGCAGTTCCTTCCCACTATGTTATGGAAAAAGATAAGACTTACGGACAGACAGATGGATGGATGGCTGGATGGATGAACTGATTGAGGTTGGATGGATATTTGCAAGTAGGATGGATGGATGGAGGGATGGATGGATGGATGAAGGGGTGGATGGATGGACATAAACCATTATGTTTACACGTATATGGAACCAACATCATTGCAGTCTGCACAGCTCCATAATAATATGCTCCTTTTCACAATTCAAAAGCCATGAGAGAGTCTCCTTACTGACTGTATATTCTTTCTGCGTTTCCTGCAAGGTTACATCTTCTGCCCTCTTTCCAAATCTACCCACTACTGTTTTTTTTTTGTAGGTAATGGTGGTTTTTCCATATTTCCTCTTCCTCCTTCAGCAGCTCCTCCTCATGCTGCTGCTGCTGCTCCTCCTCCTCCTCCTCCTCCTCCTCCTCCTCCTCCTCCTTATCCAATTGCATTGGCAGTTTTTTGAACACGTCGGCTGTGTCATACTTTATGGTTTCAGAGACTTGTGCTTTCTCGGCCAGTCTATCAGCAATATCGCACCCAGTGGAGCCGGAGTGTCCGAGTGTCCAGGGAAGTAAATCCAGACTGTTGGGCTGACTCTTGTCTTCCTTTCATAAGCCATACGCTGGAAAGGCAAGTCACGAGGTACAATAACCTAATAATATGTTATGTTCAAGTATGGTTTATGAACGTCAATTTCTGCTGGTAATACGGGATGTACTGTAAATCTGTCAAAAGTGAGTCACAGCTTGGGGAAAGACGCAGGCACAGACAGAGTGCTAGAGGTTTAAAGCTGCGCCCTTCGATCGTTACCGTCTGTATGAAACTGGCCCGGATGAAACTGCCTTGACTCAAATGGATTTGCTTTTGTATTTCACATTTTTAAATATCCATTTTCTACAATGTAACTTTCGGAGGGACAGTAAACTAGCGAGCCACAACCTTTCTATGCAGTATGAAATGTTATACTTGTGAAATTCGGCAAGATACAGCTCTCCAAACTGTGAGGCTGAATTCAGACAAGTTGTGTTCCATCATTTCTTGCCTCTCATCTTATACCCAAGGCGGACCTTTGAAAGAGTAGCGGTGGGGTAACAAAGTATAATGTTGAGGTACGCAACATTGATTGCTGCCATTCCGCCTAAGGCCCTTCTGACTTGATGCTACGAGATGGAAGATTTTTTTCACTGTAATATGCAGGTCAAAGAAACCGATCAAAAGGACCAGGAAATCCATCTTTGAACGAGGTTCTCTGAAGACAGAAAAGCAAAACAGAAAAGCAAAGGTACATGTACGTGGAACGTTGAAAGAGACAGAAGATTGCGGAATCAGCAGATGACGAAAACAATAGCTTTCTGCAGTAGCGGTTGACAAAATACAAATGGTTTTCCCAATGTGCCATGATGGGATTCCCCTCCCGTAAGCTCAGACCACAACTGTGGTACATGGGAAAAAATACAATATAAGACAGGACAGCACATGAACATTGAAAGCACTATAACTGCTAAATTCACACATGTTCACAACGTAATCGTACATTCACATATGTTCACAACGTAATCATACATTCACATATAGTCACAACGTAATCGTACTCGTTCTCAGTCTGAGTACACAGTCGCCCTTCAGAACAAGTTTTTGATGATATGATATTAGGAGTTTTGTGTTAAAGAGTGTGGTGTTTATAAAGAACAAAGCGACTGGGACTGCTGAATGAAAGTGCACTAAGCAGGGTACTGTGTTACACAGTGGTTGTATTAGTTGGGTTGTAATACTTACTGACATGTCAAGTCAGTCACTCATTTTGTACAACTAGTTTATCCGCTTATATATGATATCCACCCCACCCCCCTCTTTCGTGGGTCCTTCCAGCCAATGTCAGGGAGCAAAAATGTGTCAAAAGACCTGTAATCCAGAAAAGGTATCCAGTTTGAAATTTTCAGACACAATTTGAGCCCTATCAGTATGAAAATAACACGTGGCCATCAAAACTGGCGTAATAGAAATTGGGGATCNTAGAGAAATCACTGTTGACTTTCAGCATTTCTGCAAATCATTTATAGGGAGAATATAGGAAAAAACAACAAGTGCCTAAGACCTGATGGAATTCTACTGCATATTTCAGCTTACATCCCTTTCTATTCTGTTAGTCATCACATTGGTCTGCACTGCATAATGTCACCCATCTCTGTCCTTTGCAAACCTCAGCATTTCTCTGAAGCTGCCGTTAAGTCTAATCTCGCAGGCCAGCGAAGTGAATTAGTAGATAATCCTATGTGTCATTGAGACCAAAAGAGGAACGATTTGTTATTGTGTCCACGAAAGATGGCAACAAATTGATTACGTCACCCCACCCGGTTACGCCCTCTCCCCCTCCCCTCCTTTTCTTTTTGACCTCAAACTCCAGCCGCAGGAAATTGTGGTTGTAAAGTTATGGCTAGACTCTCGTAGCCTATATTATGCGAAGCATCGTGACATCTCGACCCTTATTTCAACACAACCGATACTGAAACTAATAAATAGTTGAGAAATCCCATTTTTGGTTGTTAAAAACAAACCTAGATCTACAGTGGAATCTCAATAATTCCTATAATTCGTACGCATTTAAAAAATATTCTTTTTTTGCATTTTATATTCACTCATTATCATTCTATCATTTTCTTGTTCAGGTAGATTTCGATATTGCGTATACTTTAATAGTAAGTATACTTTTTTTCGAATACAATGCATCAATGTCTTCAAAACTCGTTTAAGTCATTTTTTCACACTTCTAAAAAATTGTTACGCAGAGGAAGCGTTTTTATGACAAGGTGAAAAAACAATAAGAGTGAATCTTTGCAGGTGCAATTTTAGTAGGAAAATATTGGCCAATTTCAAAAGTTTTTAATATATCAATTTGGGCCCTGACAGATTGTTAGAATTTTTATTTCATACACTGCTATGAGAATATCTGTCATAGGACCCTTCTCTTGCGCGCCAATACGGCGGGGAGTTTGCGGTCAAGGCGAACATGTCTCCCATCTGTTACAATGCAGCGTCTCATAAACCACAGTGGTGTATCATACGCTAGTGACGCGTGAAAAAGGAGTTCGATGATATATGCCTGTTTGCTTATGGTTTGGTTTGTTTGGTTTACATTTTGAGATGTCTGACGGGTCGATGACGTATCCAGATCTGAAACAGGGGCGTAGGTCAACCAAAAGTCACAGTGTGGGACTAACGGTCCTCCACAGGCGTCGTGTAGTGACCAAATACTAAATAAATAAGAAGACACCAAATCGTCGCCTCGATGGAAACTGTAGTAACTCTCGAATAGTCGAATACTATCCAAGTTACCAAATGGAGTTGTTTCAGATACATCACTATGCCATTGTATTTTCACCAACCTTTGACCTAATGCTAAATTTGAAACGCAATATCTCACCTTCTATGTGTAGGCCACTCTTCCAGCTAGGCGTCAAAAGCTTTTCTTGGCCCAAACGTTAGTTCCAGCGGGGCGGCGAAATAGTTTTATCATTTAGCCCGTCCTTCAAGGGTGCAAATCCACTTGATCGGGACACTGCCAGACACGACACGGCAAATTGTGACGTGGGAAGACCTTTGACCCCTTGTGCGACTGACCTCAACGTCATGTGGTGAGGTGCTGGATCTGATAATTATGTTAGTTTCATCCGATGAATAATATTATGAGAGAGAGAGTCAGACAGAGAGAGAGAGAGAGAGAGAGAGAGAGAGAGAGAGAGAGAGAAAACATAAAAATGGTGAGATGTCGTGTCCAGATATGCGGAATTTTTTTGTCAGGGAGGTAATTAGTAGGTGAGAAGACTCTTGAAGTAACAGTTCCTCTGTCTGTCTGTCTGTCTGTCTGTCTGTCTGCATATCTATCTCCTTCCCTACCTGCCTGATTGCCTGTATGCATTTCTTTCTGCCTATCTTCCTGCCTGACTCCCTGCATTGTCTGCTTTTTTTATCTCCCTCCCTCCCTGCCTGATTGTCTGCACGCGTAACTGCTTGCCCATCTACCTCCCACCTACCTACCTGCCAGCTTATCTGCTTGCTTGCTAGCCTACATGCCTGCCTGCCTGCCTACACGCCTGCCTACCTGCCTATCTGTCTGTCACCCTCCCTGCTTGTTTGCTTGCCTACCTGCTTGACCCCCTACAACCTTTCCTTTTTCTCCCACCATTCCCATACTGGCATCCAAACTCCTAGCAACCACGTCACGAACTTATCACTTAAGCCAGTTTGAAAAATCACTTCCGGTTTCTTCATATTTTCCCTGGCAACGGCTTGTGTTTGCATAGCAACCATCCTGATGGCAGGTGTTACCCCTGCTTATCAGTTCTAAGCCAACACCGGCCCCTAATCTGTAGTAACATAATACATAACGACGTTAAAGGTTGTGTTTTTCTATTATTTTTGATTTGCGCAGGATGCGCACGCACTACACAGCTGGTAGGATCATTTTGTTCTTGTTATTTTTGGTTTTCCACTGTGTGTGCTATCAGTACCGCTGAACTTCTTTGTCTGTTAACAGTCTTTGTGTTTCTAATTCGCAGAAAACACATTATAAGTTTTGTTTTTTTTGCGTGTTTTGACGTTATTCTTCTTTTATTTTAATGTTCTGTTTCTTCATTTAGAGATTGTTTTTAGTCTGTTGTTACAGTGATGTCATGTTGCTGTATTGATTTATTATTTTCTTGATTGAATTTTTATATTGTTATTAAATTTATGACGCTAAGCTAGAGCATTTTCTTTCTTTCTTTCTTTCTTTCTTTCTTTCTTTCTTTCTTTCTTTCTTTCTTTCATTCATTCTTTCTTTCTTATTCTCCTCTCTCCTTCCTTTCGTTCTTGCTAGACGTCTACATTTCTTTATTCTCTTCTCTTCTCTTCTCTTCTCTTCTCTTCTCTTCTCTTCTCTTCTCTTCTTTATTCTCTTGTATTAATTCATTCATTCATTCATTCATTCATTCATTCATTCATTCATTCATTCATTCATTCATTCATTCATTCATCTTTCTTTCTGTGAATACAAACATGCTGTGCTGTCTCTAATATCATTGATTTTATTTGCTCCTTTTTGTATTATATGTTGCGAATTTCACTCACAAACACACTCCCTTTCATAGTTATGGAACACTACAAGGTGCTTTAGTCTCCAAGTGACAATTTCCATGGAATTTTTTTATAGGATATTCATTTTCGCCTAGTGCCTGTTTGCAGTTTTCTTTTTACTTTCTTATAATTTTCTCTCTTTCTCTCTCTCTCTCTCTATATCTATCTATCTATCTATCTATCTATCTATCTATCTATCTATCTCTTTTTCTTTATTTCTTTCTCTCTCTCTCTCTCTCTCTCTCTCTTTATCACTTTCTCTCTCATCTCCTCTCTCTCTCTTTTTTTCCTGATTTTCTCCACCTCTCTCTCATTCAAATACTCCTTCGATCCCTCCCTTTCCTTTACAATACACCCCACAGCCTCCTCCTTCCCCCACCCGACTCCCCTTTTGTCGCACTATCTCTCACTCTCTCTCTCTCTCACACACACACACACACACACACACACACACACACACACTGTTAACCCAACCATCAACTGGCACCATTGTTTACCCAATCAAAATCGTATTCAAAAGGCGCTCGCGGCTGCGCAATTATCAACTGCAATTTCCAAATCTTTGGGGACCTCTCGCCCATGTCTGATCACGATCGTGTATTCCACGCAATGGCCGCAACTGTTCTGTTTGTCAAATTTGAAAAGCCACACAACTGTGCTATATTATTATGGTCCTGCTCATTCCACATTCGCTTATATCATTTTTTTCCATTTTTGATGCTTTAAATTGTTTCTACTAGACCTACTCTGATTTTCCCTTATCTTTTCAACTATTCATAAAAAAGTAAAGTGTTGTGTTATTATTGTATTCGCAATCTTTAAAGCTAACCAACATCTACTTTATTATTTTGTTTTAGGCAAACGAATTCAGAGTGCTAGATTTCTCACAAACTCATAACGTGACTTAAGCAATATAAGTTTTTCTTTTTTTTAACCTTGTGTGTTCCCGGGAAACGCACTTAACGTATTGTTAGAAAATGGTATTTCTGGAGAGACCTTGCAAGCTACAAAACTGATGCAGTTTTAGCAAATTCATGAAGATTAGCGCTTAGAATGTCCTGAACAGACTCTTAAGTGCACCCATATTATATGTGTCTTCCAAGTTTCATAGTTTTTGGACAAGTGGTATCGCAGCGTAGCACGCATGCATCATTAGAGAAGTTGCGCAACAAAATTCGTATGATATAATGGGGGTAAGATTACCGGACGTTAAAAAAAACAGGACTTGCGCAATAACGTTCGTATGATTTACGACAAAGATAAGGTGGTAATAGGAAAGGGCAAGCAATGCTAATTTACTTTCGGGCAGGGAAAACGGTGTAGCCAGACGTAAACATGAAAAAAAACCAAAAAACTCTCATCATCGATGATGTCTCGTTTTTGAGTCCAGTGGCCGTATACATAATCCATACGTTGATTAGCGTACTGTGGTAACTACAGTAAACACTACTAATGTTCTGGGAGTTTCCCATGGTTAACGTAGTGCGTTAACTAACGTAAGGATTATGTATAAGGGTACAAATCATGTGTCTCATTAACATCATGATCATCATTGCCACTTTAGTTAATAAGAAGAAAACAAAATTAAGAACTTTCATACCATCAGCGTTGAGAATTTAGATATGACACTTTTATCCCAAATAATATATGAGTAAAAAGTATATACAGGCTAGACATTATTTCGAATTTTCGGGACAACTTGAGTATTCCATTTTCAAGAATAAGACTATCAATAAGACTAAAGTCTCTAGTTCAGTGTTCTGTGGCCGTATGCATAATCCCTACGTATGTCAACGCAATGCGGTAACCACGGTAAACACCAAAAACATTAGTAGTGTTCACTGTAGTTAACCGGAGTGACCACTGATGTGGAGGGGAGAGGGTCCTGTCAGGATACTCCAACCCTCCCCCTCGATCTGACACTGATTCATGGTATAGGCAAAAGGGCGAGAAAAGGACTTGCATTGAAAACCTTGTGGCCTTTCAAGTTACGAAAGCACCACCATTGAAAAATCAGTTTGAGAGAAGTTGAAGTACTTTTTATAAGGGAAACTTATCATTTTTCACCAATGGTCCATTTTTGGAGCCAGCGAGAAGCCAAGGAGCTAGTCAGTTCTGTGGGAACCAAGGCCTGTTTAAAAGAGCTAATTATCTGATATTTGGCTCCAAAAGAGCCAAGTCTGGCAATTCCGTTTGTCAGCGCGAGGAGGTGGGAAGAGGAGGGTAAGAGTTGTACAACTGCTTAATATCATACTCCCTACGCGCAAAAATATAGTCCAATGTTTGGTAACAAAATTCAGCATAATTTTTGCAACGCCATTTCTGGATCTAATCATGTCACTTTTCCGTCTACTCCAAATAAACCCCTTAAAAATAGAAACAGATAGGCCAGTGGTTTATTGCTACAATATATTCGTTTTCTGTAATTCCCTGCTTAATTTATTTACACAGGCCTGTTCTATGCGAAGTCAGTTTGTGCACTGCAAAGAAATTGAGGTTCCATTAAAATTTACAGGTTTCCTCATCTATTTATCCATACAGTTTGAATCTCTGTAAAACTCATCGCTGTTTATTGACATAAGGATGCCCCGGTTCAAATATTAAGTAAAACAAACTTATTAAATTCATTTCAACATGTTGCGCCTTTTCCCATTCCACTTACTTTATTCTGTAACTCTTAGATCTAGATATAAATTGCCCAATTTTATTTTTAACTTTGTAGGTTTTATTTTTTCCCTTTTGATATAATTATCCTCCTCCTCAATCCACCTACACATTAATATTTTCTTTCTCAAGTTCCCAAGACGTTTTTGAGCACAGCCTATTACCGTTCTTATCATCCTTCTTCCTCCAGTCCTTCCGTCTATCTTTTTTTTTTTTCTGTCCAAGTCATATTCTTTTCCATTCCTCTTCTTACTATTAAATCACCCTAGCATTTCCCTTGCCTTGGACAAGTATTCATGACAGTGGCGGATCCACGAATTCTTCGCGATGGGAGAGTTATTAAATGTCTCTGCTCTCCTCCATATTTAAAATGAAAAGCAACTTCTCACTTCTCTTTTTCATTGGTCTTCTCTATCTCACTTAAAAACCGGAGTGACCACTGACTTGGAGAGAAGAGAGCGCTGTCAGGATACCCCAACCCTCCCTCTCGATCCGACACTGATTCATGCTATAGGCAGAAGGGCGAGAAAAGGAAATACATTGAATCCCTTGTGGCCTTTCAGATAATATTATGACCACGAGAAATCACCGAGTTCCTTGTACTAGCTCGGAAGGACGAGAGGGGACGAGGAAGGAGCGAGGGTGGAAATCTAAACACTTTATTATGCTAAGTACACAACGCGATATTGATAGACCGGAAGTGACTCGATTGTACCCACAGTCCAGCGCATCCAACATGGCCGCCTTGTGTTTGAGTCAATGCTGTCCTCTGTCGCGATGGGGGATGAAGTGTGTGCTTAGACCAGATCACGTGTCAATAAGACTTTTTCTTCCGTGTCTGGTCAAGTCTAGTCCTTTTTATTTTCTTTTTTTAAATAATATTTGGAGGATGTCCTTATTCTTTCTTATGTTTCTTTTTAACTTTGAAACAATTTAGTAAAAAAGGGGCAATAGAGGATGGCAAAAGTCGTGTGATGACGATGAAAAAGAGGAGAGGAAGAGATGGATAAAGTTTTAACTTTACTATCAATGTATCAATTTCAAAAAGCACTTCATCATCGTCACTATCATGATCATCATCATTTCTGTTATCATGTTTTGTGTTTGCACAGCGGAGCCTTGATATTAAGTATTCATTTCATACGTTTATTTTGTTATTAAGTTTGAAATTTACAGGCACGGTTTTGTTATCATTCTATCATTTTATTTTAGAGGTGGATCTCAGTAGTAAGTTTACCTCGAAAATAAGTATGAGTTTTTCATGCAACAAGGGCATATTGTATGATAAGATAAGATAAGATAAGATAAGATAAGATAAGATAAACTTTAATATCCACGAGGGAAATTCCGTTCACAGTTGATACACATTCAACAATAAATTACATTTCACATTCAACATTAAATTTCATTTCAGGTCATACACATTACCTGACCGCACACGCAACCACACCTTCACACATACCCACACAACCGTTGACACATACCAGAGTGAAATATATAACGATATATGGACTGTACTGGAAACTAGACAACTCAAGAGAGACTGCTGCAACTGGAAAACCTTATGGCTGATGGAAAAAACGAATTTCTGTATCTTTCACGATTTGTTCTTAAGAACAGTAATCCCACTTCTTTGCGAAAATTTTATTTGATTGAAGAGTGGGTGGGTAGAGTCTTTTAGAACTGCACTTAATTTGACTTTACAAGACTGTTGGTACAGGGCTTCGATTAGATCATTTTCACCTCCCGTACGTTTATTTACTTTCTTAATACATCTGTTTATTTTACATTTGTCTTGTTCTCGTGCATTTCCAGCCCAGGCTGCAATACAAAGAACTATTACACTTTCCACGATAGCTCTATAGAACATGCATATCAGGGTGTTATCTACATTGAAAGATTTCAATTTGCTTATAAAATACAATAAGCGTTTACCTATTTTTGAGTGAACGAAAGGAGCGTGCTCATGCCAGTCTAATTTTGAATCAACTTTTACACCTAGGTTCTACTATATAAGAAGAATAAATAAATATAATTTTTAAAGTTTCTACTTTGATTCCTGAAGTAGAAACAAATGAAAGATAATGGATAAATAACAGGTTCTTAACCCTAATGCTGTCATGATTTAAAATTCAAAAGACAAATTATAAGATTGTCATCATTCTCCAAAAATAGAAATTACAATTGGCATAGGTTCAACTAAAGTGAAGTCATCAGTTTTCGTTTTACTCATGGATTTAGATTATTTCTCTGACAAAATGATACGCACCCTGGTTTACCTGAACGCCGGAAGTTTCGGAGCAGCGACAATAATTAATTTTCTTCCGTGTTTCAAACTTCCGGTGAGCATGCGAAAGTGTTTACTCTTTGGCGCATTCGTCTTGTAAGAATTTATCCCTAGGTTTTAAAATAAACTCAAAGTTATGTTATCTAAACAGCAAACTACATAATAATATTGCCTATGTTAAGGTATTAAATATCGTATTTGCAAGATGAAGTTTGGAGAAGCAAGAGATTATATACAGCGATTAAAGTAGCTTGCTGGAAGCGGAAGAAGCAGAGCAATCCTCAGTTGGAAGACAACCAGTACAATAAGCAGGTAATCTTTGAGGCGGCGTTTGGTGTTGGGAATGGAACATTTACTGGACGTGACTGGAGTGCGGTGATGATGTTTCTGGCAACAAATAACAAGTAAGTAGCAGGGAAAGATATGATACCCCAATAATTGTTCAGCTCCTAATTTTTTTTTAAATAACTTGAACATCGGTCCGCAGTAACGATGCGATCTCTTACTATCGTATGAATTATATCAACCCTGCATGCTGAACGCTACTAAAAGTGCACTCAGCACCGATAGACTACTGTAAAATTCCTACCATGTGCTAGTTCTCAGAGTTAGGCATCAAAAAACTGTCTAAAGTTTTGAACAAAATGAGAGCAACATAACAGTAGTCGTAGTAAAAATAATAATAATAATAGTAATAATAATAATAATAATACTTCTCCTAGGCTTGTTCATTCTCAGACTTTCTCAACGACCCGGCGAGCATACATACAATGCCGCTGCCAACCACTAGCATCCTTCATTGTCTATAGCCAGATACTCATTTCATAGATGGGTGGACTGAAGAAAATGTGATCGAAAATGTTTTTCCAACACACTTACAGCACAACCTTGGTCGGAAATCAAATCCATGACCTTTAGAGCTTGCGTCCAATACCATAAACATTCGACCACTCTGCTTCAGAAATACGTATCTAATCTTTCTTTGCAGCACGATCTTATATCTTCTGCGTCAACACAAATGATATATTATCTTCATTACATGCTCTCTCTTTCTTCATTTGTTTTAGTGTTCTGAAATCGCATCCAGTTATCTCCATGCCCTTTTTTATCAGCGTGTTGAGAGATAGCAGCCAAAGAGATGGCCGCTGCCTTTTCCAGAAACTCCCATTTTCGGTTATCGTTTTGGACACAATCATTTAACTCCGGAGATCGATATTTTGACATGGGTGCTTAAAGACGCCCTCTTTTTCACCCCCTTCCTCCTCTGGGTCTCTCTTCCACCCAACCCACCCCCAACCCCATTTCGATCTCCTTCAGACAGCCTCCATCCCCAACCACTTGAGGCTTTTTGGAATCTCTTCCATTAGAGTAAGGTGGAAAAGCCTCGAAAGAAGGGGAAAAAGTGGAGAGGGGATACAGGGGTAAGGGCAATGTGTGTTGGGGTGGGAGGGTATGGAGTGAGGTCGACGGGAGAGATAGCTAGCCAGAAATTAAAAAATTGACAAACTTGCCACGTGATCCATAAATTCGCCGTAAAGCGCGCAATTCATCGCTAGCTCAAAGATTTTTCCCGGTTTTCGTCGCCGGTAATGGAGGTATTTACAGGTCGATAGGCACGCGGCCGCCATGATTGTCAGGTCACGTGACCGGCCCAGTGCCGGCTTTACTGCGCATGACACAATGCTTCAGTGGCTTTTAAAGCAGCTGAAATTGCCAGAGACAGGGCACCCCACGACGGTAATGGACGGTTTTTATGAAGGTCATAATGGCTTTCAGTATGTTGGGTATCAAGTCTGTTTGTCTGTCTGTCTGCATGTCCCTTTGCCAGTCTATCTGTTTGACGCCTTTTTACACTTCTGTGAGGGCTGAGTTTGTTAGGTCTTTGACGCTGCACGAAAGGGGCAGTTCCTTTATTCTGTGGGCGGTCCTACGCAAAGGAAGTATCAATCTGTAGTTAAGCCAAGATGGCTGCGACTAATGCGGAACAGCATGAAAAAGCGGCGACTACGATTAAATATACTCCACTGTATTTGTGACTTCTTGAGCACTTCATTTTTTATCCTACCTTGTATGAGCATCCATTTATGTCCTATCACTCCCTACTTCTGTTTCAAAGTGCCCAGTTTCCATATTGTGTGACGTATTTGTGATGTCATCTGAGACTTCATCGACAGCTTTCCCTGAAAGTTAACGTTACCCTAGCTACAATCTTAACACTTGCGTGGCTATAGCTCTTATCAGTGGCCAGAAGCAGTCACAGTTGCTCACTGCTGACTCATTAGCCACACACGACGATATTCATGAGTACAAATACCACCAAATGTGGTTATCTCCAATATTTAAGTCACCTGCATAAACTCAAGGCTGGAGTGACCCGGCGGGCCGTTACTAAACTTAGATCAATCATATCTTTGTCAGCTCCGGCACCATCTTACTGAGAATGATTTAGGGATGGGCATATTAGTCAAACACAAAATTCGTATTCGTCGGAATGATTCGGCCAGAATAAGGATTTGAAAATTCATTTGTTCAAGGTTTGAATTTCTAACTTTGGAGCTCGTGTTCGTACATACTGCACTCACTAGAACTGGTGACTAGAACTGGTGACTAGAACTGATCACTAGAACTGGTCACTAGAACTGGTCACAGTTCCTTGTATTTCATTTGATGTCCCAGAATCTGAAATCGAAAGTTAAGATTCGGAATCAGATCTGTGTTCGGTGAATCTGCGGCTCCATGATTTTGGGTTTGCGAACTTGTGAATCTTGAGTTTTCGTCCATCCCAAGTATAGTCAACTCCGCTGAATTGCAACCCATCAGGAACCTGGAAAAAGTTGCGATTAACCATATCCATTTTTTTGTGTAGAACTACAGCATTTGGCCATGTGGGAAATTTGCGATTAAACGGAGGTTGCAATTTTCAGGAAGGCGATTAAGTGGAGTCAACTGTATGTCTATTCCTGCATCTTGATCTCTTCTTCCTGCACCAGTGTTTACATCCACGCACATTTGCCAAATATGCGAAGAACGTGTTAAAGCCTACTTATTATGCGACAAGAATGAGACTGCTGGTTCATAAACAAAAATTATGCTGGCAACAACGATGAACTTACTTCGTCCCTGATATCGCAATTTCTAGCCTAGCGACATAAGCCTCATTTTGACTGGCTGTGACATACTTAATTTAAACCGCAGACAAAGATAAAACGCCATTGTGACACCATCTTTGTTCTGTTGTTGTCGTCACCACAATGTGAACTAGTTTTTAGTTGACGCCAAAACAGACAATGTTTATCCAAACACTCTTCTAAGACCTCAAAATTCTCAATTTTATTTTCTCTAAACCACACGTAAACGTGGGACATTAAATTCGTCACTAGTGTCCAAAAATGGTAATGTTATCACCACTGTGCTGTTGGCTTTTTAAGTATGACACAACAGTAGGCCTTGTTTCTCCAAACAATGACGCCCTCGTTTGTTTAAAACTTTTTGAGCAAAAAAAGGCAGACAGACGGAAAGTGGCTGATGGCAAAATGTTATCCAAAGATAACAGAGGCTTAAAATAAACGATCGAATTACACTCGTTTCAAAACGCAATTAATTTTAGAAAATTATCATTTTTCATGAAAGATCAAAATCTGGTACCCGGGGACTGCACACCTGCGAGTCGGTGCTAACTGGCATGTCACACCGTCCCGCCGCACCAAAAACACACAATAAAAAATGAGGCGCGCGCGTTCAGCACAAGGTGATCGTCTTTAACGTGCACGCGCGGTGTATTTTAGCGTGAGTAATATTAACAAAGGCAATTTGACGGTCGGCTCTCGTGTATTCAAATTCAAAAGATTAATCAGGCCAAGAGAGCCCCCGCGCTTATGCTCGCATTTTTTTATTCTTTGCTCAAGCGATATCGAGAGCACTTTTTATGCCGTCCCATTTCCTATCTCTCACCGCATTGAAACGGGGAAACTCGCAATTGGAGGTTGTTGAGCAAAAAATGTCCTAACTTTGTTAATAAACTCAGTGTGATACGATTGTTCGGGTCGCTCACTTTTTGGTATGATGGAGAGACTTTCTACCTTGTGAGGACACTTCAATCAAGCACGACTGCACGTGTGAATGAGTACTGAGGCACCTCCATTGAGTGGTGACTGTCGCCAGTGCAGCCTTTGTAAGAGTACATAGAAAAAAAAACCGTTACCGGTGTAGAGTGTGCGATAGTTCCCCGCGTTGTTTTATCCCGGATAGGATATCATAAGCTAGTCTTGTTTATTCTATAATAATTACGACTAGTGAACTGGAAGGAAGAGTTAGCACAGGTATGTGAGAAAAGACCTCTCTTGACCTCTTCTTCTTGCTTCAGTGTTTACATTCACGCACATTTGCAAAATATGCGAACTTGTTAAAGCCGACTTATTAGGTGACAAGAATGAGACTGCCAGTTCATAAACAAAAATTATTTAGCCATCAACAATGAACTTTCGTTGTTTCTGATATCGCGGATCGGATTTGTCTATTTATGCTCAGAACCGCTTTTTCTCTTTCCTTTTTGTTGATCTCCAGTGGGTATTCTGCTTAAATAAAGTTTGTAGAAAGTGGGATTATGTACAGCCATTTTATTGGCGTGATAAGACCGATTTCCTGCGAAATTGTTACATTCGTAAATCTTTAAGCTCGCATTTTGAGCTCCTCATAATAGACCCGTGAGTTTTATTAAAAGAATGTCTTGCTGCCAGCCAAAATGAGATTTAAATCGCATTTAATGTACATCTAGCTCCTGGTAGATAAAAAAGCTTAGCACCTGTACTGTCATCAGACAGAAACAATAGCATTATTGTGACCAGTGATTATTGGCAGAGGTCCCCTCCTCCTCCCCCCCCCCCCCCNTTAATGCAATGGGCAAAAATTCTGGGGAAGTCGCAATGGATGAATAGTTTGTACACTATGAAAGATATCTAATTTCCAAGTCATTAATCAGTCTCCAATAGAGTCCTTTGATTTCATTCTTCATGTCGGCGACAAACCAAACCTCGATATCTGATGGTCCCAGTAACCTCTGAATCTGATTTCTCAGTTCCTAATCCAGCGACAAAAACCTTATTTCGATCTACGGAAAGACATGCCAAAATTTGCCTTTAATTTGTAGAATACAATGTTACGCATCACCTCATCAAAGATCAAAGGTGTACCCTTATGTATTTATAGTTGGGGGCGCAAGTGGTGAAATGGAAAACGAACTCTATTTTAAGCCTGACACCGCCAATTTATAGAGTGCGAGCCACCATTACTCCTATTATGCGGGCTTCAATTTCAGGGAGGGCTTAGCGTCCAGAGTGCTGATTTTAGACAAATGAAATTTTTGTAACATGGGCCTCTCAAATGAGAAATGGCATTTTGATTTCCTAAAGGATGTTGCAATCGATGGTACAACCTCGGAGACACCTGAGTACAAGAAACTTAAAAGACACTGAGAATGGATGGATGGTGGTGTTTTTTTTTTTGGCAGTGGTGTGCTCGAACTGAGCAGGGGGAGCTTTCTTTTTTTGTTTATTTGTTTAATTTTGCCAGAGGCGGTGTCGGGGGCAGAGTGATCTAACCTTGGTGAAACAGGGATATAGAGTTACAGCCGATCCCATTTAATTGCGACAATTCCTGCCCGTATCCGTCTGTAAATATCGATTAAGCGGGATTGAGTGTAGTGTTTTATCACAAGGAAGGCATGCTTCTGATAACATGAAAAGTGCTGCTCACGATTTCTTGCACCTGCCTTTGTAAAAGATGCAAAGATGAGGGGAAAAATGCAAATAGAACTCTTGTTAACGCTGTAAGCAAATGGTTTACTATGCCATACATTATTATACACTCGTTCACAATATATATAATCATAGAATAGTATATATTATACACATGAATACAAACGTAGTGAACAGTGGAAATGTTGCACAGTAAGTTTAAATATACCTAAAATGCAACTTCCACTACGGCTTCATGGTGGCAGAGATGATATGAAGCAAGGAATTAAGGATCTGGAGGTTTGCGGGTTCAAATTCCTCCCGGGGAAAAAAATCAACAGAAGGGCACTTGGGAGTAATGACCCAAGTGTGGCCCAGCCCCTTTAGAGTGTCAGGAAGTGAAAGGGCCGAAACACTTGTTAGACGGGGGTATCTTTGTCTGAAGATCTTCTGTTGCCTCGTTCTGCGAATAAAAGAGTTTCCTATTTACGCCAAATGAAATCCATAACAAAGTCATCACTGGTTACCGCAATGCAGCGCTCTGGTCAGTACTTATACATGCTAACATCACGAAAATTATATAAGAGTTGTCTAGAGATCATAGTGTTGCAGTCGAGCCCATTTTCCTTGCAACATCACTCATTTTCCGCTACAATTGCGTTTAAAGGCGACTGATTTTTTTTTCTTGTCTTCTTGTTGTTGTTTGCATTTGGCAGGTAAAGGTCTGAAAAGCACCGTGTATCCGCTTTATCAGAAACTGTTAATACCACATCTTGCAACATCTCTCATATTCCTCCATAACTGAGATGGTTAAAAGGGATTTTGTTTTTCTGTGGTTGTTACTGTTGTTTTGCGTTGGCAGGAGAAGGTTTGCAAAGTACCGTGCATTTCTTGAGACATCCTCTTTATCAGAAACATCTATTACTACAGGTGACAGACGTGCATTGTCGTATGAGGACGAAGATAAGATTCATAATCTTGGACTCAGCATGGCATTTGTCGACCCTTGATCTTCTTTTCAGGTTTCATATTACTATTTTTTTTCACAAAGCCAAGAGACTTCATATTAAATTTTCTCATTACTTTTTATCAACAAGGTATAATACAATGTCGTGATATAAAAAAAGAAAGGAGGAAAAGTGTTCTTGAAAGAAAATCCTTGTGAGCCTTTCGCAGTGTGAGCCATCTGTCTGTCTCTAATGTGAACTGTGTTGATCTTCTTTGAGTCTGCTCGTACATTGTCTCGCTCCGATTGTTTCAAATATTAAACGTCTTTGTATCAAATTTCTTTATTGCAACATTCAGGGTAGGGATAGTAAATTAGTGATCCGCAAAATTGCTATGCATTATGAAATGTGTGTGAAATTTGAAAGAAAAGAATTAGCATTTTGATGTGAACCGTGGGATTTAATTCAAATTAGTGAAGTGTTACAAGATGCCTTTTCTCTTCTTTGAGGTTCCAGGAGCCAAATTGTTAAAGCTTTTTTTTTTTCTCCTCAAACCACAGGAACATTCCGAGATGGCCAAGGCTAGTCTGCAGGTCTGGTGCCATCACTGTGCTCAAATTATATACTGTTTACAAGGGAAGGTCCTTAATTTAGATTTATCACAATTGTTATTTAGATTAGAAAAGGGTTTTAAAATTTGACCTTCTTTGGCAGACCTCATTCACACACAAATAAAATCTCCTGAAGCCATTGGGAAACACTGCAACAATTATGTTTTTACAAATTTCAGGATTGAATTTGACAACTTTTGCGGTGTGGTTTTATCCTATACGATTATTTCTACACAATCTGTTCGATATATATTATTGACTCTGTTAGTCCATTTTTTGAATTAACCAATTAGGCTCCTGTTACCTTTTTACCCCAGAAGGCCCTTTAAGCCATGTTCGTTGTAAATCTCTTTTACCGTGTTTCTATGGTGTGTGTGGTTGTTGCTGCACTATGTGTGTATGTGTGTATTTGTGTATTTGAGGGGGAGGGGGGGGGATATGGGAGGGATGTAAAAGGAGAAATGAGGTTTTCAAAATCTTGGGTATGGCACGTAATATGTTCGTTTAGTATGTGCAGGGCACGTGTGAATGTGTGCAGAACAGTTATTACATCAGTGTGTCACATTTACTGTTTTGCTACTTCGTATTTTGCTGGAAACGAAATCGATGTGCATTATATGGACAGTAAAATTGTATCGCATCTTATCTTATCGTATCTTATCTTATCTTTGGATGTCCATTTTTTTTCTCTGTCTATTTCGAATGTCATTTGTGATTAGTATTGTTAATATTGCTTCTGCTATTGTTATTGTTGTTGTTATTGGTAGTGGTAGTAGTGGCTGCAGGGTTAAAGGTGACCTAGTAGTTGTCGACCCGCATTGTTGTTGTCGTTCGTGATGTTTGTTCTGATGACGTCATCGTCACTTATGTAAGACTAATAACGCAGTCGTTTCCCACAGATATTCATTATATTTTTTGTTTTGTCGTTGATGATGATGATGATGATGTTGATGATGATGATAATGGTGTTGATCATCATTATATATCAAATCTTCTCATGTTACAGTCTGCGAGTCTTTATTATTTAGCAGTGATGATAATGATGTTGATAATGATGATGATTACAAAACAACAGCCATAGTGATAAGCTGAGTCTCCGCTTCCATTCTGCCCGCCTGCCTGCCAGCCTGCCTGCCTGTTTGCCAGCCTGCCTGCCTGCCTGCTTGCNGTAAAAGGAGAAATGAGGTTTTCAGAATCTTGGGTATGGCACGTAATATGTTCGTATAGTATGTGCAGGGTACGTGTGAATGTGTGCAAAGCAGTTATTACATCAGTGTATCACATTTCCTGTTTTGCTACTTCGTATTTTGCTGGAAACGAAACCGATGTGCATTATATATATGGACAGTAAAGTTGTATCGCATCTTATCTTATCGTATCTTATCTTATCTTGGATGCCTATTTTCTTTCTCTGTCTGTTTCAAATGTCATTTGTGATTAGTATTGTTAATATTGCTGCTGCTATTGTTATTGTTGTTGTTATTGGTGGTGGTGGTAGCAGTGGCAGCAGGGTTAAAGGTGACCTAGTAGTTGTTGACCCGCATTGTTATTGTCCGTTCGTGATGTTTGTTCTGATGACGTCATCGTCACTTATGTAAGAATAACAACGCAGTCATTTCCCACAGATATTCAAATAACCATTGTTTTCTTTTGTCGTTGATGACGATGATGATGATGTTGATGATGATGATAATGATGTTTATCATCATTATATCAAATCTTTTCATGTTACAGTCTGCGAGTCTTTATTGTTTTGCACTGATGATAATGATGTTGATAACGATGATGATTACAAAACAACAGCCATAGTAATAAGCTGAGTCTCCGCTTCCATTCTGCCTGCCTAACTGCCTACCTGCCTGTTTGTCTGCCTGCCTGCCTGCTTGCCTGCTTGCCAGCCTGCTCCCCCTCCCCCTTTACCTGCCTACCTACTTGCCTCATATTGTAACATTGTAAATCGTGATGCGAATGGCCAATCAGCCTAAATTGAAATTAAACTGAAATTATCTTTTTTCTCTCTCTCTCTCTCTCTCTCTCTCTCTCTCTCTCTCCTCTCTCTCTCTCTCTCTCTCTCTCTCTCTCTCCTTGTCTGCGCATCCATTTCCCTCTCCACACACAAAGCCACAGAATCCCCCATCTGTCCAGCAACAAATATCCCCTCTCCTAGTTAAAGATCTGCTCCGTTCCCACCCCAGCCTGAGTACGAGGTATCAGAAGCCCCAATGTTCAAAATGAAAATTGCATTGCATAATTAAACAAGTTCACGAGTCAAAATGGAATTTGCTCTGTTGCTGACAAGTCCTCAAGAATGGAGGGCTTTAAATTGATTTTCATTTATCTTTTTTTTTCTGCTTTCACCCAAAATGGCTGCCGTTTTCCTCGTTAGCGGCTCGTTTGTTGCGTCCACAGGATTTTGGCCGCCAAGTCCATTATATCTGTCACTGTAACTCTCTTAGCTTGCTGTCACTTTCTCTCTCTCTCTCTCTCTCTCTCTCTCTCTCTCTCTCTCACTCTCTCTTCTCTCTCTCTNTTTTTTTCCTGCTTTCACCCAAAATGGCTGCCGTTTTCCTCGTTAGCGGCTCGTTTGTTGCGTCCACAGGATTTTGGCCGCCAAGTCCATTATATCTGTCACTGTAACTCTCTAAGCTTGCTGTCATTTTCTCTCTCTCTCTCTCTCTCTCTCTCTCTCTCTCTCTCACTCTCTCTTCTCTCTCTCTTTCTCTCTCTTTTTTCTCTCTCTCTCTCACTCTCTCTATCTTTCTCTCGCTCTCTTTCTTTTCTTTCGTTCTTTCTTTCTTTCGTTCTTTCTTTCTTTCGTTCTTCTTTCTTTCTTTCTTTTTTTTTCCTTTTTCGTTCTTTCTTTCTTTCTTCTTTCTTTCCGTCATTCTTTTCTTTTGTATCTCTCTCTTTCTCTCTTTTGCATACTTCTTTTTTTCATTCTTGCTTTCCTTATGTGGCATATTCTGTTGCTATACATACGGTCCTTATTAACATAAAATGTCGTATTCCGCATTAACACCTATCGAAGAGAAAGGAGATTGTATACAACAATTTGAGCAGCTTGAAGAAGCTTGGGTCATCGAAAAAGTGTTGTGTTGGCTTCGAAATTAAGAAGCTCGGGCCAAAAAAGACAAACAAAACCAAACAAAAGTTTTGGGGGCCGTAACGGAATTTCGAAGTTGTTATCAGAACCACCCCAAGATTCTGAACAAAATAATACGAACATTTGTACATGATCTCATTTTCTAGAATAACGTTGTCGTTAATGCGAGCGTATGTGAAATTGTCATTGTAGAGGGATAAGTTTTGCTTTGTTTTTTTTTGCGTGGGGGGGG
>JAWQUT010000055.1:172876-187315 GCA_033807755.1 Ellobium chinense
GGGGGGGGGGAATAGTAATTAACGGTCCTGCTCTGAGTCAACCCCAATCACTTGCGTTATTTTTCTTTCTTTTGGTAGACAACAACAGCCTTAAAAAGACACTTGCTGCTTAGCTAGAGGTCCTGGACAGTGGCGGGCGCTATCGTTTCTGAGTAGTGATACTTTCGATACTCATGAATTTCGATTCAGTATCGAAAGTATCTGAAGCATCGAAAGTATCAGAAGTATCGAAAGTATCGGAAGTTTTGTAAGTATCGAAAATTTGTAAGTATCGAAATTAGTAAATATCAGAATCAAAATAGAATCGATACGTTGGATACTCAAAAAATTCAAGTATCGGTCCACCAATACATCTGTATAACCATCCGACGCCCTTGAGCCATTTCGGAAGAAAAAAAAAAGATGGGGGAGAACGGGTTGAAAATAAAAGGCGAAGAGTGCTACAGAAAAGTTGGAATTGTTTGGTTGATCTTTTAAACTTCTCTTTATCGTTTCTTTTAACGACACTCCCCTCAGTCTGTCTCCCAAAGGGATTGCATTGTTGAGGTTGATCATAGTGGGTGTTGAAGGATCCTCGGTTTTGTGTTGATTCTCTTGTGCTCGGGCAGTTCTGTAGGGCTGTGGGGGGTGGCCTTCTCAAGAGGGGCATGCGACTGGTGGCTGTGGGCGGCTAGCCGAGAGCTGGTGACAAATTCTTGTAGTATTTGGGGTGCAGGGGTGAAGATTATAGGGGTGCAGCGTGGGTGATATCATCTCCTCCCATGTTACACATGAAGAACTGCCATGTCTCATGCACCACCTCCTTCTCCTGAATACTTTATAAGATCCCTACTTTTCCTTCGCCCCCCCCCCCACCACACTCCTCCCAGCCCATCTAGATTCCTGGACTAAGTGTGCGCCTATGCTGACAGGAAACTGATGATTAGTCAGTGCTAAGAAAGAAAAGAGTGAAGGGGGAGGATGTCAAGGAGTAGAGAAAAAAATAAAGAAGGGAAAAAATAGGATCCAAAGTAGAAAAGGAAGGAAGGAAGGAAGCGGCGAGGGAGGGAAGGGAAGAGAAGAAGAAAGGAGGGATGGGGAGGAAGGGAAGAGAAGAAGGAAGGAGGGAGTTAATTAAGGAATTAAGGAAGGAAAGAAGGAAGGAAGGAAGGAAACAAAAACTGAAATGACATACATTTTATTTGTCCACAATCGTACGTTGTACACACACCGTTTGCTAAGCAACCTCCTGCAGACACATAACAATACCACTGCCTCTACCGAATTGAGTTACTGTACCTACTCTGAAGTGGTCAGCGGATCGGTCAGCCTATACCGTGATGCCATAGCACTGATGTAAACTTGTACACTATATTGGTCTGTCCACTATCAACTTCCTCGAAATATTTCTAAAGTTAAGCTGTCTCATAATTTGTATTGATTTCGCTTTCTTCTTATCTTGTTATGTTATATTTTTTTTTCTTTTGGACCCACTTGATGTGACCACCTGTCTTGAGAGAGATAGAGAGAGTAGGAGAAAAAAAGGAGAAGAAGGAGAGACATTTCTTTTTATTTCTTTTGCTTTCTTCTTCCTCCCAGAAGCCATGTATCAGTATTAACCTAATATTAATAAGCAATTAGACTGTTTGTTTCCACCGTTCAAGGGTAGGCTCTTACCTTGAAATAGTTATTATAGTAATTATATAACACTGTCTAGTGGACTCTACTTTTAAGTGGAAGTCCTCGGAAGCATGCAAAATAGTGTTGCAGTTTCCCGGTGACCTCTATACTATAGTAGGAAGTACAATCCTCTGTTATCTGAAAATTTTGCATTCAAACGAAAGGCCTGATTAAGCACATTGTGTATATGTGGAGTCGCTTGTATATTTATAGATAAAAAAGTTATAAAACGTTGGCAGTTTTTATACTTCTGCTAAGGTGCAGCGCACTCTATTCTCTCTTTCAGATGTCTTTTCAGGCAACCAATCGTATGCAAGCAGAGATCCCAACCAGTAGTTTAACAGTTGAGAGCGTGCGCATTAACGATGGGATCTCTTACTATCGTTTGGAATTACATTAGTGCATTGATGCATACTTAGTACACTTTCAACATGCAGAGTTAATGTAATTCGTAAGATGGTAAGAGATCCCATCGTTGATGCGCAAGCTCTCAAATCTCTGATCTGGAGGATTTGTTTATGAATAATGTGTATTTAGCAAGACTCAATTTTAAAGAGTCTGTGATGCGAAATGATTGCACAAGCGTAATAGTTTCGCTCCTTGTCGTTTCTGGATTGCCTGTGTTAACGTTAGAACTTTCAATAAAAAAACACACCTTTGCCCAATGCCTTCTCTGTGCAGAATAACAAGAAGGAGAGTTTGCAAACAATAGCGACAAGGTTTTCCTAGGCTTTGCTCTCAGAGTCGCGTGGCGAAAATCCGTGAAGGCCATTGTGCTTTATTTTGCTCTCACCTTTACCCTTCTCTCCGCTCCCCTCTCTCTTTCTCTCTCTCTCTCTCTCGTTCTGTATGTTTCTCTCTCTCTTTCTCTCTCTCTTTCTCTCTCTCTCTCTCTCTCTCTCTCTCTCTCTCTCTCTCAATACATGTCGTCGCGCCAAGTAAGATAAAACAAAGGGGGTGGGTGGGTTTATTTCTATAAACACAGCAGGCATAGACATGGCACCTAATAGATTAAACACAAAGACTAGTACTACTACTACCAATACCACTGCCACCATCACTACTTTCACTATAAATACTGCTACTGCTACTGCTTCTACTAAAGTAGTAATTTTCGAGACCTCACGGTTTTACCATATCGTTCTCCCCATAAGAACGAATATTTTTTTTTCTAAATGTCTTGTTGCAAGTCTTTAGTGTGTAACGTATTTTACTTCTAATCTTATATAATACAAAAAATTATAAAAACTTAAATGTGATTCAGCAATCAACAATTTTCATCGTCCCTCACTTCCTTCCCTTTTCCTTCACTTTCTCTCAAGTTCTTACTCTCTGTTTCTCTATATCTCTCCACTCCTTTTTTCCTCACAGTTATTCATAAGGAAAAGTAGCTCCATATTATATTACTGGCTAAAACATATTGGGGAACCACGAACCCCCCCCCTCCCCAACCTGCCCCATTCTCTTTCCTCCCTTCCCTCACCTCCCACCGGCTATAACGGCCCTGCCTACCCTCTCTCTCTTTCTCTCTGCTTCCCAACTCAGTTTGCGGAGATTTCCCGTTTTCACGATTGTCCCTGCCTCGCTACCGTCGCTGAGCGTGTGTTGCCATTTCGGTCTTGTGCTTCTTCTCTTGAGGGAGAGAGATCTTTTCCCCTATATATCCCTGCGCACGATTCTGAAGTAAACTTGGTGTAGAAAAAACTCCTATAATTTTGCTGATAACTAGAGGAAAGCGAGATGTTTTCCCACTTTACTCAACATTTAACAAATTTTCCCAAGACTCTACGAAAAGCGATTTTTTTCCTACGTAAGGTTGCGCTGGTTTTCAAGTACGCCATGAAACGTTTACCTTCGGCCACATTTCTTTTCGGCCATAGACTTATTCGATACTTTCAAATCTTGAGGTTATATAAGACTCGATACCTCCTGCATTTGCCAAGCGCGTTTTTAAAGGATTCCAATGTATTGGAAGCCTACTTGTAACGCCTACTCGTCAACGGGGAGGTGGAAGTAGGATTTTGAGCAGAATGCTAAAAATATGGTGATGAACATGGTGTAGACGTAGCAAGATCTTTACATTTTTTTTTTTTACATAAAAATGCTTTGCTTTTTTTTATTAGAACAATGAGATCATAAACTCAAATTATATGACCGTAATACTGTAATGCTCGATTACCTCTAAATGGCAGTTCACCAAATTATTAACAGTATCGATATCTCAGGGATTAAAAAGTTGTGGCCGAAGCATATAGCCATTTTACCCTTCCGAACGGAAAAATCCTGTTGAGTGGCAAACCACACTGGATGCAGCCAGTGAAACCCAGGCCCCTTTGAAAATTGGAAAAGGGATAAAAAGACTCGATTGATGATTTCTAGGCCCGTTGTGCCGATGCTGGGGTCTTAGTGGTGCCAGCGCCAGTCCGTTGCTCTTACAGTGTGTGTGTTTTTTGTGCGGGGGTAATGAAGCTTAATACGCCCTGAGCGACAGGCGAGTGCAGACACTGAGGTGAAGAGAGGACAGCGGCATTCGGGCGTGGAGCTGAGAGTGTAACAGTTGGATTTGGTCAGTTAGTGTGTAAGGTTTACACAATTTTATTGTCGTAAATTAATGCGTTATAGTTCATTGTATTGTTACGCCAAGGTTAAGTAAGTTCTAACTTATGGTTTAACGAAACTCATACCAGTATCAGATCAAGTGTGCTTGTGCTTTGCTTCAATACTTTGATTTATTTCTAAGCTTGATTTATATAAAATACAGTTTTAATTTTATCCAAGCATACTGACCTATAATTTCAGTCACTGCACCTCATATCAGACAAAATTTTGACCTGACCTAAAGTTTTTAACTTACATTTACAGCCACGTGCTTTCTGTGAGACAATGTTTTGATCTGATCCAAGATTCTAGACTTGCGATTTCATTTTTTTGCTAGGTGTTAGACAAGGTTGTGACTTGACCCAAGCAGTTTGATTAAGTATATTTTCTGTTGGTCTGGCTTAGCTGTAAGTACTAGATGTAAATTTATATACACGTTTTTGATATCTATTCTAAGAATACAAAATTACATTCACTGACCTATTTGTGTGACATTCGTATGGTGAGCAACTACAATTTGAACTTTGAACTCATAAGGAATAATGTGTGATCTAATTATACACGGGAGCCATCCATGAGGATAGGGATATAGGTAAGTTTCTTAGAAAGGCTTATGTGACGTTCTTGTTGTTTCTCAATTTCCATTCTTATGATCGATCATTTCAGACGAAAGCATAACTTGATCATAGCATCTCGGGTTAAGGGAAAAGTTATGATGTAAAGAAATTACGTGGTTATATTATCGTCGCTGCTGTTGTTGTTGTTGTTGTCAGCGTCGATGTTATTGGTATTGTTTTGTTGTTGTCGTCGTCATTATTTGTGTTGTTTTTCGTTCTTGTTTTTGTTGTTGATGTGGTTGTTGTTGTCGATGGTGTTGTTGTTATTGCTGACGATGTCGTTATTATTGTGTCGTTGCCGATGTTATTTTTCATTGTCACTGTTATTATTCTTGATTTTGTTGTTGTTGTTGTTGTTGTTGTTGCTGTTGTTGTCACTGCCGATGTTGTTGTTGCCGTGGTCAGTCTTGTTGTTGTTATTCTTATTGTTGTCGATGTTGTGGCAGTCGATGTTGTTGTGGTTGTGGATGATATTTTTGTTGTTTTTGTTGTTGTTGTTGTTGTTGTTGTTGTTGTTGTTGTTGTTGTTGTTGTTGTTGTTTGTGTTGCTGTTGCAGACACTATTGTTGTTTATTGCTTTCAATGTTATTGTTGTTGTAGTTGTGATTATCATGGTTGTCGCTGGTGATGTTGTTCTTGTGTTTGTTGACACCCTTATGTCATGAGGTTTAGCTTCTTAGATGACCCTATGCAAACATTATGAAATTCATGTGCAGGCTGTATGCTATGAAGCTGAGTGTGGAGCCGTGCTAACAGCCATAATAAACGGTGGTATCATTAAACGACTTCTCTCTGTCCTCTCTGCTGACAAGGAATCGCATTCAAGAAGGTAGTGCTAAACTTTTTTTTTTTTTTAAATATTATAAAAACTACGGTAAAGTGGCATCTGAAAACGTGCGATTAAGCAAGTTGCTGTTAAGCAAAGTCTAATCGACTGCTGCCTCTCTGTAGGAAGCCCCCAGCATGAGTTTCGGACATGGCACTCCTTTCTGATATCATCGAAATACTATAGTAAATATACGCTTAATCTTTGGCTATAACGTCGATATTTGCTCACCACCGACCGGTCTCTGAAACTCACCCCTGGAGGACAAAAAGGTGACAGAAAGAAAGGAAGAGAGAACGAAAAATGCGCTAGGACTTAACGAACTTGAATTGGAAGGAAACGATGTCACGATTGCGTGTTGTGAACTGTTAGGAGTATGTGAGTAAAATTTGAGGTGGAAAATAAAGTATTAGGTACTAAAGCATTCCAAAGAGTTTGCAGGTCCTACCACCACCTAGCTTTTGATATCGTGAGGTCCCATGTGCTGTAGTGTCCTAAACAAATTATGCGTGAATTTCATCACTAGATATAGATAGTTCATATCGTGCCGTGACAACATTACATTAGGAAATACCATATGTGCATGCCTACACTGCTATAGTGGTTTGTAAGAGATCCGAACGTTAAAACTGAAGCTCTCTAATAACACTTACAGTAACGTGTCATATAATAATAATAATAATAATAAAGAATATTTATATAGCGCCCACTCCCCATAAATGAGCTCTAGGCGCTTGACAAAGTTGAAGATCTCACTTTCTACCTTTCACACATTCTCTCCAAAAAATTCAGATACACAATCATTTGTACTAACTCAACCTCACATTATCATTCAACAGAGACAGAGCTGGAACTTATGGCTAGGAATTACAGCAATATTTTTGAAATAAATAGGTTTTGAGTTTTCTTTTGAAGCTTTCGATGGTATTTGTTGATCTTAATTCATTTGGTAGAGCGTTCCAAACTGATGGTCCTGATGAGGTAAATGCTCGCTCTCCATATTTCTTAAGATGTGACCTCGATACTGAAATGAGGTTAGTACTACTTGATCTCAGACATCTTGATGGTGTATATGGAACCAGGAGTTCACTCATGTAGGTTGGAAATTCAGCAGTATATAGACTCTGATAGCATAGGACGGCCAATTTATACTCTATTCTTGCTTTTATAGGTAACCAGTGAAGCTCGTGGAGCAGTGGTGTTACATGCTCTTGTTTTGACTTTTTAAGTACCATTCTTGCAGCATTGTTTTGTATTCTTTGGAGTCTATTCAATTTTTCATCAGATAAACCAGCCAACAGGGAATTACAATAATCTAAACGTGACAGTATAAATGCTGACACAAGTGTTTTTGTCGCATTCAGGTCTAGGACATCTCTCAATTGGCCGATACGTCTAAGTTCTAAGTTTGACAGTCTACAAAGATGATTCAGTTGAGCTTCCATTGTCAATGAACTATCTAAATAAACACCCAAATTTTTAGCCTTACGAGAAAAATCAATTCTGCCTCTGCCAATGTAAATGTGATTCTTATCAATGGAACTTACTCTGACAGTGGTAGCACATGGCATAATTTCAGTCTTTTCATCGTTCATTTTTAGCTTGTTTGAGCAATGTCACTAAACTGAAATAGTATTCTCATTGTCCCCCATGCTAAACTCATCACAACTTCTCGAGAGTATAGCATACAGTTGTGATCAAAAGAAATCACGTGGTTTTATTATTGTCGCTGTTGTTGTTGTTGTTGTTGTTGTTGTTGTGGTCACCTTTGATATTGTTGTTGCTGCTGCTGCTGCTGCTGCTGCTGCTGTTGTTGTTGTTGTTGTTGTTGTTGTTGTTGTTGTTGCTATGCGGGTCGTTCGTACAGTGCTACATCGCTGAAATAAAAGAGTCAATTCTTCCATACGTCAAGTTCTTTAAGAGTTAACTGCCCTTGAACCCTACAAAGGATGTCAAGGATGTGCAAGGAAAGTTACTATTTTCTATCTGTGATGCACTTTATAAGGTAGAGACTTAACCATCCCCTGATCAGGGGCGAAGGGTCCATATAATCAAATAATCACTGATTACCAGCCGAAAATGCCGTTGGTCGACCTTGGCCTTCGTGGGAAGTTAAACAAGAACACCGCCGAATCTTATTTATTTGCTCTTTGTCAGGCCTATTCTTACTTTGACCTACGTTCAGAACCTGATACCCCTCAAATTTTCTCTGCTCTATTCACTGATTAATAGGGATAAAGAAGAACCTGGGCACCCCTACAGCCAAATGTGGAGTGGCCTCACAAAAAAAACTCAATGAAAGCAAGGAAATTCCACCGGCTAGTAAAGAAGAGCTGCTAATCAAGGTCTCCGCTTGATTTGTGGCACTTTCACCTATTGCGGTTTAATGTGATGCAGAACAAAAATAACGTATTGGTAAAACGAGACACTATTCTATAGCATTTAGTGAAATTCATTATTATCAAGGGGGCCACTTTATTCGACCATAATTAACATTGTTGCTGACAAGTGACATGCCTTCAGTCACAAGTTTACGACCACTTTTATTTTTCGCTCAGTTTAGAAAGGAATCCACACTTACAGAAAGCCACATGAACAGTCTCACCACACACATTCACAAGCCCAGTGCTGGTGTTGCCACGTTGTCTATTTTGTAGTGCAATGTAGCTGATTCCCAAAATCTTTGGTTGGGGAAAGCGTCTTGGGGTAGATTTACTTTTTTATGAAGGAGGTTTCAGACTTTATGAAATATACAAACAAACTTTTTAAATAAACATAAATTCTTCTTGGGAAATAACATGAATGACAAAACGTCTTGGAAAAGTAATTCAGTTGGTCCCCCTGTTCTCAAGACCGGCAAGGTTTGACGATGGCAATACTGACATAGGCCTACCCAATTGCAAAAAGGTGGACTCCGCTTCGTGGTGTAGACTGGCAACGGGGGAGGGGGAGCGAGTCGCTGAGCATAGAGCGGTTTGTCCAAAGATGTTAGTCAGTCTGCTACCCAAGCAACCAAATGTCATTCTTTTTAAAGATTGACAGATTGTCATTCCCCTACGGTCTGGATGGATTTTTCCTGCAAGGTCGTGTTCCCAAAGTTTAGTTTATTAGCCTAGGCCTGCTAGGTCTAGCCAAATTGGACCTAAATTCTACAATTTTGGAGCCATTACACCCTGGTAAGTGATAATATACATGTATTTTTGGCGATCCTGGCCCTGTAACTAATCTGTANTATCAGATCAAGTGTGCCTGTGCTTTGCTTCAATACTTTGATTTATTTCTAAGCTTGATTTATGATTTCAGTCTTCGCACTAAATAAAAAATACAGTTTTGATTTTATCCAAGCATACTGACCTATAATTTCAGTCACTGTGCCTCATGTCAGACAAAATTTTGACCTGACCTAAAGTTTTTAACTTACATTTACATCCACATGCTTTCTGCGAGACAATGTTTTGATCTGATCCAAGGTTCTAGACTTACGATTTCATTTTTTTGCTAGGTGTTAGACAAGGTTGTGACTTGACCCAAGCAGTTTGATTAAGTGTATTTTCTGTTGGTCTGGCTTAGCTGTAAGTACTAGATGTAAATTTATATACAAGTTTTTGATATCTATTCTAAGAATACAAAATTACATTTACTGACCTATTTGTGTGACTTTCGTATGGTGAGCAACTATAGTTTGAACTTTGAACTCACAAGGAATAATGTGTGATCTAACTACACACGGGAGCCATCCATGAGGATAGGGATACAGGTGAGTTTCTTAAAAAGGCTTATGTGACGTTCTTGTTGTTTCTCAATTTCCATTCTTATGATCGATCATTTCAGACGAAAGCATAACTTGATCATAACATCTCGGGTTAAGGGAAAAGTTATGATGTAAAGAAATTACGTGGTTATATTATTGTCGCTGCTGTTGTTGTTGTCAGCGTCGATGTTGTTGGTATTGTTGTTGTTGTTGTCGTCGTCATTATTTTTGTATTGTTTTTCGTTCTTGTTTTTTGTTGTTGATGTGGTTGTTGTTGTCGAGGGTGTTGTTGTTATTGCTGACGATGTTGTTATTATTGTAGTGTCGTTGCCGATGTTATTGTTTCATTGTCACTGTTACTATTGTTCTTGATTTTGTTGTTATTAATGTTGTTGCTGTTGTTGTCGTTGTTGCTCTTGTTGTCACTGCCGATGTTGTTGTTGTTAGTAGTCAGTCTTGTTGTTGTTATTCTTATTGTTGTCGATGTTGTGGCAGTCGATGTTGTGGTTGTGGATGATATTATTATTGTTGTTGTTGTTGTTGTTGTTGTTGTTGTTGTTGTTGCTGTTGCTGTAGACACTATTGTTGTTTATTGCTTTCGATGTTATTGTTGTTGTTATTGTGATTATAATAGTTGTCGCTGGTGATGTTGTTCTTGTGTTTGTTGACACCTTATGTCATGGGTTTTAGCTTCTTCGATGACCCTATGCAAACATAATGAAATTCATGTGCAGGCTTTATGCTATGAAGCTGAGTGTGGAGCCGTGCTAACAGCCGTAATAAACGGTGGTATCATTAAATGACTTCTCTCTGTCCTCTCTCTGCTGACAGGGTCGCGCATTCAAGAAGGTAGTGCTAAACCTGTTTTTTTTTTTAATATTATAAAAACTACGGTAAAGTGTCATCTGAAAACGTGCGATTAAGCAAGTTGCTGTTAAGCAAAGTCTAATCGACTGCTGCCTCTCTGTAGGAAGCCCCCAGCATGAGTTTCGGACATGGCACTCCTTTCTGATATCATCGAAATACTATAGTAAATATACGCTTAATCTTTGGCTATAACGTCGATATTTGCTCACCACCGACCGGTCTCTGAAACTCACCCCTGGAGGACAAAAAGGTGACAGAAAGAAAGGAAGAGAGAACGAAAAATGCGCTAGGACTTAACGAACTTGAATTGGAAGGAAACGATGTCACGATTGCGTGTTGTGAACTGTTAGGAGTATGTGAGTAAAATTTGAGGTGGAAAATAAAGTATTAGGTACCAAAGCATTCCAAAGAGTTTGCAGGTCCTTCGACAGCCTAGCTTTTGATATCTTGAGCTCCCGTGTGCAGAGGTGTCCTAAACACATTATGCGTGAGTTTCGTGACTAGATATAGTTCATATCGTGCCGTGACAACATTACATTAGGAAATACCACATGTGCATGCCTACACTACTATAGTGATTTGTAAGAGATCTGAACGTTAAAACTGAAGCTCTCTAATAACACTTACAGTAACGTGTCATATAGCTGAGCAATGTCAATGAACTGAAATAGTATTCTCATTGTCCCCCATGCGAAACTCATCACAACTTCTCGAGAGTATAAGATATAGTTGTGATCAAAAGAAATCACGTGGTTTTATTATTGTCGCTGTTGTTGTTGTTGTTGTTGTTGTTGTTGTTGTTGTTGCTGTTGTTGTGGTCACCGATGTTGTTGTTGTTGTTGTTGTTGTTGTTGTTGTTGTTGTTGTTGTTGTTGCTATGTGGGTCGTTCGTACAGTGCTACATCGCTGAAATAAAAGAGTCAATTCTTCCATACGTCAAGTTCTTTAAGAGTTAACTGCCCTTGAACTCTCCAAAGGATGTCAAGGATGTGCAAGGAAAGTTACTATTTTCGATCTGAGATGCACTTTATAAGGTAGAGACTTAACCATCCCCTGATACTCATTCATAGGTAGAGGTCCCAAGAGATTTTTTTTGTTTTGTTTTTTCAGTAAATGGATACTTCTTCGATACTCTTGGGCTATATTTAGCCTTAATAATAATACTGCTGTCTATACGTCTCGAATCCAGACTGATGCCCGCTCACGTGACTTCACACTATTTTTATTCTCAAGTCTGATCGACTCCACAACTTTCTCAGTTCACTGGAAACCATGCCGTGCCGCTGCTACTTACAGTCGCTGATTATCGCCATTGTCATTCCGTTTCACAGACGGGTGGACTGGCGAAAAGTGAAGGATGCTTTCCCAAAGCACTTACAACACGACCGTTCTTGGGAATCGAACTAATGACTTGTAGTTTTTAGGTTCAATATTGTACCCTAACGACCACGTTGCACTGGACAATCACCCAGACATCTACACCTATAATTAACGACTCATGATATTTCGATCACAATGTCGAAGTGTAACTCCAGCTTCGTACTTCCACTTCATATTTGAACTTTATATATTAACTTACAATTTTTCATCATATATGATATAACATGAACTTCAAAATTCAAAAACGTAACAATTCTTACAATGGCTTTTTTCATAAACATATCTTGTCCCCAGCCGTTGCGTCCTGATTTTTATCTTAATACAGGCCTACATTAATTTTTGTGAGCTAGGAAAAATGTCTCTGTCACAAATGTTAAACGGATAAGATTTAGCAGCGCCAACACATTAAAGTACATAAGACTGTGAAAACGGTATTTCCAATAATTGCTTAAATTGAAATGTCTTCTCCACAAATGAAGGACACGAAAATATACTTTCAGTTTTTCTTTTTCTTCATCATCATCGTCTTCTCTTTTGTCTAATTCTTGTTATCATACAACTTCTACTTCTTCATCTCTCCTTTCTCTATCGGCTAAACTTAGTTGCCCGACATCTTCTCAAAGGAGTAGTTAATTAATATTTCTTTTTCTTCTTCTTTTTCTCCCTCTTTTTCTCCTTATTCCTCTTCTCCTTTCCCCTCTTCTTCTTCTTTTTCTTCTTCTTCTTCTTCTTCTTCTTCTTTTTCTCCTCTTCCTTCTCCTTCTTCTTCTTCTTCATCTTTCTCCTCCTGATATTCTTCTTCGTCTTTTTCTTCCTTCTCCTCTTTCTTCTTCTTCTTCTCCTCATCCTTCTCCTGCTTCTTCTTCTTCATCTTTCTCCTCCTTATACTCTTCTTCTTCTTTTTCTTCTTCTTCTTTCTTCTTCTTATTTTTTCTTCATAGGCTGTATTTAAATGTCTCCTAGATTAAGGTGGTTTTATTAAGAGAATGTTTGGAGGCGGGCGTTAACCCTCTCCGTTTCTGGAAAGAAAATGAATTTCTTCAATTTTTGAGAGCCTGCCATTCGTCTTGGCAGTGTTAAGTGGAGCAGCGTGGCCGATAGATTACGGCGTTGGACTCAGCAATAAAGGTCGTGGGTTCGATTCTCGACCACGGTCGTGATGTAAGCGTCTTGGGAAAGCATTCCATTTACATTTTCCTCAGTCCACCTCCTATAAAATAGGTACTTAGCCATCAGCAGTGAATGATATTGTCAGTGAGTAATCAGTGCCTCCAAATGGCAGCAGCATTGTATACTCTCTGGGAGTTGAGAAAATCGTACAGTGATCTGGACTTGTGGGATAATAATAGTGTGAAGTCGCGTGAGCAGGTATAAGCATGAATACGAGGCTTATAAACAACATTACTGTTATTATTTTCTCTCTCTCTTTCTTTCTTTCTCTCTCTCTCTCTCTCTCTCTTTCTCTCTCTCTCTCCCCCCTCTCTCTCTTAATTTTTCTCTTTTCCTCACCTACTATCCTCTCTATTTGGCGTCCTCTTTGCACGAAGTCCTCTCCGAGTGATGGACCCTGCGCGTATTCCCATCGTGTCTATGCCACTGCATTGCACTGGATTTGGGCAACGGGAGGGAACTCTCGTTCACTTGTTGTACTTCTTTCCTTTAATAATTTCATTTTGCTGTATGGCTTCCTATGTTACGTCATTTAAGAGGGTGAAAAAAAAACCTCATCGAACTTTCAGTCAAAAAAAAAAAAAAAACCGTTGTCTCTCAGAGACTCATTTTTAATTTTATCCTAATTTTTTTTTTCTATGACCCCTTTTCCCAATTTTTTTTCCTTCGTTTGACATTCAAACAAACGGCGTGCAGGGTGACTACCCTTTGCGTGACTGGCCATTTGTTAATTTTTTTTGGAGCCCTCATAACTCCGCTCCATGTTTTTCATAAATCAAATAGGGCTAATCAAGGATGATTCGGCTCTGCACATGCGCACACGCCGGATCACATGACCCGCCCGTACCAAGGGAGGCAAGGGACACCCAGTCGGATCTTAGTAATTTTCAGATCAAGAACGCATGTCTGAGGATGAAAGGACGATAATTCTACAAGTTATATCCACTTTAAATGATGCATTTCCGCTGCAGAAGTTCGTCCAAGGCCTTTGGGACTATTTTGGGCTAGACTAGGGGTTCTCAGTCCGGGGAAATATGTAGCCCTGGGTGTAAGGCATGGGAACTCTCCCAGGGCAGAGTGGTGGAGGAAGGTGAGGAGACGAATAGAGGAATAACATTATGTCAACTAAAATAGGATTTACAACTTGTCCTCATTATATTTGACGCTAAGACCAATGGCCGAATGCATAATCCTTACGCTAATTAACGCACAAGGGTAACCATGGAGAACTCCCAAAACATTAATTGTGCTCACTGTAGTTAACGCTGTTAACTTATGGATTATGCAAACTGCCATAGATCAGTAGTTTTAAGACAGGCGTCAAGGGGTCACACCGAGCAAGGAAACTGAGAACCTCTGGGCTTAGAGGGTTCTACAATACAACTGCAGCGCATTGGGAATAACTCTTCCGGCTTCATTTTGGGCATTGCCTCCCTTTTATTCCCTGTCTGTCTCTCATTACACCAGTGCTTTGACAGATTAATCGCAAAACGCGACTATTACTTCTAGTACGGCCCTGGCTTATGGGATGAGGGATGCTGAAGACTCTGGTCGATTGGCTGACGGTAGGG
>JAWQUT010000055.1:189843-197918 GCA_033807755.1 Ellobium chinense
CGCCCGCTCCCACTCCGAGCCCGTCGCTGCGCCCAACTTAATGGCGTTTTTATGCCAATATTAGATTTTTGGTTCCTCACACAATTGACCCTGTCGACTTTGATACATGTATTTGAACACGGCATGTCGGAGGCTTCGATTTTTTTAATTTTGTCCATGAAATCGCTATACCCCTCCCTATTTTCATCTTCCCCTCCATCTCCCTTATAACCTACCCTTCCCACTTCCTCCAATNCATGCACACACATACACTCACACATACACACACACGCATACACATACACACATACACACATACATACACACACACCATACATACACACACATACAATGCCCACACACACTTCCTTTTCTGCTTTTCCCAGCCGCTGATGTTTCAGACATATGAAAAAAAAAAAAACAACTAAAGACAAAGATGCATTACTGTAGTTCGAGAGGAGTAAAAGTATAGCATGTTATTGGCATTTATAGATCCTATATGAAATGGCATTTATTAATACAACATAACTTGTGAAAACCCCAGTTGCTACCTCAGCCAGTGAGAATCATTGTTTCAGGTCGCATCAGCCAATCAGCTTCTTCGATAAGTGGTACTAGTCGCCATCTTGCTTTCGAATATCTCACGGAAGTTGGATCATTACCCCCCTAACATATATATGCATCACAGTATACGGACGCCTTCTTTCTACGATCGACTCTTTCTCTCTCCCCTCCCTTCTACCANACGCGCTAAGACGCACGCTGACGGCTGTGTCTTGCTCCTTAATCTTCGCTCACCACTAAACCATTTCCCCACTCACCCTCTTGACTTGCTCTCCTCTCTAAATCGCTCCTTCCCTCTCTTTAACTGTCCCCCCTGTTAATGATTTTGACAAAATTTACGCCGGCCCGCTAAAAGCAGGGGTGGCCTGTCTGCTATGGCAGCCATGACTTTAGCTGTCAACTTCCATAGCGGCTGTGGGACTAAAATGTAGGGCGTTTAGTCACCATGCTCGGACAGTTCGTCTCTTGTCCACTGTTAGATTTGAGATGTTCCAGCCATGGGCGTATATTTGGCAGAGGCGGCTCGTGCTTCCGAAAACTGGGTGGGCAAACCATTCGAAATATCTAGAGGGGCATTCCCACCCCTCGTCTACCCTCCACACCTTCCCCTTTCCCCCTGCCACTCTCTCTTTGCCTTGTCAAGCAGAATTTGTAATATGACAGCTCCATCTTCATGAAGAGATGCTATCTACTTATCCCTCAAAACCATCTTTAGTAAAAGTTTTCATTTTCACCATCTTTTGATTTCTGTGTTAGAAAGTGGTTTTTTGCAAGAGTCGTTGTCACAGCTATCCCGCTTCTACCAGAAGAGTGAGTACGTTTTCGTGAAATGTTTCAGTAAAAAAGCGATTCAGACTTAATAATAATATAACATCGTGTAACTAATCTAGCTCTCTTATATTCGTTTATCGCGCCTTTAGTGAAGGAGAATTACGTGCTAGACTGAAAAGACCTGCCATTGTACTTTCTGAAGTTAACTGATGTGATTCTTGTCATAAGCTACAGAGCCTCATAAACATGTGCTGTTCGTTGCTTCTTCACTTAGAAATTGTTAGGTGGGCTTTCCCCCACTTGCCCAGAGAGTAGAGCCGCCACTGATATTTTGATAACGAAACGGTACAAATGAGGACGCTGGGATGGGTTGCACTTGAACATATGATGGTTGAATAGCATGATGAGGATGGCATTTTTACTGAGAGAGGTACCCCCTTATTCCATTCCCTCTAAGAGTGGATTGGGATGGGGAAGTTTTGTTCACACTGTATTTTGGAAAGAGATAGTAAGACAGGGAGGCATGGATGATGAGAGGGAAGGCGATAGATAGATAGATAGATAGATAGATAGATAGATAGATAGATAGATAGACAGACAGACAGACAGACAGACAGACAGACAGACAGACAGACAGACAGACAGACAGACAGACAGACAGACAGACAGACAGACAGACAGATAGATAGATAGATAGATAGATAGATAGATAGATAGATAGATAGATAGATAGATAGATAGATAGATAGATAGATAGATAGATAGATAGATGGATGGATGGATGGATGGATGGATGGATGGATGGATGGATGGATGGAAATCTACATAATGTCCCCAAGAAAAAAGGAAGGTAGACAAAAGATAGAATGAGATAATCAAAGCAGTCAATACGAGACGCATTGGAAAATGCCACAGACAGAAGATAGGACCCAATAACATGAACAGATAAACAAAGAAATAGACACCCTAATAGGATTTGGGGCAAAGCTGCACGGAATAGACAAACAGAACATCGATTTTGAAATGGCCAAATTGGAGACAAAATGATGGCAGGAATGGATAGAGGAAGATCTAATACGTGGTCCAAAAAATGCAGACTACCTCTGAAAATTAATATAATTATGTTTAACAATCTTCATCTTGATGTATCCGCAAAGAAATTGAAGCAAGGGGCTGGGAATTTCTAATGAGACTCACACTTGATGTTCTTGTCTAGACGGACATTGGGGTTGAGGAGGTCGGCACGACTTATGCTTCTGTCTCAGGAGACATTAAGGTTAATAATAATAATCATGCGGTTTATAAATCTTGAATCCAGGCTAATGCCCGCTCACGCGACTGCACATAATTATTTCCCCAGCAGGCCTGTTCACTCAAAGATTTTCTCCACTCCCTAGGGCGCATACAGTGCCGCAGCTATTTACAGGCGCTGATCACTAGCATTCTGATATTTTCCACTGCCAATAGCCAGGTATCCATTCAACAGACGGGTGAACTGAGGAAAATGCGAATGAAATGCTTTCCCAAGGCACCTACAACACCACCGTGGTCGGGAATCGAACCCACGACCTTTAGATCTTGAGTCCAACTCCGTAACTATTCGGCCACGCTGCTTCACATGTTAGTGTTTTAAGGGGACAGAGTTAGGGGTAGCGTTTGGGTTAAATTATTAGTAGACATGAGGTCTGGTGTGAGATATAATTTGTCTCATTCGAAATTTCTTCCAAAGAGGGGTTTGCCCATAGGTGAGCTGTGATCTGTGATTACGTTCATAGACATCATGAGCTATGTCAGGAATAAGAACTAAAACCCCGTAAACAAGACATCGATGTCTTAGTCTATATCCAACTGAATCAAAAGTAGACTTGCACAGCATGACTGTCCATGGACACAATGTTGAATGGCAACGTTGTCGTTACATTATGAGCCATATGACTCAGGTTTTTGACAAGCGCCCATTAGCATGCATCATAGAAGTATGTTGAACACCATCAGCAGTGGCAAGTCGAAAGAAAACTGAAACTGTGTGAAGCTGTTTACATGGATTGAACTAGGCCGCCCCTCATTTTTTGTGAAGATCGTTGGGAACAAACATCCCTTTTCGGTATCGACCACTCGCGAATAAAAAACACTCTGTGAAAATTCCATTCCTGTCGCACAAATATCGCGTAACCATTATGATCATCATGATTGTTATCTGTCTGTCTGTCTGTCTGTCTGTCTGTCTGTCTGTCTGTCTGTCTGTCTGTCTGTCTGTCTGTCTGTCTGTCTGTCTGTCTGTCTGTCTGTCTGCCTGCCTGCCTGCCTGTCTGATGATTGTTATCTTCATTATCATCAATTTCAAAATAATAGATACTCTCAGACTGTGTAACATCGAAACAAATTTGATGCAGAGTTCCAAATTTTCAGACAAGTGTCCCTCTTCGTGGAACAACTAGAAAATAATGAACACAGAATGATCAGACGAACACACATCACGGAATGATACAAAAAGAGACGATATCAAATACAAACAAACGACAGGAAAATAAAAAACAGAAACACTGAACTCAAAACAACCGGGACGGCAGGTTTAGACATCTTTATTATCTTCATTATCATCGTCGTTAAACTTCTCTCCATCCATGCACAGATACAGCATCATCATCATCATCACTATCATCACCACCATCAGTGTCTGTATGGAGGTCTATCTAGTCCGAATACATTCCAATGGCGCTCAGTATATTTAGGTTTTATCTTTATGATAGATACATGCAACGGACGAACTCTATGTAATGCCAAACCCTTGTGACGACAATGCCCTTTAAATGAATATATTCAGTGTTTTCGGGATACGGACACGCAAAAACAAGGTCTGATAGAAAGAGAAAGATGACGCACTGGTCCGTTTGACATGTGAAATATAATAGGCTTAGAGCAGGTTCTGATGGACTAATGCCATTGATTGGCTGGGAACATGCCAAGGGCACGTTACTCTCCGGCCAGATGATATTCAGGGGTGGACAACTGTGACGCGGTGCTAGGGGCAGACCACTCTGATGTGTCAGTAATGAAAGGGGTAATACTATTTTGATGACACGAACGTCGACGTTGCCTTTTATTGCCAAAAGACATGCGGGTGTTTTAATGGTTTCTTTGAGTGTGTTTGTCTTTCAACTGCCATGCTGCCAGTGGTATTGACTGACGAAATAGGTTGAACTAGAATGACACCATGATTGGTCCTTCCACAACAGTCTGTCTGTCTGTCTGTCTGTCTGTCTGTCTGTCTGTCTGTCTGTCTGTCTGTCTGTCTGTCTGTTTGTCTGTCTGTCCTTGACATTTAGTACCTCTAACATTGTGAGAACTTTATTGGTAAACAAGGGATGGAACGGTTTCAATAAAAGAGAGATAACAGATATGGGGCCTGACACATGCAGCCTGATATCGAGAAACAGGGAGAGGGGGAGAGAGCGAGGAAATAGAGGGGAGATGAGAGACAGGACACGAAGAGAACAAGGAAATGAAATCACATGGGCAGATAACTGCTGTTGCAATCATTTATAGCAATTACGGCCCTTGTCAAAAGCAGACAACCATGACACCAGTGGCACGAAATGGACACACGTCACTCACAGACGAGCAGCAGTGTAGGATGATCTTTCCCCAACCTAACTATTCTGAGCATATCACAGCTTTTACCAGCGATGCAGCTTTAACCCCTTGAACCCGGGAGACCGATATTTCGGTCTGGCCTTACCCTGAGAGACCGGGAGATCGGGCTGATAATATATTCTTAATCCCTTATTCCCTACATGGCTTTGTCCAAGAGCCTAGAAGAGTAGAGATATACATTGTTGGGGTCAGGGTTCAGAGGGAAATCTAGTACTTTACTAATTCGAAAAACCAGGCAATAATTTCGAGTTTGTAAAGTGGTTAAAGCCGTGAAAAAGATATTAGTATTCAAACTGAAGATTTAGATTTAAAGATGAGAGCATATTAGTAATAGTAAGAGCATCTCGAGTACTTGAAGTTCAAAATGAGGTCATATCGCGTGAAGTCTTCCATCACTGGCTATCTTTGGAGGACTTCATTGGGCATTTATTTAGGTTACACACAACCTCCATAATACCATATAGTGTTTTGTACAAAAGTACTTATAAAAGTATCAGAGAGGGTGTCCATAAATTACAAGACTACATTTAGATGAAAAGTATGGGCCCTTTTCTTACCCACGAATACCTCCAATCTGTCTTCACTATAAAAGTGTATGGGTTACTTAAGTACTCTTGAATGCTTCCGAAGACAGCTAAAAAGTACTTTTTTAATTGTGTGCTTTTTGCATATGTGAAACAAACCTAATGGTAGCAATGTGTTGCTAAGAGGAACATTTTGAGAATATTTTAAAGTATCAAGTTTTGGGATTTTCTATTTTTTTTTCCTAATTTAGAATTAATTTTTAAAAAAACACGTAAAAATACCCTCAAGCGCCTGGAAGGGTTAAGGAATTTTACTAGCCAGACGAGGAAACACAAAAAAAGTGAGAACGATTTCAAGCGAAATTGCAACACTCTTGCAATAAATCAGTGATAATGGAACTCTAAATTGGTGAAAATTTATTAGTCTATCAGTTTCCTCTTGAGACAAACTGAATGGGTTAAAGGTGGCAGAAAGCTAATTTTTATTGCCTGTTTTATCTTGTACAGAGCCGAGCTCTTACACTGACCACGACATCCATTATGGATGATTGGTCGATGCTTTGGGCTAATTTACTCGTCCTGGCCTCTCGTATACAAGAGAAAAAGAAGACCTTCCCTTCATTGTCAATTCCCAGCACTCCATTGCCCACAGCCAAATCAAACCCTGTTATTTAATTATCCTCAAACTTTGCTGGACAGGCCCTCTCTGAGAAGTCATTCCACTTGGCAGTGGAGAGCGGTGTCTTTGCCTGACCTCGCGGTAACCCCTGCAGACCGACAGAGCTCTAGAAATCCTTTTCAACTTCCTCCGGCGAAGTCACCCTCGGAGCATCATTCTCTGCACACAGCCAAAGGGAAATAACTCCCATGTAAAACAGGGGAAGTAACTTGGCGAGTCAGAAAGGGAAGTGACTTTGGCTCTAAATTTCAGCGGCGGCTGGGAAATCTTACACGATCATTCTATCAATGGGATCTCGAGCCCAAAGCGAGGAGTCTTTGTGGAAGATGCTACTCGCGGACTTAAGAAACATCCTCCAGCGCTCCTTCGTCTGGAACAGCGTCCCCTTCTTCATTAATTACGTCCCTTTGTCCAGGGTAATGCTGGTGGATCGAAAATTTCGGCGTGGAATGGAATAATTCCGGTAGCTATGTCACAAACATGGGAGACATGCCGATGGGGGGAGACATGCATGTTCCCAGAGATGGGGAGTATCAGTATTATTGAAGATTGGCTTTATGTCTAGTCTAGACTGTGTCCTATATATAACGGTCGATTCTATGTATGCTTAAATGTCTGGAAAATACATATGAGGAAAGGAAAAAGAAAACTGAAAGATCGATATACAATATTGATTCCATGGTACCAATATTTCGGACTGTGGCTTTCTTCAGATGTTTAATGACGTATCAACACGTTAACAACAAGTGCATATTATGACAACTGAGAATTTGCGCGTTTACGATGGGATCTCTTATCATTGTAAAAATTACACTAACTCTCCATATTGAACGCTCCTATGGGTGCATTCGGCGCTGACGTGCTGGTGTAATTCTTAAGATGGTAAGAGATCCCATCGTAAATGCGCAAGCTCTGAACTCCCTCGCCACTCAGATCCCCATATTTCAGCTCTGACAATTCACAACAAAATGCTCTTAGAATGTCCCATACTGTACCTCAAGGAACAAAGGAGAAGAGAGCGCACGTGAGAGAGAAAGTGAGACTCATCTATAAACAAAGAGGATGAGAGATAGTGTACTTCTCTCGTAATTCTCTGGACAAACGAACTAAAACCAAAGCTCGCAAATTCGAAATCGTTTTGGATTATCTATTCCATAAATGACCTTTTCGGAAAAGCTAACAAGTTTTCTCCAACGCCTCCACAAAGTTAAAATAGGTCTACGCCGTGCACTTTTAATTTACTTTCCAGCTTTGTTCTTTAATCACATCGCTTTGATTTCCAGTAATTATATGTATATGCCTTACACAATCATTCAGGCTTACGAGTCTCACTCTGAGGCCATTACAGATACGTGACTTAACTGACCTGGCTGGCTGATTCGGAAAGATAAATTCCAGTGGCCTTATTACTTAATCCATACGTTAGTTAACTCACTGCGGTAACCACGGGTAACTCCCAAAACATTAGTAGTGTTCACTGTGGTTAACATAATACGCTAACCAACGTATGGATTATGCATAAGGCCACAGGTCTATGAGTGAGTTTGAGAGTAATAGTGAACCAATACAGAAATTGAAGGACTCAGAATCCAGGCACTGAACTATAATAGGTATGCCCATTTATCGAGTAAATGAGGCTTGAGAATCATGTATTTTCTTCATAGTACATACTGGGGTTTACAGTAAATCTCGTCTTACTTACTCATGAGCTCTTTTGCTTGAGAGCTTGCGCACTAACGATCGGATCTCTTACTATCATAAGACTGACACTGACACTGCATGTTGAACGCTACTAAGGGTATATTCAGCATCACTGCACAAATGTTATACTTAGGATGGTAAGGGATCCCACTGTTAATGCGCATGTTCTCCATCGGCAAAATGGTGGAAGTGACGTTATCGGT
>JAWQUT010000055.1:206970-216970 GCA_033807755.1 Ellobium chinense
TATATATTATATGTATAGTGCATATGACGAGTTCTGCTCTTTGGGGGGACCAGGGCGCTGCACTGCAGACGACCGACCAGCAATGAATTTGTCATGTATTTTATTTGTAATATTTAGTATGTATTTACATATATGAAGTGTATTGTTCAATGTGTTTGTAATATAAATGAGATGTATAACCTTATAAGGCACTGTAAAACAATTTCACTTAGAGGTCAATAGAAGTCCTATTTTCATTCCCCCCGCCTCCCCCACACCTTTTTTTTGTTTGTTTGTTTGTAGTGTGAAATGAGAACATCGACAAAATACGACTTGCTGCAAGAGTATAGACAGTCCATTACGAGTATTGAAAATGTTTCCAGTATGAAGAGGGCTAAAAGGCTTGTAGCAAAACCAGAAAAAAAAAAATAAAAAAATGAATAAGACAGATATGATCCAGTGAGAATTTTTTTTTCAGGATGAGAGGTACTAGAATATGTACAGGTAAACACCGTCGCATCTGTGGCCGCGGCCGCATGCATAATTCATACGTTAATTGGTCGCCGTAGTGCAAGAGTGGACCATCCCACATTTTTTGCGATATTGGCGGTAAAGGGTTCAATAAATAGAACTGATATTGACTCAGGTTTGACATACATATTGGTTAAATTGCTATATTTGGCCTGTGGGGACTTCTAACACCAACTTTTCTCTTTCACGTCTTTATGACTCAATGGCAACATAAACTTCATCATTTATCAAAACACAGCAAATATGGGATGGTCCAATCTTCCTCTACAGCGACTAATGAACGTGCTGTATTGACTACAGTGAACACTACTAAAGTCTTCGGAGTTTCCCATGGTTCCCGTAGTACTTGAACTAACGTAAGGATTATGGACTGCGTCTAAAAACTCATGTTGTCCTTGTTAGCATCAAAAATTTTAAAAAATAATGGCATAGTAATCATATCGTCTCTGCAGTGCTTTAACAATGGTAAGGTTTATCGCTCAGGTCGAGCGGAAGTTGCGATTATCCGAATTGTCATTAAGTGGGATCGATTGTAAAATTGTTGTTGGCACAAACGTTTGCATTAGAGTATCGAGAACGAGAACGAAAGTGAAAGTAATGGAGAAGAAAAAAGTTCATTGGTTAAAGGCTTCCATCAGTATAAAATATAACTGAGAAAGAGGAAACCACCCAAGAACGCAATGGCCCCGTCATAACCCTTTCATATACTGACTCATTTCCGGTGGTGCGGCTACTTGTTTGATTGTTATAGAGTTCTGAGGTTTGACAAAGTGAGTGAAAAGAAAGTGGGAGTGGATAGGGTTCGGTGGGAAGCAAGAAAAATGATGCTGTCAAAAAATGATGTGGGTCGAAACAGGGTGCTTGCCATTGTGTGAAAGACGCAGGTGAGAAAATGACGAACTGATGATGTCATTCTCATGCTAAGAAAGAAACGACTACGTGAGAGAGAGAGAGAGAGAGAGAGAGAGAGAGAGAGAGAGAGAGAGAGAGAGAGAGAGAGAGAGANAGAGAGAGAGAGAGAGAGTCAGACAGACAGACAGACAGACAGAGAAACAAAGACAGACAGTCAGACAGACAAATAGACAGACAAATAGACAGACAGACAGACAGAAAGTATTTCTGTACAAATTTTCATAATTTATGTTTGTTGTTGACCTTTATTGTAGGTTCGCCCTATGTTGTTTTATTGAGAGTGGGAGGGAGATGGAGAGAAAGAAAGGAAGAGAGAAAGAGAGAGAGAATATTATTCCTTTTGAAGTTTTGTATGAGTGCTGTTGACTTTTAATGCATGTTCGTCCGTCTCTCCATGTGTATTAAATTTGCGTCTTGTATCATTCATCTCATCCTTGAGCCGCCTGGCCTGGCCTGTCAAATAAACCAGGTTAAACTCGTTAAACCTTTTACCATTCTTGCTTGAATGCCTAAGATGTCGTTAATGTTGATTGTGGAACATCGAACTTTGTTGTTGTTTATGAAAGCGATGGGGTAAGATAGGCGACCCTTCTCTCGGCTCTCTTGCCATTGTTGTGATTAACAAAGCAACAATTTGTACAAATTATCATCATCAGTACCACCATATACTAGCAGCATGCTACATAATATAGTCCTTTTGACTACACTGCAGTGAACTAAATCGCCTTTTTCGCTAAAGCGCATTGTAATCAGAGAGGATGATTTTTTTTCCTTTGTAATCTAGCATTTCTATCCTACCTTTTTTTTTCCCTGGTGGAAGTCAATGACTTTTAAAAGGTCAAAATAATTTGCTATTAATTTGACTCCAAAAGAGCTAAATCTGGCAACACTGGCACGGTCTAGACCGCCAAACTCTCGTGCTTGGAAAAAATCTCGCGTCTAAAGAAACAAGAAAACACCGTTAGAATAGCGAGTAGGCAAATTTTTCTCTCAGATTATTGGCCACGCTTTAAAAAAAAAATAGTTTCTATCGTTACTTTGGGCGCTTTCCACTGAGGGTATGCGAGCATTGAATCTGTGTATAGTCTAGGCCTTCAGATTATCGGCAAACAAAACTAGCTGAGGTTGAAAAAAATGGTATTGCTAATGCTTGTAAATGGCTCATAGGTGAAAGAGAATGGAAGTGATGTTTGAATATTTTGGAAAACATTGAAGATTATTTAAATGGTAGTAGACAAATAGACAACATGTTGGTAATCTCAGATTCACAGATTATATTTATGGATGCTACGCCCCTGACTGTATTCAAGAAATCAAATAGTTTTCTATATAGACTTTAATTAAATAAAAGCAATAAAGTAAAGCAATTGCCCGCTAAAGCAAAATTTTTCTGAAGCAGAAATAACAATGACTCAACTGCATGTATAGCTTCCTGGTAAAGAAGGAGGGGGGTGGGGGTGTCTTTAATTGAGAGTATAGTTTAATTCCTTCTCACCGAGGACAAAGTTTATTTTCATGAATTCCCCACCTGTTACTTTCAGTGGACAAAACAATAAGCTTCCTGCATGAGAATAGTCAACACAAAGTTAATTCCTTTACAGAAACACCTTGGGATTCTCCTGATATCACTACACTGGAATGTCCTTTCGGTGCACAAAGCAATGAGGAAATGTTTGACAATTGACCTGTCCGAAAACATTTTTAAAAAAGCTTTCCGCGTGACTAAAAGTCCAGCGCTGCCCTCGTTTATTTACTTCGGAGCTCTGTCTTCCACCCATAACTCTTGATTATCAAAGCCATATGCATTACTCAATCTTTCACGCATGCATGTCTTCCGGGCTCAGTTTGAGACCATGGCAAATACGGAATTGTTTGTCCTGGCTGACGAATTCGGACAAGTATGTATATTCAATTTCAGCTGATGTATTCAGAAGTGGTGACTGTATAAACTCATGTTATATAAGAATTATATATTTTGATATAGTCCAATATTCTTATGTAGCAGTGTTAAAGTGCTGGAGAAATGAATCTCGCGGGTAAAACAAAACCGCAATGAAAATCCATGTTCAGCAAATTTACAGTAAAATTTACCTATGGACTTTGACTGAAAAATCATCAACTGTTTGGAAAATTAAGACGAGTGTAATATGCAGTCACTGTACTCAAATGCAGGGTGTGTATTTAAGCTTATAATATGTATGTCATCACTAGGAATGTGCAACAGTTGGTATGTAGGCTAAACTGTCATTGTATAAAAAAAATAAAGCCATATGTGTGAGTGATATATAATGCAAAATACGTGACTTTCTAGCATCACATACATGCTAGATGAAAGCTGTATGTATAGAATACGACACCGTTATAAATAGATCGGTATGTAGTTGATGATTTAATGTGACCTGATGATGTGTTCAACTACCTAGGCTGTTGTGTTGGGTGACGTTTCAAGGTACAGTTGTTGTTGTTTTTATTTTTGTCTTCCTGTGTTTTTTACATGGGTCTAGGACGAACTTCTGTCTGTCTGTCTGTCTGTCTGTCTGTCTGTCTGTCTGTCTGTCTGTCTGTCTGTTTACTTGCCAGCCTGCCTTGCCTGCCTCCTGCCTGCCTGTCTGTCTGCCTGCCTGTCTGTCAACTTGCCTGCCAGCCTGCCTGCATGTCTGCATGCATGTTTGTCATTTCGTCTCTCCGCCCATTCATCCGTCCATCCGTCTTTCCGTTCGTCTATCTGTCTCTCTGCCTGCTCTTTCGTCTGTCTGTCCATCAATTGTCCACCAGTCCTTCTGTCTGTCAGCCTGATTTTTCCGTCTGTCTGTCTGTCTGTCTGTCTGTCTGTCTGTCTGTCTGAAACTCCATTCCACTCCTTTCTATGACTTGACATTTATCGTGAGGTGGCAGTTGCACCGTCTGCCGTAAAACTCCCCCTGCCATTGAAATTAACCCCATCCTTAGCTCAAACGGCTCTCTTTTCATCCCAACTACACATTCCTTCTCTCCAAAACACTCACCACGCGGCACTTCAGTCTCCAAAGTCTCTACTTCCCACTTAAGACTAGTGTTACATTAGTCTCTTATTCTAAACACTCTCTCCTCATTCTTACCGTCCGTAGAATCCCTCTATCCCAAACACTCTCTTCACCTCACTTCCAGCCTCCAAAGGCTCCATTCCTCTTTCTTCTCTCCTCCCCCCAACTTCAGACTATTTTGACTTAGTTTCTTATTTTTCATTCCAAGGACTCACTCCCTCCTCCCTTTACCCCAAACAATTTCTCCTCAGTACTCCCAGCCTCGATAGACATTCTCTCGCTCCATTCATCTACCTCTCACCTTAAATGTATTGTACTATACACGTCGGTTCTGTATTCTAGATACTTACTCCCCACCCAACTCTTATCCAAAATATTTCATCTCTGCATTTGCAGGTTTTAAAGATCCCCTCCCTCAAAATTCACTCCCCTTCCCCAACCTCCAATCCCCCGAACCCAGCTGCTATGTGACCTGGATCTTTATCCTTAATGCTTTCTCTTCATCCCAACGATAAATCCTTCTGTCCCAAAACACTCTCCTCTCCACACTTCCAGCCTCCAAATCCACCGATAACCTCACCCTCCCCTCCACCCCTAACCTCCCAAAGACCATTGTTACCCTAGGGTCCGGTGTGATTAACCGGCTGAGTGACCACAGGCTTGTCAGTTGTGGTCAGCTGTATTCAGCGTCCACTCAGCTGGACATTCCCACACTGTCCCTCCTCTCGCAGACAAAGCCAATTACCAATGGGCGATCGATGCTGCCCCTAATGAAAAATCGAAGCCTGGTATTGACGGATGATTTAGCCCTCTCTTTATTGTGTGCTGTTACGCTTGTGTTTCCTGGTAAGCAATAGGATCTCTAGTGTTATTTTTTTTTGTTTTGTTTTGGTGCATTTGGTGGCAGAAGTGGGACCTGCCTGAGGGCTTGTCAACGTAAGTGATTTTACATTTTTGGAGTGTTATATTTGTGACGCTGAGATAGACATATCAATGCAGCGTAACGATTATAGGAAGCTGAAATGTGTGAATGCATGATTCCGACTGCCAGTGTGAAAAGACATATTTTTTAAAGTTTTATGCTGCTGGTTCCACCTTCAAATAAAGTATCTGCAAAATGAAATAACTATTCAAATCATTGCGTCAGAATTTTCACGACATGCACACAAATTGGCTGTCCATACGGGTTTTAATGTGGAATCGAATTTCTGGTGAGTAGAAAGGAATGCCACGCTTCCCAGGGTAAGAGGGGACCAGTTCCTTATCAATGTGCTATACGTAGGTACATTTTATGGATTTTGGAAGGCTATTGGTTGACGTCGGCGCATGTGACTGAAATTGTTGTACTAGTTGAATAGATTTATTTAGTGTATACTCCCCTAGGTATTATGTAGAATAGGAGAGAGCATCATTACGTTCATATTATGCTCGTACATTCTTGTACCTTCTGGAGTCTGCAGTATAATCTCCTTTATCACTTTGTCTGCCTGCCTACCAAAATGTCTAATTGATTGTCTATCTTTTCACCTGGTTGTCTGTCTGTCTGTCTGTCTGTCTGTCTGTCTGTCTGTCTGTCTGTATGTATGTATGTATGTATGTATGTATGTATGTATGTATGTATGTATGTATGTATGTTGTATGTATGTCTAATCTTCCACCGTTATCTCTTCATACCTTCACTCTAGAACTGGATCTAACTAACAAAGAAACAAACAGACAATCATACAAACCAACAACAACGATAAAAGAAACAACCCTTCCCACTTGACAATCTGTTATCGTTAAAAATTCCCGTCGACACTTTTTAATCTAACGGTGTGTGAATTCAAGAAACGGAGCCGACCAACGAAACGAAACAATTTAATTTGCTGATTTCTTTTCAACTAATGAGCCTCATCTGCCACTTCTCGCAGACAATAAGACGGGAAAGGGGAGATAATGAAGAATGTCATTAAAGGATATTGGCTTATTTATCGGACCTGAATGAGAAAGTCTCGGGGAAATTTGAGACTGAAACATCCTGATAGACGCACGAAGAGAATGACCCTTAAGATAAATTAATGCAAAGTCGGTTGCAAGTAATTATGAAAAAAATAATAGAGCGAAAAGGGGATTCTGCCTTAGGGGCGAGCATTATGACATAGATTGGTTTGGTTTGTCGAGATCTGCAGAGCGTAATGGACTCTCGAGATGCTAATGACAAAGAAGGAAGATCTTGTCATTATTTCTAAAGGGGAAGATTTTGAGGGGTCTTCGATAACACTTGTAGTGAGTGGAACGATGCTGTTAAGATTTTCCTTTTTTTTTCTCGATGTCTGGGATCTTGTCCGCAGTCATGGCCGACACTCCAGGACCGAATTCATAAATAAATTCCGAAGTAAGAGGTTAGCATCAGCCAATGAAAGCAGATAGTTCAAATCACCGCAGTCAGTCAGATTTTTCCATAAGTTCTGCCTTTATTTTGATTCCCCAGGAAGGCTCTATCCGTAATGAACCCGGAAGTAAAAAAATGTATTAATATTATCAAACTTCTTGTTTAAGACTGTAAACACCCAGCATATTTCTCATTATTAATGGTACCAATGGTTGTTTCCTTCTGTAAGCTGTGGTTCTACTTTCTCTCGAAATTAAGCCTATTGAGTCTAAAAATGGTGAGCGCAGACCAAAAAAGTTTTTGGTCTACACATAGGGGAAGGCAGTCTAATCCAAAGCTTTTTTTTTCTTTCATTTGAAAAGTGAATCTGGACTCGATAAAGTAGTCATAGCATTTCGTATTACTGAATTATACTGTAAGACCTTACAAACTTGAAACTCGAACATTAAAGAGCGTTTTGATGGTGTTGTTTTTTTTTACCCAAAAGATACGAGTACCACTTCGAATGCATTTGAAGTAAAGGGATGTAATAGAAGGTTAAATGCTTTGAAGAATACATAATTTTACTTAAATTTTTCAAAACAGGTTAGTCCATATTTGAAGCTAAATTTCCTTGTCAGTAATTTAATAGAGATTAAATAAAGAAACTGAATACACTAATAATTCCATCTTCACTAAAGATCGACTGAGGGCGCTTTGGAAAAATGTTCATCAACTGAGTATATGAGATGTTCAAGTGGATTAACTCCCTTCTTGGTCTTATTAAGTGACTCTTAGACAGCTTGCCTTATTCGGAGTATTCTCAGTAATTTATTCATTGTGTTCGTTTTGATTGTACTTAAGGTTCTTAAGAACAGCTGCGCTTTTCGGAGATGCGGAAAGAAAGTTAGTTAACTCGTTTGATTTGATTGTATTTCATGTTCCCGAAAGCCGTTGCTTTCTCCGGAGAACATATTCCGTGACTTTAAAAGAGAAAATACAATATTTTAAAAAAGCTGCAGTTAAATGAAAGTTTCGAAAATGCGGATTGCGATTAAGCGAAATCAACCGTGTATACAATCACGCTCATTTTCAAACTCCTCTTTCGAGCCTCCTTTTTACATCATCATCTGCTCAAATTTTACACCAGCTCATTCTCAGACAAACTCTGCCCACCTTTTTTTTTTTTATCTAACACCCATTTACTTCCCTTGTTAAGAGAGCTCTCCTCGATTACGGTCCTTTATGGATGTACCGGTCCGTTTCTATCAGCATATTTTTTCTTCCACCTGATTCGCTTGCTACGTGCCAAATTATTTCTGCCAAAAACACAATTTGTGCTCTCGTCAATCGTAAAAAATATTGACTCTCTTTTTTCGTGGCACCCCTAATTCGCGATCATTGTCCGCGGGTCTTTTTTTGTGCCGGGTTTCACGAGCGATCTCGAGTGCCCTATTGTTCGCGCTAATCGAGATTTCATGTTGCGCATTGATACCGCCTAGTGCGCACGGCGCCCATACTGTATTCATGCGCGCTCTCCATCCGTCGCGGCGGGCGCATTGCTTCCCCTATCCCTGCCCAAAAAAATTTGAGTCCGGGGCCAAGGTTTGGGGAGAGAGATGGGGAAAGGGTGCGGGTTTAGATGTTAGGGATAGTATGTTGATTTTTTGGGGGTCGGGGNGGGGGGGGGGGATGAGTTGCAATTTGGAGTATGGGGGAAGTGCATGTTGGAGGTGTATTTTAGAAAAGGAGTAGAAGGCACTTGAGAGAGAGAAAGTAAAAGAATTAACAGAGGATGTCTTTATGAGGCTGAGCATTTTTCTCTAAATGAGATCAGACAAAGAAAGAGGGAGGTTTGTCTGATGAGATGCAAAAAAACTGGGTCGGAATGACCTTTTTTTTCCGCAAAAAATTTTAAGAGAAGGTGTGTGTGTGTGGGGGGNGCATATGGGAGGTTGGAGCTGGTACTTTTTGTCTCTTTATGTGTCTGTGTGTTTGTCTGTGTGTCTGTCAGTGTGTCTATCTTTCTGTCTGTATGTCTGTCTGTATGTCTGGCTATCTCATTGCATATCCGCCCCCCCCCCACCTCCACNACCTCCACCATGCCCCTCCCTCTGTCTTCTTTCTTCTTCTTCTTCTTCTTCTTCTTCTTCTTCTCCTCTTTCTTCTTTCTGTACTTAAACCACTGAAAACATCCAAATTTTGTAAGGCAGCTCTTAAAGATGCGTCATCCGATCATCACTGACAGAAGATCAGCTCCACCTACAAATGTACATAGACGCTGCCTTGATAGATTTCATTTCACATTTCAAATATTTCACGTTTTTCTATCAGTTTTCTGATCCCTTATCCTTCATGCAGATATGGACCAGCAATCAGCAAAGTTTCCATTCGGGGGAAAAAAACAGTGCCCAGATGTGAAGTGTGCGATTGAATTCAAAATTAGTGAAGTGTTCCATCATGCCTCTTTTCTACTTTTATACCTCGGGCTGGTCTTTAAACAAAATAACTTCAACCGTAAAAAAAAAAGTTCTTGCCGAGGTTTTGAATTTATGTCTAATGAGTTTTGGAAAGGTCAAGAGGAAATGACGAGAACGTACACAGATGAGCACTTAGGGGACATTCCACCACAGTTAGGGGACATTCCACTACAGTTAGGGGACATTCCACTACAGTTAGAGGACATTCCACCACAGTTAGAGGACTTTCCACCACAGTTAGGGGACATTCCACCACAGTTAGGGGACATTCCACCACAGCTAGGAGACTTTCCACCACAGTTAGGGGACTTTCCACCACAGCTAGGGGACTTTCCACCACAGTTAGAGAGAACGCGAAAACACGTTTGATGAATAAGGCTTTGTGTCAGCTATATTAAACAGGCCTGTTGTTGTCTATCATACCTGTATACATGGGACTTTTGATGTCTCATTCAGTGGCAGCGTTGATCAAAATCTCGTCTGAAACCGTAGAGACGAGTGCGGAGTAAAGTACTGACCGGTGTAGTAAGTATGAGAGTGCTATGCCCTGAGTGTCTGATGGACACTCTACTGCCATTGAGTGTCCCAGAGTGTCCGCTTACAACGTTTTAAGAAGTTGGTAGTGACTGTCCGTAGAGGAATGAGTGTGTGTAGGACACTTAACGCGCGTCAACAGGACACTCTCTCCTAGTTGAGGTTGTCCGGGCAGGACACTCGGTCAT
>JAWQUT010000055.1:219470-238222 GCA_033807755.1 Ellobium chinense
GCACTCATTCCATCGTTTCTCCTTGTCACTGTATATCTATCGCTTTGTATGTCTCAGTCTGTTTCTGTCTCGACGACATTTGTTTATTCATTATTTTTTCTATTTGATCAGAATTGCCCCTGAATCAGACATCAAAAGTACCGTGTATACAAGTATGAGAAACAACAACAGGTCTGTTTATTATAGCTGGCACAGGGACGATGTTCATCAAAATTTCCTTGCTTTTCTATTTCTTGATGAATAGCGTCTCTCTACAGTGGCTCTTCCTGTCAGGCTTCCTTTTAAGGGCTTCCTTTACACTGAAGCAACAAAATGCAAAATTTATTTTTACTTTCTGTTCGTTGTTCCCACGCACAATCGCTATTTTTCTTGTTAACAGTTCTAGGATTTGGTGATCGAATGACCACTTCCTGTGAATGGCTTCACTTGGCAACAATCCATTTTATGATGGTTTTCAATTAATCGTAGTTAAGAAACCAGGCTACGAAAATTCATCGTTAAAAAAAAAACAAAAAAACTAGATTGAGCGTATCTTCGCTTTAATGCAATTTTGTCCATGTTCCGGTAGAGTTCGAATCTTGGCAACTTCAGCGTAGTGCACTCCAGTTTTTTGTTGTTTTTTTTTGTGACAGCACTTTACTCATAATTGAAACGGTTGTCGTATAAAACATAACACAGGTGATCTGAGAACGATACAGTCCTTTGATTGCACTCTTCTCTTATTAAAATCTGTGTCCAAACTCTCGTAGATTTGCATTAAAGCGGCAGGGATTGCACTCCTTTGTTCACAACCTCACAGATGATCCGTCTACGCCCGGTTCCTGTTTTAAACCTTCCAAACAGAACTGTTCTACAATTGCCTTTTGTCGCCCTCCATAAAACAGAACTTCAACAAACGCTATTGGAAACATGGCTGTTTGTCAAAGTCGTGAACGACAAGTGCATGCATCACTTTTTTTGTCTGCCTTACATCAAGAGGGCGGGCTGTTCTGTCGCAACTTTATATTTTGCTTCCTTATTCCCCGCAGCCCTCCAAACATTTACAGAAACCCGGAAAACATTTTCTCGTGGTAAAGTGTCATTAGGAACCGTGTTTGTCTACTTGCACGGCTGCCGTTTACCTAGCGTCAACGTCTCCGTATACGGATTGATTCTTGGGCGCACAAAGGCGGCCGGAATTAAGTTTACCGATGGCCACAAGCCACGTGGGACGGTGCCTTATGGTGACCCACAGGACCTGACGCGAGAAGGGAGGGCTTGAGTGGTCATCTTGAATTACATCAAGTGCTCGAGTGTCGTACTGATGCCAGACTTCCATCATTGTTTAAATCTTGGAATCTTGAAGTGTTTTCTTTATTGCCAGTTACAGTAACATTTACAACTATATTTCATAGTGCTTGATATACAGTAACATTCACAACTATATTTCATAGTGCTTGATATTTAACATATTTAACATCGTATTGCACAACACACACACACACACACACACACACACACACACACACACACACACACACACACACACACACACACACACACACACACACACACACACATTCATTTATGGATTTCATAGTGCCATTAGAATCGACTTCCAGTTTTGAACAGGATAATGGCGTGTCCTCTTAACCTACCTGCTANCACACACACACACACACACACACAAATACACACACACATATTCATTTATGGATTTCATAGTGCCATTAGAATCGACTTCCAGTTTTGAACAGGATAATGGCGTGTCCTCTTGACCTACCTGCTATTTGCGGAATGCGATCTTTTAATGATGAGGAACGATACAATTTCAAACAAAAATGCTTGATAGATCTAATAGATAGATAGATATGAGTGGCTAAAAAATCATTATTAATTTGAAAAAAAAAAAAGATTATTAAAGTTCAAGATGTCATCACCAGATCACAGCTGTTAATAACCTACTTCAAAATACCAGCAAATAGTACAGACAGACACATACATAGGGACTGGATAAAAATGGCTTTCTTTGCATTGTTCTAAATAGGGACAAAAAGTAAAGCGAGCCGGAGAATATCATGAATATCTATAAATAAGAGAGCTGGAACAACAAAAGCAGCAACAACAACAACAACAACAACAACAAACCATTGACCAGTGATCGACCTCGAGACGTCCAGGCCAAAGTTATATATACCTCATGGCCAATATCATCACTTCCATCGTTCTTGGCACACCATCCATAAAGAATCAGCAGGTGCCATCGATCATGAAGTCCCTTGCAGGGCAGACAGCTCGTAGAAAAAATATTCATAACCTTGAAATCTTGGGATGGCATTCACAAATCGTTGCTTGCGTGCAATGATTCGAGGAATATCAAAATCTTCAGTGTACTGGAGAAGCACTGCTATAGTTTTGTGTGTATGTGTATGTAAGTTGTATCTGTGCGTGTGTGTATGTGTGTAAGTGTTTGTGCGCGCGTGTGTGTGTGTGTGTGTGTGTGTGTGTGTGTGTGTGTGTGTGTGTGTGTGTGTGTGTGTGTGTGTGTGTGTGGTTTATTAAAACTGTACTTATTAAAACGATTCTTTGGAATTAAATTCTACTGGTGAAGGCGGTGTAACATACCAAAGAGTTTAGTTTGTTGAATTAGAACTGTCTTAGCCACGGCAAAAAGAAAATAAAATGGTGCTGCTGCTGCGTTATAATACTGTGCGACTGAAGTACTTAAGATGGATCTTAATAAAAGCTATAGGCATGAAGCTAACCGTAAGTATATTTACTGAATGCAACCCTCTGTGATTTTGTTTTGTCAAGCTAGAAGCCTGCTGGGCTAGCCGTCTAGACGTTCTAAGGATCTATTCCTTGTTGCCCGCTCGCCACCATTAGAGAGGGCAGCATTAAAACCTTTGCATCCTTACAGTTCCGTCTAGCCGGAATCACTTCTCTATCCCTTAATGCACCGCAACCAAGATGGATGACCGTTTTGCCACCGCGCGCCGGAAGTACTCTGAACTACCCGGAAGCACATTCAACGGACATGCGCAGACGGGCCCAGAAAACGAAAAGCTACGCGGAAGCGGCTTCATTGGGCATGCGCAGACGGTCCCGAAAATGCAAAAAAAAAAATCGCAGAGTAAATCTGTTTTGTTTTCATTTACCCTCACTGCAATTGACGGTGTTTGGAGGTCCTTTGTTTTTATTCCCTCACGCCCAAATAGTCCGCTAGCATGGCTATTGTACACTCTCCACTGACAGCCTGAATTGGCGGAGAGAATAAATGGTTAATTACTTAATATCGATCCATGATTTAATTGCTCAGGCTCAGGATAGTTTTTTTGATGTGTATGTGTGTGTGAGTGTGTGTGTGTGTGTGTGGGTGTGTGTGTGTGTGTGTTGTTCTGTGTTTGTCAGTGTATGTATGTGTTCATATGTCTGTCTGTCTGTCTGTCTGTCTGTCTGTCTGTCTGTCTGTCTGTCTGTCTTATTTGTGTGTGTGCATGTGTGCTGTTTGGGAGGAGGAGGGGGTGGATAGTTAGGTGTGTGTGTGTGTGTATGTGTGGCTGCAGTGTGTGTGTGTGTTTTTGTAAACGGGTGGGTGTGCTGTGTGTGTGTATGTATTGATGTATGATGTTTCTGTCGGTGTGTATGTGTGTGTGTGTGTGTGTGTGTGTGTGTGTGTGTGTGTGTGTGTGTGTGTGTGTGTGTGTGTGTGTGTGTGTGTATCCTTGTGGAGCTTCTTTTTTTCTTTTGTTTGTTTTCACCTTCAATCTGATCTAAAACATCAGAGAGTTTATGTATCCGGACCCCTAGTGACGCTCTTTTACTGGTCTATAAATTGATACCTTAGATATACTTTGCGATGAGGCGACTGGACATAGGCGATGCTGAATAGATGGAGAGGTGTACGTTAATTATTTCTGTCATTGTCGTACTTTCTCATGTGTTTCTTATGGCGTCAACCTATCTCTGTCTCATAAGGAGTTTTTTTCGCCACTCCTTTCCTGACCAATCCTTCAGTTCCACCCATCCATCCATCCATCCATCCATCCATCCATCCATCCATCCATCCATCCATCCTTTCATCCGTCCTGGAACATTCTCTTCACGAATACTATTAACCTTCGAAGTCTTCCTCTCTTCTCTTTTTGTCGCTACGTTTCCCCTCCCACAAGGGCCACTACCATCGAACCGCTAACGATTCGGTTGTTTCCCCTGCCTTTCTGCATTCAATTTCCATGTAAATCAATGAACACTCCCCGCACTCTTCCCACAACAATGTTGCATCAATCAATGATTACTCCCTACGTCCCTAAGGAGCAGTGGTTATTATTCTGCATTGACTTGTCCCCTATGTTTCGTTTTATTGTTTTTGAATAGTCTAGGCCTGATTCAAAAGACTTTATAGCCTGGCAGTGATTTTTGGGAGAGGTTTTCATGTTGATATAATGCGGTCCCCTACTGGGTTAGGCTACAGAGTTGATCATGGAAAAGTTATGTTAGGCTATATTGGGTGGTTTTTGACAAATATTGAACTTCTCCTTTTTATTTTTCGCGCTTTCCTTCTTTTCTTTCTTTATTTCTTGCGTCCTTTGTTTATATGTCTCTCATGCAAGAAATGATGCAATGTTAGGGGGTAAGGCAAATATTGTATAATATATTGTATTTTTTGTCCTTCTCTCTCCCTGTTCCCCCGCCTTTCTTTCGTTCTCTATTATGCGTGTTCTCACCCGTATGCAAGAAAGATTCTGTGTGTTGCTGTTCAGGCAAATAGTGAATATACTCTCGTTTATTTCTTTACCGTCTTTCTTTTTTTCTTTCTTTCTTTCTTTCCCTCGCTCTTTCTTTCTTTCTTTCTTTCTTTCGTTCTTTCTAACCAGCTTTCTTTATCTCCTTCTCTCTCCTCTGTCTCTCTCGCCCATAAATGAATATGTGGTGAAAGATTTGACCAATAAGATCGTGTACTTTCTTTTTTATTCATGTTATCTAAACCCATGCTCTTATGGTAGACGTGATGCTGTTTTGAGTCTCCTCATGCAATCTTTCATTTTCACTTTCCCCTCTCTTTCTGTATCTCCTCTCTCACTCTCTCTGTTTTGGTGTGTGTGAGTGTGTGTGTGTGTGTGTGTGTGTGTGTGTGTGCGTGTGTGTGTGTGTGTGTACCGGTATTCATTTGCTCTTTCCTATAATTGATGCCTTGTTTATGAGTTACACAGATGATTAATCTCTTAATCCTTTTTATCTCTCTCTCTTTCTCTCTCTGTCTCCTTCTGTCTCCATTCTCTCTCTCTCCCTCCCTTCCTCTCTTCCTCTCTCTCTCCCTCTCTCTATCTCTCCTTCTCTCGCTTGCGTCCAGAATTCCCTAATTGCATTATATCAAGGCTGTTCCCAGATTAATTGCGCAGCACCACTACTCTTGTCATTTAATGTTCCTCTCGTTAATGACGATAATTATAGTGATGATCATACTGTGTAGAGATAGCACTTCGTTATATTATCATTCAGTTGTTGTTTTTTTTTCCTTTCTCCACCTCCGAGGTTCTGCCCGAATGATAGAAGATAAAAAGAATTCTGACATTTCCAAAACGTTATGTTTGCCTCATGTCCTTAGGGACTCACATCTAACGTTGAAGTCCATCCCCCCTTCCCACCTCCTTCCTTTCCCCTTGTTTTTTTTCCAGCTCAGATATTGCCTTCCTTCTATCCCTATCTGCCAACTCATAACCCCTATCCTCTATCGCCCCCTTCATTCGAGTGCCGACTGTCATCAAAGCACTCATCCATAACAAATTATGGACTGGAATATTAAGAGAAAAATTAGAAAAAAAAAAAAAGATCTCGTTGACTGATGCTCTAATTATCATGTCATGAGTGCGCGCTAATGGTGGGCGATACCTGAATTTTTTCAGTATCACAATACTCCGCCTTCGACCTCTATGTATCGACACTTTCAATTTGATTACGATTCTTAATTTATGTAGTACGAGGAAGACACATGGGTAAAATTCCGATATTTTCGATACTTTCGACACTCCGATTCTTTTGATACACTTGATAGGTTTGGATTCGAGAGCCAAGTAGCTAGTTTGGGACCGAGTATCGGAATAGGATGGAAACTAAATAAAATCCTTTCGATACGTTAAGTCGATACAGCTAGGCTTTGAGTCCGGGAGCTAGTTTTGTTCTAAGGACTGAAAGAGGATCGATATTAATTTCGATACTTCCGATCCGTTACGATACTACTGATAGACTCGATACTTCCTATATTGAAACGGAATAAATATTTCTAAGTATCAGAAATATCGATATTCACACACGATACAGGCCATCACTAGTATCGGTTTTCAAGCTTCACAGGGAGCTACTAGCTATCAAACTGTTATGCAAATTTGAGTGTTTTGCTTTGATTGTATTTTTCCCTCAGGCTACAGACCCCGGTACCAATTATCTTGGCGACAATTACTAATGTCAGTTTTAAGTCTCTGCATAATTTTGTTTGCATAATGAATCGCAACAGAACCTCTCGACCTCTAACCTCGTTTACTCGAACACCAGCATACTTGTTATAGAGCACTTGTCCCGAGTTCTGTATTTCTTTTATCAAATTTTACTCACAAGCTCCAAAAGTTCACACTGAGGTATTTTCAGACGGGTCAGTTACACCACGTGATCTAGGGATTGCTAGGATACTTTGATAAGTGAAGAGTAATCATACATAAGCAGAGCATGTAAACAAACCAACTTGTGAGCAAGATTTCCTAGGTCACATGATGGAGCTGAAAATACCTAATTTCAAAACTTCTAGATTTGTCTCTTAGATTTTGATTTCTCTAGGCCCAACTATATGAGTGTTGTTACTTATTGCTGGATTTTTTAAAATATGTTTGGTCAGGTTCTGTAGTTACTCTAGTCTCTAGCGTTTCACGGAAAAAAAAGATCATATTATTATTCCAAAATCATAATTTTTACCGAAGACGCAATAACTCAGTCTCGTATTGCGCCTCTTGTTATCAGTATATCAATGACGCAAACAATTAGCTATCCCAGGATTTATACGAATTATGAGAGAATAATCCTGATAAAAAGAGTTACTTTAACAAATTTGCTCAATACAAAGGTGACAAAAATGAATTTGATCTTATTTTGGGGTATACCGTATTTTTTCGTAGATCTACGGAGTGTTTCTATAAAAATTCGGTGCCCAGGCGAATCCGGGACACAGTTTCTTGCCTTTCATTAGTTGTTTCCTTTGATACCAATGTATCTATACATATGCTGGCAAAATAGTAGATTTATTCTAAGTTTTATATCGTTGCATAATTAGACTATATTTGCATACATAATCCTAATATAATTTGCATAAGAAGGTGTTACAATTTTTTTTATGTATGTTTTTCTACAGGGACTGGGTATGAAATACTTCGGCTTGTGATTTGTGACAAGAACACTTACTATTGAGTGAGACAATCACTACTATTAAAACAGCGTGATATTGGAGTTTTTCTGCAATATTAAAGGTAAGTTTTTCTTCTGGATCATTTGGCGTAAAAGCCTCCTAGCTTTGTCTTCTACACAACTTCAATGTAAAATTTTATAAACTACCACTCCCTTTCTCAATCTACCGCCATTTCTTCACACAATTTCACTGTGAAGGTATCGTTACCGATCACCCGCTGTTACACCGTTAACCTAATGATTCTTAATCCGGGGACTTATGACGTCATAAGTACCACAAGGGGACATCATTAGCTGTGTCTTATGACGTAAACTATTGACGGCGTGTGTCGAGTGACTTGTTGCCTCCCTTGTGATCCGCTTAAAGCAGGAGAGAGGATTTTAGTTTCGTTGCTTTAATGTCTTTTGTATCACAGGATTTTGGCGATGAGGAAGCCGGATGGGAGGGTTTTGGGGGTGAAGTTGAGAGTTGTAATAATCTGCATAGAGACTCCCGCAAGAGATTGGACTAGTTACCTTCCTCTTACCCCATCCCTGTCCACTGAATTTTCAAACCCCGTCTCGCACCTTCTACCCCTCGTCCGCGGAATATCTCCTTTTTTTTTTTTTNTTTTTTTTTTTTTTTCTAGTATACTACCTTTGCGTTGGTTTGATGGTTGATCAGTCGGTCGGTCGGTCGGTCGGTCGGTTGGTTGGGCGGACGGTCGGAGGTTCGGTCGAGGAGAAGGGTAGATTGCTTGCTTGCTTGCCTAATGTTGACCTTGTCCATTGCCATTAAGAATGGATTTCCTATCTTGCAAGGCGAACAATGAATGAGGAAGTTGATGTCTTCCAATCCACTGATGGCTGACCCGCATCTCCTAGCGACAGATCTATTCCACTTTCTTTCTTTCTTTCTTTCTTTCTTTCTTTCTTTCTTTCTTTCTTTCTTTCTTTTGTTGTCTTTCTTCTATTTATTATTTTGATACCAATTCACGGCTCCCCAACTTCCACTGGACTTCTTTTGATCTTGGCCATAGGGCTGCAGCCCTTTAAGCTCCCTCTAAAAACACGTCTCTGTCTCTCAACTGGCATAAAAGAATTGGATAACGGTCACAGGCATGTCTGGGGATCCCAAGTTCAAGCAAGCAGACCAGTCCAAACAGAATGCCCTCAAAACACATCAGCGTTGACTCCAGCGCGATGGTATTTGTATTTTGCGATGCTCTTGTTGGCTTGGCTGTGATGTCTTTTGGCTGGGCTGTTTGCTGTCTCGGTTAACGCGAAGACAGGACATGTGAGGATGGAATCTTTTGGTTGCTCATGTTCAGATACAAAATTTGTGTTTGCGAATTCTTGCGTCGCGATTCGTGTTTGTCGAACTTCTGGGCCGAGATTTGTTTCCGATGACTTGATCGATTCATTTTCGAAGTCTGACGAATTTCTGCCTGTCCTTGATATCTATCTTTGTATTCGAACCCATTAGTCGTTTCCTATCATCGTAATTCAGATTTTGAGATTCGGATTCGTCTTCGACGAGTCCGGAAATCGACAAATTCAGGTTTCCATATCTAGGAATCTCGGTCTATCCCTTGCATGAGTTTTCAGTGATTCAGATTCACCCCCAGACGTCGACTCACACCATTAGCTGCCCACGTCATCGATGGGGTTAAAGGTTAAATTGAGAAAAGTCGTTGCGTATCAAAGGGTACATGGCGCAGTGGAAAAATACAACGGCTGCGGCTGATGCCTAATTATCAAAAGATATCGCTATGACTCGCTGTTATAGTGATGGAAAGCATACCACCAGAGGCTGTTGGTAGCTAAATAGCTGCAGTTTAAGTCTGCACTCTACTAAAGAGTGTTGTGTTTATATTTCGTGATGGAAATGTTGAAAATGCTGCGGCTAATATCAAACTAAAATCACAGCATTTTCATGTATGTGAATAATTCATATTCAGTGTGAGCGCATCATGGGTGGTTGGGTTCGTTTACGTAGCCTTGCAATTAACAGATTTGATATCTAAAATCCAGTGGAATACATTACGTAGGTCAGGGATGTAACGGGGTTAGTGAGAGTGTGAAGAAATGTATTTCTGAATACGTTCGCACTTCAATTTCAACAACAGGTTAATTTACTCACCCTTGAAGCAATCTTTCAAATGATAACAAAAGAGATTACAATGTACTTTCCCAAAGCCTGTGGGAATCTTAATACTTCAGTTCCGAAACTCATTGGGAGGGACAGTACAAGGCAACAATAGTAGCCTCCCAGCCTGGTCATGCGCATTAGGGACTTTAGTCCCTTTATCTCACGGTCGCAGTAATATTGATCTCTGATTGGTTGATTACACTCCAAACGCATTGTCCCGGATCAAGCGATTGGCTGATAGCAGGACTAGCCGTTGTTCTGGACCATTTGACTGGCTGATTATTGGTACCCTGGGAATTAATGGGCGGCCCGGAATGATAGGGTGTGGTTAGTGTTGTGGTGAGAGACTGCGACATAAATCTTGTCCTGATAACGGGGGATAAATTTGTTTGACTGTTCACTGATGCGATGGCTATCTCTTGGTTAACAAAGTATGGTGGTCTTGAATGCAGTTGACTCCGCTTAGTAGCACACCACTTAATCGCAACTTTTGCTCAATATTTCTGAAAGGAGTGATCATTATGTTTCTATATAACCTGACTGCTGTATGTCTCTCTCCGACCCTAAGTTTATGGTAATAACACGATTCATGGGAGTTGCGATTATCCAGTTACTTTCATTTCGAAACACATACAGTTGACTCTGTTGATCCCACTTCTGCTGGAGCATGGTAACACTGTGATCAATGGAAGTTGCGGTTATCCAGTTACTTTCATTTCGAAATATAAAGTCTCATGTCTGAAAAGTATTGTGATTATATGGAAGCTGTGATTAGTATGAGTGCAATTAAGTGGAATCGACTCGAAAAGTGACTGGCAAATCCTTGAAACTTGCAATGTTTTTCTGCTCCCAAAGAATTGCTATTAAGCGGAATTCACTGTCTCGCATTAAAGTTTTTTTTTTTGTAAGACTAGTGATCCTCCTGAAAATCGGCGACATTTGTCCCATTATGAAAGGATTACTGAAGATTAAGTTCCAGAGTACTTTATCTCATTACTTTGGATTTTCTCAGAGCAGGGCAGAGCAAGGGGATGCGGGCATTGTGTGGGATATCGGATCGGACTCACCTGACCAGTCCAGAAGCCCTAGCCAATACAGTGAAAAACATATTTAGATATAAATATATCCCCCGTTAGTGGAGTTGTGTTATGACCCACAGGTGGTGCACAGCAAGAGAGATGTACATTGTGTGTGTGGACTGAAAGGAAGAGAAGAGTATGAATTCTGGGGAAGGAAAGTATATGTAGGTCTATATGTAATTTGTGGATTAATTCGTCCTCAGCTGATGTGACCAGGTCAGTGTAGTTTTTATTTCTTTTGGAGGAGAGGGGGGTTCCAGAATGGGTTCTTTACAGCACTGTGTCATAACTGTGAAGAATATTTCGGAAATAAAACTGTCTTATGTCCTAGAAGTCATTTAAGGTTACACACGCCCAAATCTTATTGCTATATTTTACTATGTACTGTCCATTGCCGTCACTCCAATCCTAATTTTCATTGGATATTCCTACTAACCAGCAATGGAGATAAGCATCTGATCTAAAAAAAAACAACAAAAAAAAGTACTTATAATAGCCCATGACGGATAAAGTTTTTTGCTGTGTCTCCTCGTTTGACCCATCCTCATGAAAAGCCACTTGAGGGTTCAAGCTATTTCAAGAGATCAGGGGGTTAGCCCACTGGCTGCCCCTATCTTTCCAAACCTCTGACCAGACTAGTGCTGCTTTAATTTAACCTAAACTGACCAGGGAAGTGACAAATTTATGCATTAGAACAGGCCACAGCTAAAGTCACTGGGCCCCTGAGAGGGAGAAAAATGATGTGATAAATATATCATGTAACCTTAAGGACTTAGGACAGTATTAATCCTGGGGGGNGGGGGGGGGGGGGTTTAATGTTCAAAGTCGTGGCTGCAGCCCCACAATTCTCCTCGTCAACACCACTTAGTTCTTAACTTGCTTATAGAGGCATGAATATAGGGTATAATGTGATCGCCACTATGTAACTGTATCCTTACGGTTTTTTCTTTCAAGGGAGAGTATACTCTTTCTATACTATCGTAAATTTAAACTGAGTTGTTTCCATTAGCGTTCCTCTGTTCCGTTGACTTCTTTGGAAATAAGAAAAAAATAATGAGTAGTTACACCCCTTTTGGTCCGATCCACCCCAAAACTGAATGGTTTCCATATGTGCGCCAAATCAGGGGCAACTTTTCCAACATGGATTGGAAAAGAAACTAGGAGTCACTGAAATGGCGCAATTTCTGTTACCAGTGGTACCTATTTCATGACAGAAAAACACAGTTGCAATCACCGGAAACGTGCAATTACACGATTTACTGTTCTACAGAGGTGATTACAACTTCTGGAAACTGCATCTAAACCATAGGGGTACATGCAATAAATAGCGCTGGAGTCTGTTTTACTTGACTTTTCGCAAACTCACTAGAGCGACATATTTTTTGAAGAGTTAGAAAGGAAAAGCGTAAGTGAGAGAAAGAGAGAGAGAGAGAGAGAGAGAGAGAGAGAGAGAGAGAAACAGCTTACAGTTTGCCAGAAGGAAAAAAAAAGACGTAAAAAGCAATGCTATCGACAGAGTAGACAAATGAAGTCTGTTCTCGTAGACACCTCGCGTCAATAGTGCCTACGATAAGTTCTGGACACTCGTTCTCTTCCCCTACAAAAATGGCGCTGCAGCAATCATGGCTTACATCTAAAGTGAATAGGGCTCTACGCACGTCAATGCTATTTATAGCGCTGCGGGTTGGACCGAACATCCACCTCCCGCCCCTTTGCACCTTTTTTTTTTCTTTCAAAGTTTTTAATTTGAGGAGATGGTAAGGGGGTGGAAAGGAAGTTCTGAAGACCTTGAGACCTTGTGTTGTGATAATGGTCGATAGGGTGAAAGACAGCTACATTGACTTCGCTGTCTCTAAAACTCCCCTTCAAAGGATCACACTGAATTACCCGCCTTTAGCTTAATGTTGCTGATCTTTTTAAATCACTGACGTTGAACTGACATCGTGTCTCGGGGGCCTTTTTTATTTCTTTGATTGTCTCTGTTTCTACTGTGATGCTCTTTCTCTCTCTCTCTCTCTCTCTCTTTCTTTTTCTCTCTCTCTCTCTCTCTCTCTCTCTGAGAATAGGGTCACTTTCTGATACAAGAACCAATCAACTAATTCTCTCTCTCTCTCTCTCTCTCTCTCTCTCTCTCTCTCTCTCTCACTCTCTGATCAGCCAGCACTGTTACCATAGCTCCATACAGTTTGGTATTGTTGGGTAAACTAGAGTAATACCATGACGATTCTTACTACATAATTCTTCTTAAATGCCAGACAAAATGAAGTCATTACTGAACCGAACACATTATTTCAGCATCAGTCTTTCATTTTGTTTGGTATTATTCCTGTAGGCAGTTCATGTCCTAAGTGAAAGTTGTCACTATTCTTGGGGTTTTGACAGGGTTTAAGTATCTTTCTTTTAAACAATACGTTATCAAGATGATACTTTGAGTCAGGTGACGATTTGGAAAAGAACAGCGACGAGAAGAAAAAAAAAGGGACTTTAAATCTCCATGTTTAACGTTTTTCATACAATTTTATTTCAGTACAGGCCAGTGGCCAAACATTAACTCTGCATCAAATATCAACAAGTTCACAACATTAGCAAGTTATATGATGACGACAGTAGAAATTCACAGCAAGACCACCATCTGATGGAGTATTCCAGATTGTTTTATCATCCATCAAGCTCAAACTTATAACGATCATACATTAATCACAGCTCAAAAAACAACTGAATGTCCCACTCATTTGAGAGCTTGCTCATTAAGGACGGAATCTCTGTCCATTGTAAGAATTACATTAAACTCTGCATGCCAATACTTCTAAGGATGCATTCAGCACTGATGCACTAGTGTAATTCTTACATGAGTAAGAGATCCCATAGTTAATGCACAAGCTCTCACCTGTCTAGGTCAACTGTCCTTCTCTCACGCTTCCCATCTCACGCATATACACACACACACTTTACATTGCACCCTGCACCTGTGAATTATCTTCATATAACAATAAGACATATAGAGAACATATTCTGGGTCAGCCAGTAGACCAAACAAGTCCACCTTTGAAGAAAATAAAGTGAACGAAAACTGCCTAAAAAAAAAGTATAAGGAACACAAAGCTTGAATACTTTGGTCCTAAATATTAGAAAAAAAGACATGATTCCATCCTAGGAAGTAGAGTGCCCCAGAACATGGGAAGAGGGAACTTAGAAAACTGTGAAGAAGGGTTGTGAAAGATTTTATGATTATAGTTATAGGCTTTCTGGCTGCAAGATGGCTGGCAAGAAGAATAGATGTTTTTACGATCACGTGGTCAGGATCGCTACGTGCTGGGCCGTGCAAAGGGCACACCTCATGAAGAATAAAAATCATGTCATTATCTTGAAATTATGGCCTGGTCCTTCGAAATTCAAATTCTTATTGTCCTACTGTATTGCTCTCTAAAACCCGTTTTCGTGACTGTGATGTGCAGATAGTAGGTGAAGGTTGGGCAAGTTCACCAAACAGAGTCAGTTCATATGAGTTCAGTTCAATTATACATAAACCCTTTAAGACAAAGTGTAGCCCAGCACTATGAAAATTGAGTCGTTTTCTGATCAGATCAGTTTTCCTTGCTTTTTGGAAATAGGTATTCGGTTCTGATTTTTGAGATAGATGTGAATGAACTGAACTGTGGGTAAAACATTAAGGTTCAGATCAAGCACCCAAGATAGCTACAGTTCAAATCCAGATCAGTTTTTCCAAACTAGCTATTACACTCAGATCAAGTTCATGTAAACTGAACTTAACTTAACAAACTGCATTCATATAATATCAGTTCTGGTCAACCCTGGTCCTTAACTAGTACCCAGCTATGTAGGGGACCTAGATAACCAGTGGGTCCCGAAAGTGAGAAGATAATAAAAGAGGAGGGTTTATACATAAATCTCCATTGGGTTCCAACTTTATCCCTGCTCCCTTGGCGTTGCCGTTGCAGTCAAGTGTAATGGATGCTCTGAGTGTAACCGAAGCACTGATAAAATTTTGTTTGGCCAAACGCCAAGCAAACTAAACTGAACTGAAATGTTGATGCGGGTCCTTTTGTCTTGGATAACCCTGTAATGTGTTGGATACTTAGCTGATCGCCCTCATTCAGCAAAGCCCGTTCTGGAGTTCAAAACAGGACTCGTGGACTCTTTCCAGCGAGCTGGAGCACTGGTACATGGTGTGAAGTTGCGGGTTCACTGTTCCCAGGACCTGTCTCACTCAGTATTGTACCACCAGATAAATTATCTAGGTTCCCTCTAGCCAGCTCTGCGGTTGGGCTGCTTCACGTGCGCTTTCCATTTGGGTGAGGTCGAGGTCGCTTGTCTGACTTTCAGAACCCGCTTGTCAAGATCATAATATCTGGTCATGATGTTATCAATAGTTGAATGAACCAAGCACGTGCCCCATGTGTCTTTGGGACACTCACGATAATGATGGAGAATTGCCTCCTTCTTTGACAATCTCACGCTGAAAACAAGAAAAAAAGTGACAGAGTACATAATAATAATAATAACAACGTAAATAATCATAACAATGTGGTTTATATCTCTTTTATAATTAAAATGCCTGCTCTCGCACCTTAACATTATCTATTACTGCCTCAGTGGGTCAGATAATTCTATGACTTATTCACCGTGAGAAACACATCTGATAAAATTGACAAAATACTGCTTATATATATATTTTTTTTTTTTATTTAAACTTATTTCAGATAGGGTAACTCTGATCGCCTGCCGCGGTTCAACTTTTTCATGGTGCCCAAGGCGTTCGTCTGTGATGCGTTTCGGTTCAATGGGTATACTGTCCCCTCTGGCGTTGTCTGTCTCTCTCACCTCGATAATGGAACTTGCAGATCACTGATTTTGGGTAGACTAGTTCTGATGATTTTTTCTGCCTACAGCCAGTTCACGAAACTGTACTGCTTCAACCATTCATTCATCCATTAACCCACCACCGAATCTTTTAGTCTAACACTCCTCATTAGAGGAACCTGATAAGACAAAGGGAAAATGTTGTATATTATTTATTTATTAACCCCTCCAGATGCGTTCCATGCACAGCTATAATGAGTTTTCTCATCCCCTGTTATGAAATTTCACATATGTGTATGTGATTCAAAGTGTACCAACACCTCAAATCAATGTCAAATAAAAACTAGGCAATTCAAGTCTGGTTGAGACAAGTGGAAATGCAGAGATTCAATCTACTGTGCTGTGACTACTGGTTCGACAATGGTAAGCAAACATGTTATAAGGACATAATTTCAGTGAAACAATCCAAGAGAGAGGGAAAAATCAAACAGTGCTATTTCTTAGACTGACTACTAACGTAGGGTTACATTATCTTTCACTGGTTAGTAATTGTTCCTTATATCCGTTGTTGTTTGTTTTGGTTTGTTTGTTGGTTGGTGTTTAATTCTGCTGCTGCTCCGGCTGCTGCTGCTGCTCCTGCTGCTGCTGCTGCTGCTGCTGCTGCTGCTGCTGCATTTGTGTTGTTGTTGTTTTTCCCTTCGTCATATCAGATTCCTGTAATATGCGGAGTTCACGACTAAAAGATTCAGTGGGTGGGTTGATAGATGAATGAACGGTTGAAGCAGTGCAGTCTCATAAGCTGTCTGTTGTTGCTGTTGTTGTTGTTGTTGTTGCTGTTGTTGTTGTTGTTGTTGTTGTTGTTGTTGTTGTTGTTGTTGTTGTTGTTGTTGTTATTGTTGTTGATGTTGCTTTTGTTGTTTTAATATACTTTGTTCCCAAGCGACATATTTACCTCTCATAAGAGCCTATGGGGAAGATTTCATGAGTAATGGACGTGATGACTCTGGAAGGCAGATAGACATATTTCCAACACTCCCATCTGGGAACACGAGTTTTCCTATAGCGTTTCACCATCAGGTCCTCCTCGGGATTGGTGGGTTGCCATGTAGTGAGGAAAAATGCAGTGGGGAAGAAGAATCCAGCGGCATTTGGGTGTTCCTTCAGGTTGTGCTGGAAAATGAAGGAAAAAACAACATTGGATGTACAGCAAACAACAAGAACAAGAACAAAACAAAAAAACGACCGGGGAGNGGGGGGGGGGGGGGAGATGGGAGAGGAGGACAGATAGACAATTGGACAGATGGATATTGCAATGGCCACTGCATATTGAGCGGAAAATAAAGAACTCAGATGTGAGTTGATGAAGCAGCATGATAGGATTCGGAAAAGGACAAGATATTAAGTTAGACCAGGCTTTGAGGTTGTATTGCTAGTAAATAGAACATTAATGCTGATTCATGAACAAACGAAGAAAAGGCAAGATTAATGAAGAACAACATAGCTGCGGTTTTTTGTAAACTTTATGAATAAGTTGTACTCAGAGACTTTCTTTTCATTCTTCTGTCTTTTCTTCCCCTCTCCCTGTTTTTTCTTTTACTCTCTCCCTCTCTCTCTTTCTCTCTTTCCCCTAACTATCTTTCTCCTGTTCTCTCTCTTTTCTGTTTCTCTCACACTCCTTTCTCTCTTTACTCCCTGCCTCTCTCTTTCTCTCTCTCTCTCAATCTCTCTCACTCTCTCTCTCTCTTACTCACTCTCTCTTTTTCTCTCACTCTCTCTCTTGCTCTCTCAATCTCTCTCTGTCGCTCTCACTCACTCACTCTCTCTCTCTCTCTCCTTCTCGCCCGCTTTCTCTTTCTATCTCATAAATAACATTTTTTCTTCACTTTCTTGCCCCCTTCCTATTTTCTGTAAATAAGCCGTATCATACCCGAATTAAATCCTTGAGATTTATGTCCCTCCTAGGTATGATAAATTCGTCTACGTCATGACTGATGACATAATCGTATCCCGCCATCCTCTGCCGACATTCCAGCACAGCCATTGTTTCATCCTGAACAAACTGGGGCATATGTTTGAAGTCTTCCTTTAAGGATCTATTTTTAGGATATCCCGGAAGCTCATACGGTTGTAGGTCTAGAAGACCAATATCCTGATAATATCTGAACACTCTGTTTAAACTATCAGGATTCCCTAAATCAAACATCAATATCTTGTTCACTCCAAGAATTCGTTGCATCTCAAACCATTCTATGACCTTCTCTGGGTCAAGTCCTCCACTGTGGGCTATTTTCGCACATAGGGCGAGTCCACCGGGTACCCTTGAGGGATACAGGATGGGAAGGTAATCTCTGAGGTCAGATGAGCAAGATGATGACGTCAGCGTGACATATTTCGGTATGGATGACGTAGAACTGGCTGCCGGAACAGAGCAACTGTATTGTCGAGCAGCATAAAGCACAGGACTAAAATATTCTCGAAGCTTCTCCCGAAGTGACATTTTGGTAACATATGAACGAAAATATATCCTTGCAGGTGTCACAACCAAAGTTCTATTATCATTAAGTAGAACACAACAATCTAAATTTACACGTGACCTATCTAATGACGTCACCACTATTTCTATGTCACTGTCATCGTTGATTGGTTTATGAAAATCGTTTCCCCTTTGAGTTGAATCAGGAATGTTGGCTATTGCAGAATACATGTAGATTTCTTGATCACGTCCCAACACGAAATGCTTCGAAGTAGTAGTTCTCTGTGGAAGGGCTTTTGGATTCCAGATAAGATACCGATGCTGAAACAAAGAAGGTTGGACATTATAAGGGAAGTCCTAATACAGCGGTTCAACGTAATTTCATACAAATCTCCCTTCCTTCTTTAATCATCCCCTCTCTCTCTCTCTTTCTCTATCTATCTATCTATCTATCTATCTATCTATCTATCTATCTATCTATCTATCTATCTATCTATCTATCTATCTATCTATTCCTCTCTCTCTCCTTCTCTCTCTCAAAACGACCTTACAAGGCATTCTTCTTTTATCAATTACTTAGGCGTTGCCATGAAAAGTATATTAAGTATAAGTATGTTTGGGGGTATAGTTAGGATAGTGTCTTGAACTAAGTTCTTTTGGCGTCAGCTGAAGAGAATAACAAATCGGTGACTCAGTGGATCTGTTCATGTCCTTTTATCACTTCGTCGCTTTGTTTCATTTGCATCACTAAGTTTCAGAGAAGTAGCCAATGTATCCATGCTCCTTGCCTAAGCTTCCTCCATGAAGAGAGAAGGTG
>JAWQUT010000055.1:278078-288329 GCA_033807755.1 Ellobium chinense
TAGAGCCTGGTGGGTGGGGGGGAGGGATGGAGTGAAAGATAGCATTTTTTTTGTAGTTGTTGTCATCATTCTTGTTCTTGTTGTTGTTGTTGTTGTTGATGTTGTTGTTGTTGTCGTTGTTTTGTTGTTGTTGTTGTTGTTGTTGTTGTTATTGTAGTTGATGATGATGGCGATGATGATGATGATGATGATGATGAAGAGGATGACGTTTCTGCCCCTTTATTTGCGGTTTGTTTAGATTTGGTCCCGTCTGTCTATGTATCATGCCGTGGTGAGTGTTCGTGTGATCTTGCCTTACTCATTATTTTATGTTTCCTGAAAAAGGACACTGTTCCGAAAATTTGGAACTTTTATTAATTTTTTTTTTTATGCCACAGTCTTGAGAGTTTGTCATGTCTTTGAAAATGATGATGATGATGATGATGATGATGATGGTGATGATGATGTTAAAGAATACATTTTGTTCCATCTGCAGAGATCTTACATAATTTAAGTTCGCCAATATGAAGCTGATCTTTCTCCCACTCACTCCAAACAGTCTCCATTCCTACCTGTAAAAATTATGCTCTTAACAACGTGTCACCGCCAACACATCTTATCATGTTGTCATGTTTAGTTGCAAGCATCAATGACTTGCGATGAAAAGCACAAGTAATAATGCCCGTTTACTGTCAGTCAGGCTGGAATATTAATGTTGGAATTGACTGACATCAAGGAAAAAAAATAATACTGAGACATCTCAACAGGGGCGGAGATTAGGTTGGGATGTAATGGGTGGAGAGGGGTGGATTGGATGGCAAATTATCTTTCCCCGTTTGTAGCTGTTGTTGTCGTCGTTGTTGTTGTAGCTGTTGTTGTTGTTGTTGTTGTTGTTGTTGTTGTTGTTGTTACTATTGTTGTCATTATTGTTGTTGTTGTTACTGTTGTTGTGTTGCTGCTGCTGCTGATGTAGTTGTTGTTATTGTTATTATGGTTAGTGATGATGATGTTGATGTTGTTTTTGTTGCTGTTGTTGTTGTTGTTGATGATGATGAGGATGTTGTTGTTGTTATTGTTGTTGTTGCTGTTGTTGTTGTTGTTCATTGGGAAGGTCGGGGTCGGAGGAGCCGGATGAAAGGAGCATTCAATTTTAACATTTGAGGGNGGGGGCGAAGCGGCGGAGGGGAGAGGGGGCGAGGGTGTGGAGATTAGTCAATCTTAATGTGATGTTTACTGTGTCAGGCAGTAAATGTTATCTGGTATAACAAGGATTTTATATTTTCCGTTGTAGCTGTTCTTTTTTTTTTTGTTTCGCCTTGACATTCACAGTGAAGTTTCCCACCAGGAATCGGGATGGGTGCGGTAAAGCTTCGCCCCTGCATAGAACAGTTGACATCATTATCCATAGAAGAAGCAACAGCTATTGTTAGTAGACCCGGTAGAGAATGTTTTTTACACTTTTGAGAGAATAATGAATGCATGAGTTATTTTTGTTTTTAGTTACGTAGCAGCGATGTTTATTGATTCAAATAATCGGTCTCATGAGGTTTATGACAATTGAACGATAAAGTCTAGTTATAACTGATGAGTTGTGGGCGGATTCGATTATCATTCTCCGAGTACTCTAACATGCACTTCATACAAAAGGGTGTCAGAAGGAAAGAAAAAACCCCAACGGCATTTAATGCTAATTATCATCGACTAATATGATGGTAAATTTGAAAAAAGTATATGCCGCGTTTTACCATTCGTTCTGCGCATTTTTAAATCACCAAACAAAGTTGTAAATGAAGGGTTAAAGACAGAATGGTCCATTTGCTAGAGTCACTACTCTTTCTGTTAAACCTTGTGACCTAATTTCTGCACTCTTTATATTACACAAACTCTACGTAATTCATTAGGCAATTATACGTTTTCCTCCATGGCAAAAATATAAATTCCCCATGGTTTCCGCTCTGCTGGTCAGCTGAAAATAACTTGCTGATGGAAGAAGTTAGATTTTTTAACCCTCCGATATATCTGAGTCTACCAACCAGCAATCATTTATATCTTATTCGAACATCCTCATAGTTCGTTCAGATGTTAACCGCCATTTTGTATCCATCCCTCATCACAAGTATTACAGCAAACTTGAGACAACAACAGCAACCACCGAAACTGTTTACTTGAGGATCAAATGAAGGAAGAAGAAAAAAATGTGGATCTGTCATGAGAATGTTCCAATGTTACATAGGCCACAAGAACAGGGGATTTGTTTACGTAAGCTGTTTACAGCGCTGGTATTTGACATGCTGTCAGTGGAAAGGAAGGGATAAAGGCATTTTCGTTTTCGGTTGTTGTTGTTGTTATTGATGTTGTTGTTGTTTGTTTTTATGGTACTTCTGCATGTTAACACGAAAGGCACAAAGGCAGAGGGAGGAAGGAAAAAAGGGATGAAAGAAAGAAAGAAAGAAAGCAAAAAAGAAAGAAAGAAAGAAAGAAAGAAAGGAAGAAAGAAGATGGAATGAAAGAAAGGAAGAAAGAAAGGATGGATGCCGGACAGGGTGAAATACAGAGGTTAAAAGCGATAAGAAGAAAAGACAACAAGGATGGATGGATGGATGGATGGTTTAAAATATAATGGAAAGAAAGAAAGAAAGAAAAGAAAGAAAAGAAAGAAAGAAAGAAAGAAAGAAAGAAAGAAAGAGCACAAAGGTGGGCGAGCGAACTCAAGCTCTTTCCACACTACACTTGTATACTTTTCAGTGCCGCCACCTGCCGTTTTTTTTTATAATGTGTTGTTGTTTGTATTTGTAGTCTGAAATGCCGTGGCAGGTCTGAACTATAAAATGTGAGCATAATGATTTCAGTCGGTGCCGTGAAGACGCGATGTATTACGTACATGTACATCAGTATTAAGTTATTAAGTTACGAAGTATGAAGCTTATATATAATATGCACAGATTCGTTATTATGTTAAAACAATTTTAAGTTTAAATTTGAAATAATAAATACATAGGAAACTCGCTTACTCGGAGAGCGAGGCAACAGAAGATCTTTAGAGGAAGATGCTCCAGTCTAATATTAACGAGTGTTTCGGCCTTAGACTTCCTAATAAGATGTGACGTTTGATGGAGTGCTAACCCGTTCAGCCTGGGTCTGGTCCTTTCCAGTGTCACCTGTCTCTCCAGGTGTCCATCGGTCATTCCCGATTGTGGGATTGGATTTGATTGTTTGTTCTATGATTTATTCATTATTTGGCTTTCGATATTAGCGTTTTTACATTATAATAATTTATAAGTGTATCTTTTCTCTTCCTTACAGGCCCATTCTGGAATAGTTCTTACACCAGTTTCTGGACTCAAGTGAAATCTCAATCCGTGAAGTCAGTTTCAGAATTTGAGAAATTCACTGCGGGACGGAGCTGGTTATAGAACGGAGCTTGTGCTAGAAAACTAGAAAAGGACGTTATAAACGATAACTGTGGCAGGATTCAGATCTAAAACCTCGGCTGGAGTCATTACATATGTGTGATCTATGCGGATGAAACAACAGGGCGCTGCCAGGCAAGGGAAGTGGTTTTCTGGAGCACATCATTCCTGAAGGGTAAGTTTTTACCTTAGAAATAAGTTCTTGTGTCAGTGATACAATGGGCCTTCCTCTTACTCTGTAATTTACAGTCTCCTGCCAGTGTCTCTCTCTACTCCTGTCTATGGAAATTTCGTTTTTAATTCAGATCTTTGACGATGGTAACTTTCCATGTGACTTTCGACTGTCTCTTTGACTCTTTCGTGGGTCTTCCACTTTATTAGTTTCTTAGGGAATCTGCTGTAGTTCATTCTCATGACATTTTTCTCATTTCTTTTCTTGGAGTGGCGGCGTGGTCGTGTATAGACGTCTAGCTGATTCCAAACTGACGGCACGGCGATGGGTGCCAACGCAGAGGTCGCGGGTTCGATTCCCACCACATCACTTTCTTGCCTTCTTCCATTATCTCTCTGCATTTGTCTTCTTGAGCACTTCCCCCTTTAGCCTTTCTTGTATGAGCATCTGTTTGCGTCTGATCACTCTCTACTTCTGTTACTAAGTGCTCCGTTTCCAACTTGTACTGCATTTCTCTCATAATCAGGTTATTAGCAGGCTTACAGTGCGGAAATCCACGTGTAACTATTAAGAACACGCATCTTCCGAAACTGTCCTTTTCATCTTGTCTGCGCATTTTGGATACACAGTTGGTTGGTGTAGATGTTTTTAGTCAAAGTTGAATGGGAGAAACAGAATCTTAATCTTGCATGAGTGAATTTTCGGATTTCTACGCGGGCGCGACCTTGTATATTTTTTACTCGAAAATCTGAAAGTTCTCGCAATCGGAGAAATTCGTAGAGTAACTTATAACAACTTATGTAAGATTCTCTATTTCCCAGCCATCTTAGTCGATATTCCTGAAAGAGGAGTTCAACAGTACTGTCTTTAAAATCCTATTTAGCAAGTAGTATAATATCCTGGAACTGAACAAGTCGTACTGGAAGTATGGATCTCGTTTGTCCCCTAGCCCTTTACCCCCTGCTCCCTTCTCTTCCTCTCGCTCCGAAATTCCAGATCATGAGTTCCTGCAGTTTTTATGACTGCAACAGCAACTACTGCAGCAGCAATGACTGCAACAACAACATCATCATTCGCTGCTTGAGAAGCTGTCCATTTCCCCTGTGCCATCCCATCGCACGCTAGACTAACCTTCTCACTATTCAAAGCCGCACATGTTTTCACCCCTCGACAACCTTTCTCGGAAGTGAGCTGTGCCTGCACGCCCGGGAGTGAGTACTATTGGCCTAACCATGAGTGAGTGCCACTGGTCTAATCGAAGCTACATGCTGACAGGACCCACTCAAAATCTCAGACATGCACGCGCTGTCCCCTTTCAGTGCTCAATCACAACAGTCACACGTGCATGTAAATCACCTATTATCGATTATAGTTACTGCCACACATGTCCATTAGAGGGGCGGGGGTCGCTGGGAATCCTTTATTGTGCCCTTTCCTGTCTGTTTCTTTCTATTTTCCGGGTGTGTGGCAGTGGTTTTGAAGTTGGTCTTTCCTTCATCTCTTGAAATCATTTCGTTTTTTGCTTCTGCGGATTTGCTATTTTCACTCTGTTCAGTTATTTTTTGGACTCCCAATTTTTGTCTTCATTCTGCACATTTTTCTCTCCATGTCTGCTTTTCCCAGATCTCTTTCTCACTCTCTCTTTCTCTCACTCTCTCTCTCTTTCAGTCTCTGGCTCTCTGTCTGTATGTCTGTCTGTATCTCTCTCTCTCTCTCTCTCTCTCTGTCCATTGCATGTCATATTTTATACTCATCCCTCTTCTCCCTCTTCTTATCAGTTCTCTCTATTCTTGTCTTTTCTACTTCTTTTCCAAACCTGCTCAGCTTTCTGCTTGCCTCTTCGACATCGCCAAAGTAGCCTTTCCGTCTTCCCTTTCTTTACTTCGATCAAGTTTTTAATGAGCAAATTTCGTTGCCAAAATTGTATTACTATAATAGTGTTCTGTCCGCCCTTCTTCCCCATTTTTCCATATTATTTGTTGTTATTTTTTTTTGTATGATATAGAAATATGTCTCCCATGTTCTCTCTGATGCCATGTTTAAAACACAGTGTCATGCGGTGGAACATTAATTCAGCATAGTGGCAGAGGGAGTTTGATCCCCTATTCATATGACATATTATTATATACTGTAATGTCTCAGAACATTGTTCCAGATAAACGCTGACTAGACCTAGTCATACTATTATCGCTTGTATAACTGGCTGTTAAACGTGATCCATAGTAGTCCAGATCAGTGTTTATGTATACATGTTAAAAGNTCTCGGAAGTGAGCTGTGCCTGCACGCCCGGGAGTGAGTACTGTTGGCCTAACCATGAGTGAGTGCCACTGGTCTAATCGAAGCTACATGCTGACAGGACCCACTCAAAATCTCAGACATGCACGCGCTGTCCCCTTTCAGTGCTCAATCACAACAGTCACACGTGCATGTAAATCACCTATTATCGATTATAGTTACTGCCACACATGTCCATTAGAGGGGCGGGGGTCGCTGGGAATCCTTTATTGTGCCCTTTCCTGTCTGTTCCTTTCTATTTTCCGGGTGTGTGGCAGTGGTTTTGAAGTTGATATTTCCTTCATCTCTTGAAATCATTTCGTTTTTTTGCCTCTGCGTTTTTGCTATTTTCACTCTGTTCAATCATTTATTGGACTCCCAATTTTTGTCTTCATTCTGCACATTTTTCTCTTCATGTCTGACTTTCCCATATCTCTCTTTCATTCTCTCTTTCTCTCTGTCTCTTTCAGTCTCTGTCTGTCTGGCTGTCTATCTGTCTCTCTCTCTTTCAGTCTCTGTCTGTCTGTCTGTCTGTCTCTCTTTCAGTCTCTGTCTGTCTGTCTGTCTCTCTCTTTCAGTCTCTGTCTGTCTGTCTGTCTGTCTGTCTGTCTGTCTGTCTGTCTGTCTGTCTCTCTCTCTCTTCCAGTCTCTGTCTGTCTGGCTGTCTCTCTGTCTGTCTCTCTCTTTCAGTCTCTGTCTGTCTGTCTGTCTGTCTCTCGCTCTTTCAGTCTCTGTCTGTCTGTCTGTCTGTCTGTCTGTCTGTCTCTCTGTCTTTCTCTCTTTCAGTCTCTGTCTGTCTGTCTCTCTCTTTCAGTCTCTGTCTGTCTGTCTGTCTGTCTGTCTATCTGTCTCTCTCTCTTTCAGTCTCTGTCTGTCTGTCTGTCTGTCTGTCTGTCTCTCGCTCTTTCAGTCTCTGTCTGTCTGTCTGTCTGTCTGTCTGTCTGTCTCTCTGTCTTTCTCTCTTTCTGTCTGTCTGACTGTCTGCCTGCCTGCCTGCCTGTCTGTCTGTCTGTCTGTCTGTCTGTCTGTCTGTCTGTCTCTCTCTCTCTCTCTCTCTCTCTCTCTCTCCCCCCTTTCTCTCTTTCTCCATTGTCATATATTATACTCATCCCTCTTCTCCCTCTTCTGTTCTTGTCTTTTCTGCTTCTTTTCCAAACCTGCTCAGCTTTCTGCTTGCCCCGTCGACATCGCCAGAGTAGCCTTTTCGTCTTCCCTTTCTTTACTTCGATCAAGTTTTTAATGAGCAAATTTCGTTGCCAAAATTTTATTACTATAATAGTGTTCTGTCCGCCCTTCTTCCCCATTTTTCCATATTATTCTGTTTTTTATTGTTGTTTTTTTTTTTTGGTGTGATATAAAAATGTGTCTCCCATGTTCTCCATGGCTTATGTCATGTTTAAAACACAGTGGCTTGCGGTGGAACATTAATTCAGCATAGTGGCAGAGGGCGTTTGATGTATAATGTCTCAGAACATTGTTCCATATAAACGCTGACTAGACCTAGTCATACTATTATCGCTTGTATAACTGGCTGTTAAACGTGATCCATAGTAGTCCAGATCAGTGTTTATGTATACATGTTAAAAGAATTAAAATGTGCCAGTATTTTCCTACCAAAATTTACAGTTGCTATGATATACGCTAAGTCTCTTTTGTTTTGCCGTAACAACCCCCCCCCCNAAAACCCCTCAGCGTTCTCTCTGAAGTGTGAAAAAGAACTGGTACCATTTGAAAGTACAGTGACACGCGGTGGGACATTAATTCGGTTAATGGGAAACGGTCTTTGATCTTTTAATCACATGGTTTACTTGGACGTCCCAGGACAATGTCTCAAATAAACGCTGACTAGTCATACTATTACCGCTTGTATTACCAACTATTGAAAATGACCCATTCATTAAGTGAGTGGAACAATCGGAAACGATCCACCTCATTTTAAAAGAGCAATTATAGGGAGCCTCACCTCATAAAATATGGATGGGAACGTTGTTTACGAAAGAAATGAAAAGTCAGTCCTGAAGTCGCAGGGTTTAGGTCTACTATGGCCACACTGCTCAGTTGGGCTGCGTTTCTTAGGTAGTCTTTGACGTCATTTGGAGTATGACTTGACGTCATTTTGAGTATGACTTAACGTCATTTTTTCTCATTTAAAGTCATTTTGAATATGACTTGATGTTATATTGAATATGAATTGATGTTATTTTGAGTATGACTTGACGTCATTTTGAGTATGACTTGATGTTATGTCATTTTGAGTTTGACTTGATGTTATGTCATTTTGAGTTTGACTTGATGTCATTTTGAATATGACTGGACGTCAGTTTGAATCTGACTTAACGTCATTTTTAGTATTACTTAACATCATTTTGAATGTGACTTGACGTTATATTGAATATGATTTGACGTCATTTTAAGTATCAAGTGACCGTCTCTCGGACAGCGGACTCAGCTCATTGACTGAAACGCCCATATCATACTCAAAATGATGTCAGTTCATATTAGAAGAAGACCTAAGTAACTCTGCCCTGATCACTATGGACCTTGAACACAAAGTAGTCAAAAAAAAACAACAACAACAACAAAACAGCAACAAAGCGTTGGTAAATAAAAGAGAGATAATAGTTTTTTGGGAATTTCCTTTCCGGTGGTTACCTACAGCGCGCAGAGTTAGAGAGCAGCGCATACGATCCTAGATGTTTAAAACGCATACCGCATGTGTTGATTTAAAAGATGCTGTTCAGCATATTGTCATAAATATACAAACTTCCTTTAGATCACAAAGTTTCGCTTGTTCTCATGCTAGTCTAGTGGTGGATTTACGTATTAGCTAAAAAATGATTATAAGGACGTAAATATTTCTATGTGGTCGAAGATCACGCGTGCTAGTGATATATTATTATATATATAGTTTACTACAATACTGTCTCCTTTTTCGCCAAATCTCATTAAAACAACAAAAAAAAATGACGTTTCACGCCAGCATAAACAATCACGACTGTGCTCAAAGAAAACTTCATCGAAAGACATTTGAAGCCCCACTGTATAATATATTTCTATCTCTTTGAAAGTTCACTCTGCTATAATATGTTCAAAGAGAAATAGTTTGAACACCTGTTAACCGGAAGTCTTTCTCGCTTTTGTCATCCGATACTTCCCCTTCACAACTGATAAAAGATTTTCCAAGTGAGTCAAGGGAGGTAATGTAATTACAACCCCGGGGCGGCCAGAATGACGACAGACTGCACGTGCATCACGTGGTCGGGTCACGATGACCATCCTTGACCAGTGCCCATGTGGGACAGAAGGCACGCGGCTGGGCGTCATGTGGTTTGACACGCTCTAGTGAGTTGTCGGCTACTGCAAGATTCATGAGAACATTAACTCGGGCGGACCGCTGTTCCAGTGAGCGAGTGATTACAGTGTAGTGGACGGGAGCGATGCTTGATGACAGGTGTATACTGCTCAAGAAAAGTTAAGGCAGTTATTCCACTATTATTATCTACAAGGCAAATCCAGTGCGACCGAGAGAGAGAGAGAGAGACAGAGAGAGAGAGAGAGATAGAGAGAGAAACAGAGACAGAGAGAGACAGACAGACAGAGAGACGAAGAACGAGAGAGAGAGAACGTTTTTTATAGTGAACGGGAGCTGTGCGTTAGTATATATTTCTCAACAAATTCTGGAGAATAACCACTAAGGGAAAGAGAGAGAGAAAGAGAGAGAGAGAAAAAGAGAGATAGAGAGAGAGGAAAGTAAGAGAGAGAAAGAAAGGGTTAAAAAGATACATAAAATACCGTACATTCTGATGTTCTGATCATCAGCAACAAAAAAGTGAAACTATGAAGACGCTGACACAACAAAAGAAACGAAAGAAACAGTTTAATACCAGAAATTACATTGCGTCCCCCGATATTAAACTGGTTTGTTCCGTGCACCCATTCCACTTCCTTTCTCCTGGTATATTCCATATTTTTAGATTTACCCGCTGTCACATTTCCATCAGCGATTGGCGCATTATACAGCCAAGGTCGGTGCAACCCGTATGCGAACCGGGCGACCCCGGAGCGCACCAAGTTGTTGATAGGTTCAGTTCGTATAATTGTGGGAAAGTGAAGGGATTTGAACGTTTAGTGCACGGATCTCATTCAAGAGTTTATAAAATAAATGATCTCGCGAAATGGAGTGGTGGTTGAGGTGGGAGGGGAAGGAGAGAGAGGTTAGGTGGAGGGGTTGAAGGGGGTAGATGGCGGATGGGTTGGGGGAGGGGGGGAAGGAAGAAACTGTCTTGAATTTAAACTTTGTGATATGTCCAGGTTTGTAGTTAACTTTGATGTAGAAAATGGTCATGGGCAAGGTTCGGATTCAGTTAAAATCCATCAAATCCTCTTACCTTGGGTCGGAATCCGGATTCGAATCC
>JAWQUT010000055.1:295049-308305 GCA_033807755.1 Ellobium chinense
GGGGGGGGGGGTTGAAGCAGTCAGTGCCCATCTCGTCCTCAGTGAGAGATTCATCAAGGTACGCCTCTGTAGGAAAGGGTAGTCGAGCTCGGAAGATGGGCAAGATACAAGATTGACCCAGAGGGTCCTTGTTATCACTCAACATTTCACAGCCTGAAAGCAAAATTGTCGTATCTCACATATACCATTTAGATGTTCATACGACATTCATTGCACCGAAGGAGAAATTTTGGCGCCGACGCTGCCTTTTCATCACGCTGTTCACGTCGTTTCCGCCTTCATTTGTTTCTTAGTGATTAGCTTCATTAATGGATTTAATATAAGTACACTGCTTGTCCCTGCCCGTCTTTTCTTTCTTTGCTTCGTTATCGCAGAATGCATCAATTTCTTTCTTCTCTTTTGTTTCTTGGTTTCTTCCTTCCTTTCTGTTCACGTTCAGTGTCTTTTCTTTCATTCTGTGATTTTTTTTTTCGCATTTCCCGAATTTTTCGTTCTCCTTTATTCTTCTTATAATACTGTGTTAGGTGTGGGATTCGAAAAGAAATAAAAATATCTTTGGGTTTGTTCCTAGACTTTATCGCTATCTAGGATCTTCCTCATGTGTGTTTTTGTCTTCCTAATTCCGTTCATAACTCTAAATCAAACATTTGGTTTTATTGCCATTTCCTTCATTCGTTCTTTCTTTCTTTCTTTCTTTCTTTCTTTCTTTCTTTCTTTCTTTCTTTCTTTCTTTCCAAGTTTCTACATCACGCTATCTTCTAAACTTCGCCCCTCTTTCTCGCTTTCCAAGGTTCTGTCTGTCTTCTTCGTTTCCCTAACATTTTTTGTTTCGTCTATTTGTTTATTTGCTTGCAGTCAACAGTATACATGTTTTAGAATACCTTGTGTCATCCATCTGTCAACCCACTCTCCTGCAGACACACAAACACAAACACACACCCAGATCCCACATACCCACCCATTATGTCACTCCATAAACACACACACACACACACACACACACACACACACACACACACACACACACACACACACACACACANACTCACCCACCCACCACACCGATCTCCCCCAGCACAATACAACAATCACCCACCCCACCCACACAGCACACCCACAAGTACCCACGACCAGCCCTGACGCCCATCCAAGTGCCACACCAGAATCCCTTGTATTCAAGCCTGAGGCAAACCAAGCCTCACACCCTTTATCCCTTCTCACTCTAATTAAGTTTTTACAGAGGGAAAAAAAAAAACCTCTTACTCTTAGGCGACTGGGCCAAGACGACGGAGAGAGGAGACAATCCAGACTGGTGAAAAAAACAAAGGTAGCTAACTCAGTATCTTTTTAGTTCTCTCATTTCGCTTTGTTTCTTTGCGCCTAACCTCGTCCCAGCTGCTGTTGTTATTATTTTTTTTTCCGTCACTATTACTTATCTGGCAAATGGGCTGGCACCTTGGTACAGCCTAGAAGTTTCATCGTATTGATTGAACAACAATGACGTCATCATGGGTTTTCTGCAAGACATTTCCTTGTACTCACTTACTCTCTTGACAAAGTGGTTGGACAGAGCGACGTCATCAGTTTGTTCCCTTTTTGACAAAATACCGGCCTCCCTAGTTGAATCTACAGCTATTCTAAATAGCAAACTTTGGCAGATCGTACCTTATTACTACATAAATTAGTGGGCCCATATCGCGATATTCAGCCTTCGGGCTCGGTATCGAAGTATCAATTCTAATTTGATTCTGATACTTAGTGCCGAGTTGGCATTTCGATACTTCTCATAGTATCGATACATCTTGATCCCATGGATACCTCTTGATACCCGCAAGGTAATGAACTGAAATGCCTAAGTATCGAGAATATCCATACTCATAAACGATACTACCCACCACCACCAGCATAAATACAGAAAATGAGAACAGCCGTATTATGTCTTATCTTTTAGCATTTGTTTATAAGTCTATCTTGATATCACGTCTGTCATTCTGCTCTGTTTGCGTGGGTGTCACTCTCGTGTCTTCCCATCTTCCATTCTCTGACAAAAAGGCGGCAGAGCGACTTCTACCGTCTGCTGTTCTCCTTCCTGTTCGAACTTCTGGCAAAAAGGCGGGCAACCAATCTATTGGTTCAGTCTATGATTGTCCTCAAATCGGAATCTGACAGGTGCAGAACTGATTTTAAAATACATTAGACCCTTAGGACTTCTGAATTTCACTTACTTTAAAAGCCAGCAACTCGCTGTAAAACTCTGATCCCAAGTCCTGCATTTTTTTGTGTAAAATTTACTCACAAACTTAACACGTCGAAAATTCGACACTATTAATAAACTAGCTTTGGAATCCCTGAGCTGCCAGGAGAGGAGAAGAGATTTAATAAGCAAACTTAGACTGAACAGTTTTCTACTGTGAGTGTGTCTTTCCATGCCCTTCCTACCCACTCACCCCCTACCCTGTCCCCCCGCCTTGCTCCTGTTGTTTTCGTCGATGAATACTTCCGCGTAAGCAAATTATGATGACATCAGCTTTTAGCGAAATTTAGTTTCGTTTCTTGGCGGGGATTACTTATAGCTGAAGCAGACCGAAATGTTATGTAAATTATTTTTTTTTCTTAATTCAGGGATTTCAGATAATAAAAATTGAAGACCGTCATGATGATCAGTGTGTCTTTACTATTTATGAAGTATCACGCCAAATATGAAGTCTGTACCGTGGACATTTGTCTGGAAAAGTGACACATGTGTTTCGAAGTTCCCAAATATATAATAAACTAGCAGACGCACCGGGGAGAAGTGGTCCAACAAAAACCGGTGACGTCATGCGGACTAAAACATAAAACGCATCGGTAAGGGTTTTTGGTGCTATGTTTAAACACAAACCAATTTTTAAAAAAAATATACTTCGAGGTTAGATGGAGTAACAAAACCATAAAACGGATTGCATTTGGGGCAAAAGGAACTTGCATTCGAAATTTCATGGAATTCCGGGCCGAAATAACAGAGTTATGCTTCTTAAAAAATGGGGTGAGTTTTGCTTTTTTTATAACAGATAAAACTGTTCCCACGGAAATCAAGGTGTTGAGCTTCACCTGCCTTTCCATGCAGGTGGACGTAAGCATCCTTTCTGCATTTTTGTACACCTGTCACGTTTTTCTGTTGCCATTTAATCCCAGGATTTCCCGACACCGTGCGCAGTTCCAAGTGATTTGCGATATTACATATCACTTTCTCCTCTCAGGTATATTAGAAGTTATGACTAGCAAATGTGAGGATTTGCTAAATTCAGCGCCGCTAATCTTTAATGATTTCCAGTTAACATGTAAGCTCTTGGCTATGCACGGCTTTCCATGTGTTCATTTCGTTTGGCTTGAGTGCAGCCACGTCTCCTGATTCAGCTCTGCTCATTTGCAATCTGGTTTATTGCAACGTTTGTTTTACAGCACTGCATTTGTTACAAAGCATATTATACTACTGTCGATAAAAGTGATAGACTTTATCATAGCTGCCCGTTAATTACTGTTTCGTCCCATGCTTCCGAGAAGCTGGGAGTACGCAATATCAACCGCACCAGGTGGAAATGGAGGAGATAAAGAAGATGAGCAGATACAGATGCTCATATAAAATTGGGAAGAAGCAGGGCTACCAACGCTTGAAAAATCTGAAAAAAAAATGGAAAATTGTCATCGATATTAATTTCCAGGTCTGAAAACTTCTTGAGATCAGCAAATATGACCTGCTCTCATGGAACAGTCATGAAAAACGAGTCATAATTTTGGTTGGACCTCTTTTCCTATGCATTGACCAAAGTGAAAGCTTGTTAAAGACCACCTTGATTTCATGCGATAAAAAATTGTCATAGGTCTGTTTTAATTATGTGGTTATCATGACCAAAAACAATAATGTAAAATTACCTGGAAACATCAAGGCAGAGTGATGGAAAAAAAATGTGTATGATCCATGGCAACTCTGAAAAAAGAGTATTCAACATCCAGAAGGACAGAATATAACGAGAGAATGGGGATGTCATGATAGGATTGAAACCTGTGACGTCTGTTCAGTACCCACTGTTTCGATACTTGTTTGGAATCGTGATAAGCCATGCTGCTACTTCAAATATAGTGTTCGTTAGCCATAATATTCTTGATATTTGACGGAATACGTTTTCCGTTGGCGTTAAAGCTGAGTTAGAAAAGGTAAAGTTACAGTTAAGTGCAGCTTATCTTTGATTTACAAGCCAATAAGTCACAAAGTTACAAAATTCCACACTGACCAGTACCATCCAGCAAGAGACAAATCATCTCTTGTTCGACACTCATTGAAAGCCTGCCCCTACCCATTTCCCAGCCCCTTCGTTATCCTATTGTTAGCAACCCAGTCTCTATAAATTTTCAGTATTATAATTACGGGAATTACGGGAATATGCTCCTTTTTCTCTAGCCATTACTCCCTAGCCATCAAGCTAGACTACAATATTAATATGGAACGGGATTACGCCCTGTTTTCTCCAGCCATCACTCTCTAGCTGTCAACCAAGCTACAGTGTTTAATACTGAATGGAGGGGCCTGGGGGCATTGGCCCCCAAGGCACTCCTTCACCCACCGTTACCATCTTTCTCCGCCCCTTGACCTTCAGACATGTCACGTCGACACCCGTCCGCCATTTTGCGCAATGCATCATGGGAGGAGACGAGTCCCACGTAGCGCAGCATGGGGTGTGATAAGTCCTTAGGGGCGTGGCGGGGTCAGGGGTCACGATGCTAATTGCCTGGCAAAGTGATAAGGGTGGTAATTAGCGAATGGAATGGAATCCTGGGATTGGGTGACTAAAGCAAGATAAAGCCAGGAACACAACAAGGGGCGTGATAAATAGATTGGTTTACGACAAGATGGGATTCGAGCAGCACTTCTGAGATCTCTGACAAGTGCAGCATCGTCTCTAGGGAACGGTAAACAAAGCCTCATTAGTCAACTCCAATGAAACTCTCTCCGATTTAAGCAAACTAACAGTGTGATTGCGTCATCAAGTCTCGCTTCAGAAAGTGAAAGATCATCAGCCATAAATTATAAGCCAATGTAAGAGACCGTATCGGCCAGTCATATTCCTTTGACAATTGAAAAGTAGAAAGTGAAAATAATGATTGTAAGAGTTGCGGCTAGCTATGCCCGGATGATCGTGCATGCGTAGTAACTGATAGTAGTCTGTTAGCCAGTTAACTTATGATGAAGAAACTTGTCATAGGGGTAAGCCAAAAAAAAAAATGCGTACAAAACTTGAAGTAGAGTGAGTGTGGGAAACTGTTGCTTTTAAAACAACTGCAGTACAAAGACAAAACAAATACAGAGAGGTTATGATAAGATTCGAACCTAAGATCTCTGAGTATACAAGGCACCCGTGAACATGTGATCTCTGGAATCGAGAGAAAGTCTGTCCATAGCCCCGCCGCCTTCACAAAAAGAATGATGTGGTGCGTGATCACACTTTCAGGAAACATCCGCACTGGTAGAGAAAAACAAAATAGATCTCTTTTGTCGTTATGAGGCGATGGTTGCCGATGAAGTTGTAACGGGTTCAATTGTCAAAATATCTAGCAAATCTCGCTGTTTGACGTCACACAAGAATAATGGCCACGCGCGCAAGATGAAATCTCGACATTTAAGTAGTGTTGTCACAGGAATGGCCAGACGGAAGTAAAATGTACGCGGTTTAAAGGGTTTGAAAACCTATGTGAATTTTTTAGAGTGTAAAGTAAATATCTACCCCTGTCTCTTTAAACTTAATAAACTGGATAAAAGACATTAGCAACAGTACAAGAACATTACAACGATAAATTTTATGATTTTCAAGGTCATGAGTTACAGTCCTTGAGGTCTTGCAGTATTTTTATCACAGTCACAGCCCCCTTCCCCTTNCCCTACCTCCTCCCCAGCGGTACATAAACATCGAACATGGCCTTGAAGCATTTCCGCCCCCCTGTACCCAGGACCAGCTTCACAAGGTCCTGTCCTATTACACTAATTGTTCCCAGCTTTTTTTACGGCCCAATGCCATATCAATAAATATCGAGTTTCTGCTTTGTTTCACATACTTTATTGAATGTCATGCCAATGCCTATAAAACGTGGGCGATATGTTGGAATCTAAACCAGAATCGACATGGCCTGGGAGCTATGACGAGGGAATAGAGGCTGGGAAGGGGGGAGGGAAACTTAAAATTAATTTGGGCGCAAGGAGATCTGTGTGATTAGGATGGACTTTGGGAGAGGGGGCATTTTTTGGGGAGTAAGTTGGTGGGAGTGGGGGGAAGGGGAATGAGGATGATTAAATATGAAGAGAACAAGCCGATGATGTCTTCCTGCTCACGAATCTGCTATATACAGTAGACTTGAGTTTTTTCGACCTCCTGAAGAAAATCTGTTTGCATGTAAAAATAAGTGCATAAGACAAATGGATAGTGATAGTACTGGAAATATATTTTGGATAGACTATTACGTTCTGTACCCCACTCAAAAAAAGAAGAAGAAAAAAACCCGCAGTAAAGATCGAAGAGTAGAAGCCTGGTTCTCAAGCCCTATATTTTAGACACTGAGCCATGGATTCGTTGAACTTCATGATGCGAGTAAACTAGACTATACTGCTTAACGAGTAGTGAATAGCCTCACAGTTGCTATTTTTAACCCGTCCATGACACAAGTCAGTTGGAGATTGCAGATTCGCTCCCCGTCCGCCATTATGCGGGGAGATGCATGTTGACGTCATTCAAACCCATATAGAATTGCCCAATTTACACAAATACACAAGACTGCAGATCTTGAAAAAGTAATGCAGTAGTGTAAAATTGTAGAGGCAATCGAATTAGTGAGGTAAATTTATTGTTGAAATGTAAATCACGAGACTGGAGCTTTGTTATGAGTACAGTAAGCGAAGAGTTTGAATACAAGAGGTTTGGGAGATTTTGAAGTTTTACTACGATGAAATGGGGAAACCTCGATAGTTGGTATGTCATTGGGGCACAGAGAAAAAGTATTTTATACTGAGATGTACTTATTATCCAGATCATTCTGACTAATGAATTAACGAGTATTATTCCCAATAATATGGTGAGTTTTTGTCTCTGCTGCTGCTGTTGTTGTTGTTGTTGTTGTTGACAGGGTAAATAAAATAATTATTATGTTTATGGTTGATATGAATGCGCATATTCATATATTCAGGTAGAACAAATGTGGAGAGTGAGCGATCTATCACTGTTATATGTTATCTGTTTCGTAGTTTCTTGCCTAAGCTTGCCCCAGCTGAGTTCGTGGCTGTTTAAAAATAAAACTTGTTAACTGTGAAATAATAGAATAATCAATAAACTCACGCGTCATATAAAAGTTATATTTAACGGCGAGGTATGCTTTACTATAATAATAGGCCTATATGAGTACTTAATGCTGAGATTCCACTGTATGGCACACTTGTATAAACTTACAAGCCACAGATGACGAACCATGCAAGAGACAGGCCCAACTGTATCAAACCAATCAATTTGAATCCATTCACTCTCTCTGAGGACCTCCCCTTAATTAATGTCAATATTTTAGCGAGTCATTGTACCGTCCGTATCTAATCATATCATTGTCCGGTCCTCTTCCTCCACATGGACAAATCGTTCTGATTGCTTTCTCGACCAGCGGTCAGTAGAGGGAGCCACGGAAACAATGGTGGAATGAGGATCAACTTGGTTAGCCAGTGAGTGTCATCCAGTGATTTAGAGTGACTTGTTTAGTCATCTTCTTTGCCTGGTCTTTGGTCCTTTCTTCATCCTCAGCTCATGGACACACCACCCGAGAGGAGCAAGGAAGTACTGCTTAAAGGCCCGCCCGGGGTATAAAAGGATAAGAGAGGCATGTTGGGGCAGTCCACTAATTTGAATTTAAGTCAAAAGCTAAACTTTTCAGATCGCTAGTTTACTGACCCTTCGAATGTCACAATGAAGAATACTGTTATAAAGACGTCTAGAATTGGAAATAGCAAAGCAAATCCTTCGCAGTCTAGGTTATGTCTACGACTATTTATAGACATGGCTTGCCTTTCAACTGTAACGAGCGGAAGGTGCAGCTTTAAAATGGTGATCCAAACGGCTTCAACAGAAAAGGGGACGCTATAGCCAAGACCTCTTTAAGGTCATAGACGAGTTTGGGGGANGGGGGGGGGGGGGGGGGGGGGGGATCTTGGTAGCCAAGGACAGTATCATAATTTTTGTAGAATTCATTCGACTCAGATGTAAATGAGTACCTGGCTTTCCCTCCTACATTCCTTCTTTCCTTCCCTCACTCCCTCTCTCCCTTCTCTGACCGCAAGACAGTCACAGGCGACCCAGTCTCTTCTAAGATGCCTTGACTCACGGGATTGTAAAGATGGCGGCTCGACCCGAGAGTGACCGTTCTTTTATTGAATCACACGGTCAGGGGTGACAACTTTATCCTATTAATTATGAATTACAGCCCCTGATTGGGTTTAGCTTGAAGTGGGCACGGCATGTCGCACGCTCGGGATTGCCCATAGTGCCCAGTGCTTGGGACAACTGTCGGACTGGTTAGCCCTAGTGATCGGCTGAAGAAGGAGAGTAATTTCGCGGAAAAGCATGTCCAGACTTTCCTTTGTTGAGTGTAAGATCGATCTGATTGTGTGTGTGTGTGTGTGTGTGTGTGTGTGTGTGTGTGTGTGTGTGTGTGTGTGCGTGCGTGCGTGTGTTTCTGTGTGTGATTGTGTTTGTATGTGTCTGTCTGTCTCTTCATTCGTCTGTTTGTCCGTCCGTCCGCCCGCCTATTTGCTCGTTAGGTTGCCTGCGTGCCAAGCCTGTCTACCTGTATATGTGTGGATATCTGTATGTCCGTCTGTTTAAATGCCTACCTACCTACCTGCTTGCCTCCCTGTAGTAAAAGGTCTGTCCGACAGATGCGTCCATCCATCTGCACATGTGTCCATCTGTCTGTCCGTCTGTCCGTTAGTCAGTCCGTCCGTCCTTCCATCCATCCATCCATCCATCCATCCATCCATCCATCCATCACCTTCAGTCTTGTCCTGTATTCACAACGTCACGGCTCTAAAGTCTTTCTACTCCACGTAATACCTCCATCACGCAATACTCACACCCAAAGAACAACATCAAATACTAAAAGCAAATATACAAATATTCATAGCCACCTCAATATGAAAGCGCACTGCGCATGCCTCAACGGCGTCTTCCGGTGATTTCATTCCCACAATACCCTCGGCACATGCGCAGTTTCCCAGTCCTCTCGTGACTATGACAACGGCAGACAGCTATCCCATAATACTTTTGGAGTGGACATGACAGCTCGGAACATGATTCGGATTTTTCGCTCCTTCCCGTGACGAACTACAAACAGTCAAATATCGATACCGTTACAATAAATTGCATGTCCGATGTTCATTGACGCGAGGGTATCGTGGCCGTCCAGACGGCCATATTGCCAGCGACGTTAACGTTATCCTAGTTTATTTTACAAGTGTTTTATGCCCATTCGTTAAATAACTGGAACTGTGTAGGGTTAAGAGCAGGGCTGGATTTTAAGAGCGAAGTTAGGCAAGAGAGAGGGCCCCTAGGTACTTTTTTAAGAACTTACCATAGCAATGTTCGTTTTCTCGTCTCTAACCCTGGCGTTAACACTAATCCAATCACATCTCACGAAAGCTTTAGGATTTTACTAAATGGACATTGAACGCTCGTAAACTGATGTTATGAGTTACTAGCAAGCAGGAGGTTGTTTGTGTGCCTACTTTATTCCTTTCCTACAACATTATTAGTGTTCTATCTGTAAAGAGCCTTACAAAACAGATTTGATAATTTGTGCCGGAGACTCAATGACTTCTTGATACACAGCTGACCAAGCTAACACAAACTCCAATTCAGTTAATAGAAACTCCAGGGCATATTTGAACAAGTTCTGAAAAAATATAATCTAATGAAACAAACAGCGAATAAGCATACTTGTTTTTTGTTTGATTGTTCAAGTTGACATGTCCCTAATCTGGAGAAAGCTGACCAATAGTGACTATCGCTCTGCAAAGTTCAGGAATCCCATTTTTACACACTGTCATAATGTCCCGATAAAATCTACCCCAGTGTTTGTCACAGCATGTTTACGCATCCAGAATAAAGACTTGCCGATTGACATGTGTTGCTGTTTCAACATTTTATCACATTCCTTTTCACATGACATTTTAAATACTGGTGATGGCGTCAGTATTAAACAAATCATTTTGATGAGAGTCTAGCCGTTACACAGCATTAGACGCTGGAGTCAGCAAATATTATCAAAACATTAGACGTTGGAGTCTACAAACCATCTCGATATTGTGGATGTTTCCATCTTGAAACGACAAGTTGGCGTTTATTTGTGAGACATTCAAGTGTTTCTACTTAAAATGTTGTCTTAATGGAATAATCCAATAACATTAGATGTTGGCGTCAACAAACAATATCAATATTTTGGATATGACAGTCCTCAAAGGACTAGTGAGCGTTTATTCGTAGGATGGCTCAAAATATTTTTATTTTGAGATGGTGGCTTCATTACCAAGATATGGTTCAGCATCCACAAAGTGTCATGGAGCTTGTTTAAGAGGGATTTATGTCCTGAACACCTGTTGTTTCACCTTCCACAGAAGTGCTTTTCTTATCTTTAATTTATTGGATAGCCTGTGTATCCTTGTAACTATGATAGAGAGATGAGGAAAAATGACTTAAACGTAAAAATTGACGACAAAATCGGAGCCAACTCACATAAATCGATACCAAAAACCAAAAGCGTTTAGAATGAGATAACGATACCACAGTCTCTGCATGATGGTCCATGTCTTCAGATGACAAGACGACTCGACTCTAATCTAAACTAGTATCGATCAACGTCTAAATCAGTCCGGGCGTATTCAGGGTCAGGTGTGGGTGAGAAGGTTTCACGTGTTTTTGACATCTTCTTACATGAAAATTTCATTTGGCTGCGGTGTGACTGTGGACACAGACGCGTCGTAGTAACAGCAACTTCCTGTTGCCAAGGCAGATATGGTCCGCGTTGGCGTATACAGACGTATTCCGTGAAAATGAGATTTGGAGACAAATGGTACCGGAAGCAATTCTACCATTGGCGTATAGAGGTGTAATTCCACATAACATTTTTTTGCTGACTCATACACGTATATTAATTCCAAAACTGTCAGAAATAAAGACACATATGTATGTATATGACCTTCTTCGTGGAATATGAGATTATATGTCGTTTTTTATGACATGTTATCTGTGTGAAGCTGAAAAGGGGACAGTATTGTTGTAACGGGTAAAACAGTAACGCCACTACGAGTACTCGTTAGAAATTTCCAAGCAGTGGTTATTTGCTCTCTGCAAGCTTCATCCAAAGTAATGCAAAAGTAACTGTTATCGATTTCTCTTTCTTTTTCTTTTTTTTTAAAATGGTAAAAGTTGCGCCCATGTGTATATTGTGTGTGTGTGTGTGTGTGTGTGTGTGTGTGTGTGTGTGTGTGTGTGTGTGTTTGTGTGACGCGCTTGCTTGACAACCCGTTTTGGATTTTCTGGAGTTGATCTTCTCATTTTCTCATGTTGTTAAGGCTTACATTTCGTAATGATATAACGATACAGTCATTTCGTTCAATAGTGAGTGCGTGGGTGCATACAGAATAGAAAGTTCCTATTACTCATTGACTTTTGAGATGAAAACAAAAATACAGTGCGAAGAACTAAAATGGAAGTCGCAATTAAGCTGTGGTGATTGTATACACTTCAGAGCTTGCGCATTAAGGATGGGATCTTTTATAATCATAAGAATTACTCGCACATTAGTGTATCGGTGCTGACTGCACCCTTAGTAGCGTTCAACATGCAGATTAATTTGTGATTCTTACGCTGATAAAAGATCGCATTGTTAATACGCAAACTCTCGTTACTTCTCGGATGTACTCTCTCATTTTGATTTACTTGGCGGAGTGACACTAACGTCTAGCTGACTTCGCAGAGCAAGACTCTTATTTTAGCTTACTTCGCGGAATATTTTCCTCTTTCCCTACAAAGCTATTTATACTGAGACAAACCGCCTTTTGAAATGTGGGCGTCCACACTTCATCCTTTTCACTGGTATGAGTCGGCAATCGAAATAGTTTCAGACGCAGTCGTCTCCCTTTAATAGCAAATTCTGCTTAACGACAACTTACATAACAAAATAACAGATTCGTTTAAAAAAAAAAAATAACACTGGACAATCGCAGCTCCCTTTTATTCTCAAATTTTCTTTGCCTCAGAGATGTATTGAATTAGCGGAGCCGACTGCATATTTTTTCTGTCTAATAGTGAAGATAACATGCTGTATTACTTAGCCATCATTGTAAACGCTTCAGACATTCCGCTCTGGTAAACAGGTTTATCCAAATCATCTCTTCTCTGAGCGTCTCTTCTTTTCACCCCTTTGGGCTATTTTGGAAGCTCATATTTCAAAGTCCCGCCGCTATCCTCTTATTTTCTACTCCTCCCTCCATTCTGTCCTTCGGCGTGAGCACAAACAAACGTGTAAACTCAGACTCTCTTGTTCCATATATCTATTCAGCCCGCGCCCCTAACATGCATGTTTGGCTAGGAGCAGCTAACTCATAAAAACCCCTTTCAGGGGAGAAAATTATCACATGGGCCCTTACCTCCCCTTGAAACTCGCCATTCACACCTTAAAAACTGACCTCTTTTCATTCTGTTGGCCAGTTTCCGAACACAATTTTTTCTTCCGGGGGTTTCTGAGTTTGGCTTCATCAGAAAATAAAATAAAAAATCATTCAACAAGGAAGAAGAAAAAAAACAAAAAAAAACAACAAAACTTTATCTATCACGCTACATTGAGAAACCCGGCCAAAATAAGCGTTGCTCCAGAAATGATCTTTGCCAGTGTGTTCAATAAACCAAAGGTCCGATACTTCAAGTTGAGTGCAAACTGCGGCCAGTGGACGCCCTGTGGACGCCTGTCACCGACGCGGCCATTCGGGTGGAAGAAAAAGAACTCGGGATGGCCATGAAAGGGGAGGCGATTTGAAAGAATTACCTCCTAGAATAGATGGGCGATGTCTCTTCAGAGAAGCATCAGATGGTTTTTCAAGGGAAGCATCAGTGTATCGATACATTTCGAGATTAGGAGAGGGAAAACCTGATCGATGTAAGCAGTCTTTGCTAAGCTTATTTAATGGATTGTGAAGGGGG
>JAWQUT010000055.1:329290-360365 GCA_033807755.1 Ellobium chinense
AGACAGACAGACAGACAGACAGACAGACAGACAGACAGACAGACAGACAGACAGACAGACAGACAGACAGACAGATTCATAGAGAGACAAAGAGTCATAGAGAGGCAGAGAGAGGAAGAAGGGAAGATGGTTGTTGAAAGGATGAATTAATTTGCAGGTCTGTTAGCGTATAATGCGCTCAGAATATGTCATGACCATGAGCGCTATATAAATGTAATAGCCTATATTATTGTTATTATTACTATTATTATTATTAAAGTGAGGCACAATTCTTAATATGCAACTACTACTATGCAAACAGGTTCTGAATAACGAAGAGAAAAAAAAATCTTGCGCACCGTGTCTTTCCCTAACCTCTCTCTCCCTGCCATAATTATTTTCATGTCCCCCATCCTCTCCCCTTCCTTCCTCCCGGCTCTTAAGATCAGTTTCCCCCCAACAGCCGTCACTGTGGTATCATTTTTCGTGCCTTCCCTCCCATGTTATTTCATGTTATTAACTGACTCTTAAGGGGCGCGTGCCCCTCTCGGAATAATGAACCGTCCCTTGTCATAACGAATCGTATTCAAGTGCCTGGAAACGCAGGCTTGGATCCACTATATCTTCAGCCAGGGGTTGGACAGAACTGAGGCCATATGAACGCAGTTCATGAACTTAAGTTCAGTTCACGTGAACTTGTTCTGGGTTTAATGGCCGTTTTGGACAAAGTGATCTGGATGTGAACTGTAGTTCGTTTAAATGCTTGAACTGAACTTAATGTTTATACCTAAATTTCAGTTCAGTTCACATCCACTCCGAAAATCAGAACCGAATGCCGATCTCTAAAACCACGGGGAATTGACGTGATCGGAAAACCACTCAAATTACATAGAACTGAATTAAACTCGATCACAGGGCTTTTTCGCCTTCTGAAATGAACTTGATCTGAACTGATTTTGTATGAACTGGCCTAGCCCTGCCTGCAAGCTCGGCGCTCTAGGGTATAATGACGTTGAGAGGGGAGGCATGGGGATCAAGGGGCCATAGGATGAGACGAGTAGGGGCTGTTTAGTTTAGTATTAACTACGGGGCTGATGGGCTGCAGCCCCGGGGCTTGTAATGAAGAATTAATTGGAATCTAGAATGATTTGAATTTATGACTTTCACACGCGCGCGCGCGCACACACACTCACACACACACACGTGTCACACACACACACACACACACACACACACACACACACACACACACACACACATATAACGTACAATAATATTTATTGCTCAAGTTATGTATAACATATGAGAATGCATAATATTAAGAAAATACAATTTACAAACAACATAAGATATCAATACTATCATTTCCGACTCAGGCACACATACACACACACGCACACACACTTACATACATACATACACAAGCACTCTTGCTATCTCTCTGTCTCTCCTCTCTTCTCTCGCACACACACACACACACTCTCAAACACACACATACAAACGCTGTCTCTCTCACACAGATACACACACACACACACACACACACACACACACACACACACACANCACACACACACACACACACACACACACACACACACACACACACACACACACACATATAACGTACAAGAATATTTATTGCTGAAGTTGTGTATACCATATGAGCATCCATAATACACAAACAATATGATGTATCAGTACTATAATTTCAGACTCTGGCATACATATACACGCACACACACATACATACATACATACATACATACATACATACATACATACATACATACACACACATACACACGCACTCTTGCTCTCTCTCTCCTCTCTCGCGCACACACACACACACACACACACGCTCCCTCACACACACACACACACACACACACACACACACACACACACACACACAGGGAGTGAAGGAGAGTAAAAGACTTTTAACTACCCAAACTTGTCACTGCAATGAAAAAAACTCTCACAGTTCCTGGATGGAAATGTTGAGTTGGGACAAGACCTTGCCCAGCCTCCCTGAAAGTCTTGTCTGGAATAGAGAGAGTGGCTGCGCCCAAAACGCATACTGGGAGGAGCATTTACGGTCCTGCTGGAAGACAGCATGTCACCAAAGGGATGACCCTAACAGGGGTGCTAGAGTCCTCAGCTTTTGGTCAGGTGAATCGGAATGTGAAAATGTACCATCTCAGATTACAAATGACGGTGCGATATGTCGTTTTCACATCACAATTTACCCCTGTGAAAGACGAGTGAACCTGGGTTACTTTTCAATAGTGCGCGGCCAGAACAGGGCAGCAGTCCCTAGAGACAAAAGCTTTGATTGGCTGAAATTTATCAGACAGCGTCCCCGATTGGTGGAGCGGTGCCAGAGGGTGCCGATCCATCTTGAACTCGTGAAAATGTTTACAAGGGGGAGACGACTTCGTCGGGCAAGTTTTGAGAGGCGAATGCAAGTCAAGCTGCCTGGATTCTCTCCCTTCCCCCCCTCTTCTCCGTGTGCTGCTCAAAAAAATGTTCTGCTGGTTTCGCTTTCCTCCAGTCTGTGAGGGGTTTCGGCTCCGCTAATGCGTGAGTGAGTGGTATCGTGTGTGTCGGTGTGTGAGCGCGCTGTGGATCCATCTCCTTCCCAGATTTACCTGAGCTCACGAAAAAGTTTTCAGAACATTTTTCACAATGGAGGTGGTGAATATATTTTCTGCTCTATGTTAAGGATGGGATGTACTGTACACAATTCGTGATCTCATTTGCAACGTCTGTTGATTTCTGTTGTGGATTAAAAAACTACTTATTAAAATTTCCAGGTAAAGTATGACCAAACTTTAGTTTTCTGTGCCTGTCTGCGTTTGTGCGTACTTTTGTTTACGTTGCCTCTCAAAGTAGGTCGTGTCTAATGTATGAAATATGTAGCCTCTAGTCTATACCTTTCAGTTCTAGGTAAGAAGTGAAGGACATTAAAAGTGCTTGAACAGACATAAACTTCTTAAGAGACGGAACTATAGAACGACGTGAAGTGATACACCATTTCCGTATGTACCTGTATGGAAATATATGAATTACAGGAATATTGCAATATTGCAGCTAGCATTCGAATGAAACCCTGAGAATGAATCTCCTGGTTAAGTTAGTCACCTGGTTTGGATGGTCGGTATAGTTCTAGTCCTGCCCGGTCATTAGCGCTGTCTTGTTTAAGAATATATGGTTAATGCTGGATAGTTTTATAGAGTCCGAAAAGTGGCCATTTTATCAGTAATAACAATAACAATATTATTACATTGAATCAGCACAGGCAACAACTTGTTGTAAATGAGCAAATAATAACAAAGCTCTTAACAATCATTTCATACCCTATTCTTTCTCTTTCTTACGTTCTCTCGCTCTCTCTCTCTCTCTTTATCTCTCTCTCTCAGTTTCTCTCTCTCTCTCTCTCATCAGGGCCTGACTTTATTATAGATTGTTACTATTCGCATTTCAATAGCTTAGGTAAGTTCCTTATCTATCCAAATAACATAAGGAAGTCTGTTAAACCGAAACTCATAATGAAGACGTTCGGTGATCGACCATCGATAACTGCCTCACTACAGAAAAGAAAAACAAAATGAAGTGTACACTGCATGCAGAAATGTTCACAGCACTCCTATACACCCACACTTTATGTCTGGTGCATTTGATAAACCAACTGCTCAAGAATTGTGACTCACGTTCTTGGATGATTTTCCGAAGAGGATTAAAAACATGAATGGAATATACAGAATGACCCCAGGGACCCGGATCTGATATACAGATCTTGAAATACCTGTGACCATTTGCATAATCCTTACGTTAGTTAACGCATTGCGGTCACCGTGGGAAACACCCAAATCATTAATGCGTCAACTAACTTTACTAACGAATGGATTTTGCATACCACCACTGCATACTCACTGTAATGCTCAGGTCTGAACATTTAGTTCCTTGTATCGAACATTTTTTAGACACGCTGTAACTGAAATACCTCAAAAACTCAGAAGTTGTAGACTTAATCATCTATAATTTGAGTTTCTGGGCTCCTAATGTAACAGATTTCTTAATGAGTGAATTTTAAGCACATTTTATCAAGCTTCAGGGAGCGCCGTGTTTTCTTATCTTTATTTTTATCGTTGTTTCTAACCGTGACGTCAAGATGAAGATGTTTTGAGTTCCTGTGAGGAGAGTCTCAATCTAGGCACCAACGTTTCGTACACTTAACGCATGTCGTGCATGTTACCTGTTCTAGCAGGTATACTAGAGTCGTATCGAAGACGGAGCTAGAGTCTACTTAGACTGCAGACTCAAACACAGTCAAGAATTAATCCTGTGAAATTTCGGGATGTCTGGATTGTTTTCTGAAAGGAAAGAGGAGAATTCAGGAACGAAATGAAAGACGTACCCTGTCAGGGTTTTAGTCGTGGGGAAAGGGGAAGAGATGAGTTAGATATTAGATGGTATAATATGAGAGGCGAGCCCCTGGTTTACAGTGCACACCTGTTGTCACATTATCCTTCTCTGTTATTCTTTCTCTCTCTCCCTATCTCTCTCTTTCTATCTCTTTTTCTCTCTCTCTCTCTTTTTCTCTCTCTCTTTCTCTCTCTCTCTCTCTCTCTCTCTTCACACACACACACAAACACAGACACACATGGACAGACACAGATAAACACAGACAGACAGACAGACAGACAGACAGACAGACAGACAGACAGACAGACAGACACAGACAGACAGACAGACAGACAGACAGACAGACAGACACACACACACACGCACGCACACACTAACACTCACACACACAGAAACTTGGAAACTTTGGCATTATTTTTGAAGGGACAACAATCATAATGTTGTCATGAAAACAACGTAAAAATCGGGAAATCGACGCTCAGTGTCAGGGACATAATTATAATGCTTGTCTACCCCCCAGCTCACCCGGCCCCTTCTTAAAAAAGTAGAAATTATAATTTTTTATAATTTTGTTCTTGAAATGGGACTAGTTAGAAGTTTTTGAGATAGGCAGCATATTACCGTATAATGCCTCCACCTTTCTCTCACACCCCAAAACAGGTACCAAAGCTCCACCATACCCTCACCCACACTTCACTAACCAACCATTCCAAGATTTATACTTTCCTGTAAATCTGTTATTTATTTACCTTTCTATTCTCCGTTTTACTTTGATCCGCTCCGTGGTTACCTACCGTGAAAAGGTTTACCTTGTGACTCTATAATCTACAGCTCATGGTAAAGTCTGAACTAATTGAAAAACGTAAACCCGATGCTTAAAAGTGTGAGTTATTATCTTCAAGATGCATCATCAAGATGCAGGAATATGATGTTGTGTGGTATAGGGTGAGCCTATGGGAGGGAAGAATGATCAGGTTGAGCCTATGGGAGGGAAGAATGATCTCAAAATAGAATAAAACTCATCTGGATGAAGAGAAAGAGAGAGAGGTATTATGACAGAAGTTTGAAAAGAGTTTTGAGATAACAGGATAATGCTAGGAACATTTTGTTGCTGCTTCGTTTTTATTTTCTGTGACAAACTGTCAGCTTTCATTAAATATACGCCTTCGTCCGTCATAAGTTTCTGAAACATAAATTTGATAAATACGAAGCCGTGAAGAGAAAAATGTTTTTGAATTTAATGCTCCTTGGCCAGCCTTAATATGCATCCTGTATATGTTTACACCACGATAAATAGTCTATCAACCAGTCTCATGCCCGTCAGCTGTTAGTGATTGTTCTGAAAAATTGAAAGGGTGTGGCTGTAGAGAACATCAGTTCAGGTGTTTTAAGTATGGAAAAAATTTTCACAGGATTAACTACTTTTAAACTCTCATTAGGTGACTCAGGGAGGGGGTACGTTTACAATAATTCGATATGAAAATCAGTAGCAGCATTACAGAAACTATGGGAACACATCAACACATGCTCTTTGTATCAACGTAATGAAGTACGAATTGTTTTGTTTAAATGGCTCCGATATTTCATCTAAACACCGAGGAAATCTTAGTAAAAAATGCAGGATTCACACATAAGCACTGTACCAGATTGCATACATATTTGTGTGCCAAAATTCCAACGCATACAACTCAAAGTCAGGACCCTAAAAATATGTTTTTATAGGTCCATGAATGGTTCAGGGTCGTCCATGAATTTAAGGCATTATGAAACGCTCAGGAATCATACATAATAATATGAGCATTAGAAATAATAATATTCTCCTCACAACCATTGCTACATACATGTGGAACTTCTCATGCAGCCTTGAACATCTCCTAACTTTTCATGCGGCAATTTCATTAGTATACTGGAGACACATGTAGTTTCATGAAGGAATAAAATGATATTTCGAAACCAATAATCTTTTAGATAAACCCCGAAAGGAAAGAAGTAAAGTAGGGTATAAAGAAGAAATAGAAAGAAAGAACGAGAGATGGAAAGGGAGAGAGAAAAAAACAGAGGAAAAAAAACGGGTTGCAGATTTAAAGAATCTATTTGCTGGAAACAAATTGTATGGCTAAACATGTTAACCTAATAAACTAAATGGCCATACACGCATTTAGAAGGGCCTCATTTGAAACGTAATCATTCTTCATAATTTTTGCCTTTTTCTAGTTGAAAAACTGGCAGGGGTGGGCGAATCTGATACTGCATCCTATCTGAAGAAGAACTAACTATTGAGCAAGTCTGATTTACATAACGAATACATTGAATATCAGTTCATTTTAGCTGGATATTGTTTTATTATCGAGCAGTACAAACACGTAATCCGAACTAATTTGCTACGTAAATATTTTGCCCAAAATAGCGTCCTTGCATAATAGTCAGCCTTCCTTGACATACGAGATCATTGTATTCGATTCCAGACCCCGCAGATGACTCGCTGGAGATAGCATCAATAATCGGAATCGCGCGCATCACGGCAAAACTCAGGAGTTCAATATTTACTTGCCCGGGGCTGCCGTGCGGCAACCGGATTATGTGGCGGGGGCCAGGACGTTAAACAAACTTCATGTAAAGCTTATGTTGAGACTGGCATTGGCCCTTTACCGGAGGGCTCTAGGGCAGATTTAGGGCTCTTACAAAAACCCTTCTGTGACGCTATTTTTCCTGCTCCAAGAGGGGATGATTTTCCTTCATAAAATGTGAGAGTTATTTGTAGTGTCATCTCCGCTCTCTTTTCTGACATTTTCTGATGTTTTCTTACAAATTCGTATTTGTGTATTCTCCGACTTCCTCTGTAGCTGTGTATCTTGGAGTACAGAGTTCAAATACTTGAACCCCATCCAGGGAAAGAGATGCTCTTTAAGGGAAAAGACCTTACGCGCCAAATTAGGGCAACTTCTCCGTTTGGCACATCTGTATGGAGGAGTGTTCTTTCCCTTTCCATCTGGGCTAATCTCTCGTACTTTTCAAAGTTTTCAAGATAGCCAGCCATAAGCAGCCAGCCATAAGCAGCCAGCCATAAGCACAAAGGACGGAACGATAAAAAGGCGAACGATTTTGGGTATCCCTTAAATTTGGATTTTAGCGCATACTGTCATTTCCCGTAAAACGGCAGAATGAGACAGAGACGTGGGAGTCACAGTAATGGGAACAGAAGCCAGGGGCGCCGTTCTCGTGGGCAGTTTTAGATGCAATGAGAAGGAGAGAGAGAAATCGTCGTTGCCACGACAAAGTGATGCATCGACAAATTTTCTGAGTTATTGGCATTTGTGTGTCCCCTTCATGCCATAGTTTTTATGTGTCAAAACAAGACAGACGAAATCGCCATAGCTTCAGAGTTATGCAATGGAGATCACTATCAATTCTGCCGACCATGTTCAAAGCATTTCTTGGGACTGCATCAAGTATGAAGTCTTTTTATTGTGTCTTGACGTGCATTTATTTGAGAAGGGATAGTCTATGCCATATGGCCAAAACGAAGACGATGCAATTCACGGTATATTGAAAAGGCACTGAAAAGACACAGAACTCTTCATGATCATAAAGTCAGCGTGCAAACTAAGACCATACGAGGTCACATTAATAGAAACCAAAGATGTGACCGACTGGAAGAGTCTTGCACAAGCAAATGGCATTTTTTCGCGTGCGATCTTCTAATAAAGGTGTCACTGTTAACTGGCTTGACTTTAAATCGATTAAGGTCAACAAGGTCGATACCGATTCAGTTTTGTTTAAAGTTTCTCATGTTGTGGAACAGTATTAAACCATGACGCTCGGTGGAAGACAAAAGTGCCTTGGAAAACTCACTAATGTGATTTAGCGGCACTGAATCAAGGACTGTCCCCTCTCTTTAGTCCTCTATCTTAAATGAACGACTTACGAGATTCTTAGAAAACGAGGAGGTATTGTCGGAAAATCAAGCCGGCTTCCGTAGAGATTATTCAACAGCAGACCATATCCTGACCCTACACCTATTATTGGATTACATGAAATCACAAAATAAGACACTCTACGCGGCCTTCATTGACTTAAAATCTGCCTACGACAAAATATGGAGAGCAGGCATGTTCAGAAAACTACTGATGACAGGAATTAGCGGTAAATTCTATAATGTAGTATCCGACATGTACCAGAAAACAAAGTCCTGTCTTAAAATCAATGGAAGACTTACAGTACCGTATGCCACAAATGTCGGCATTTTTCAAGGAGACCAGCTGAGCTGCGTTTGCTTCTCCATCTATCTNGGGCAGTTTTAGATGCAATGAGAAAGAGAGATAGAAATCGTCGTTCCCACGACAAAGTGATGCATCGACAAATTTTCACAATCTGAGTTATTGGCATTTGCGTGTCCCTTTCATACCATAGTTTTTATGTGTCAAAACAAGACAGACGAAATCGCCATAGTTTCAGAGTTATGCAATGGAGATCACTATCAATCCTGCCGACCATGTTCAAAGCATTTCTTGGGACTGCATCAAGTATGAAGTCTTTTTATTGTGTCTTGAAGTGCATTTATTTGAGAAAGGATATGCCATATGGCCAAATCGAAGACGATGCAATTCACGGTATATTGAAAAGGCACTGAAAAGACACAGAACTGTTCCTGATCATAAAGTCAGCGTGCAAAATAAGACCATACGAGGTCACATTAATAGAAACCAAAGATGTGACTGACTGGAAGAGTCTTGCACAAGCAAATGGCATTCTTCGCGTGCGATCATCTGATAAAGGTGTCACTGTTAACTGACTTGACTTTAAATCGATCAAGGTCAACAAGATCGATACTGATTCAGTTTTCTTTAAAGTTTCTCATGTTGTGGAACAGTATTAAACCATGACGCGCAGTGGAAGACAAAAGTGCCTCGGAAAACTCACTGATATCATTTAGCGGCACTGAGTCAAGGACTGTCCCCTCTCTTTAGTCATCCAGATCACCTAGTTTTTGTTATCGCAGCTTATGGTCTGAGAAGTAAGAATATACGTAACACAAATACATGCATGTTCTGAATTGTATTTGTATTTGTAGGATTGGGCCGGATCTCCTCGCAGGCACCTCTCCCAAACCAGTTCTTTCTTTCTTTCTTTCTTTCTTTCTTTCTTTCTCATCCTAAACTACTGCCGTCCATTGGACCTATTTTGATCATGGCGCTTTGGGACTGCATTTCCACCAGCCCAGCAGTCAACACGTGTCTCTCTTCCCTCTCGCAGTTCTCTCCTCTTTTATCTCCTCATATTTTCCACTGTTATCTCCCCTTTCAACACCCTCTTCATCTCTCACCCAGTCACTGTCTCCCCTCTCTCTGTCAGCCACCTTCGAGTCTCTGATTTCCTCCCATATTTATTTCACTCTCGCCTAGTTTTTAAGTCCAGACTTACAAATGTTGGGCTGATCTTGGCGCAAGAAGGAACACCACTGGCCGTAGGCATTATCCATATGTGAGTCACCGAATTGCGTTAACAACCATGAAGACTAATACCGTTTTGAAAGCTTCCAGTGGTTACTACAGTGCGTTAAACTATAGTAAGGATTATGCATACCGCCACAGAAGTATGATTCTGCCTGTATGTATGTCACTGCTCTTAGCTGCTCATCCAAAAGTTGTCTTGAAGCTTAATCTAGCAAGTTCAAGCAAATTCTTAGCTGTGCTGTAACCTGCTACATGTCTTCTTTTCATAATACCTAGTCAAGTCTGTTCAACCTTCCAGGGTCCTTCATAGCTTGCCTATACCCCTGGAAATAGAAAGCCTACCGTGAAAGTTAATAATTCAAGATGTAATGAATGTAAACTGAAAGCTGATTTCCATTGTTCGCGCAATCATCATGCTCTCGTAGAAAATTCATCTGAGAGCACATGGCGTGCGTGCCCACGTGCCTATTCTCAGCCCTCCTGCAGCTAAAAACAGGAGCCGGGCGTAACATGAGACAGTGTTCCAAGGTTGAGTTGCTGCCACATATGGTGCCCGAAACCAAAACCAGTTGACATTTTGTTGAAAGTGATTGCTATTATGTTTACACGGATACAGTGACAACTGACTTGTGAGGGGCGTAGCGGTTAATTAGTTGGGAGTGGGCCAGTTGTCACTCAGTGTGTCTGAACTAATTGTTCGATTGCAGCACAAAGATTATAACAATATGTGTGCTGCCAAGATGACTGCGACCAATGCGGAAGAGCTAGAACAGAGTGCTCCTAGTCGCGAGTAGTGTTTCCTTTACTGCCTTATTTATTTGCATACAAAACACCATTCATTCTGGCCATATCTTTCTCCGACACAAGGCCATTGACAAAAACTTCCACTAACAAATTTGATACCATAGATGGTGGCCGAGTTCCCACAAAGATGCGTGCTATGTGTTCCGTTATAGTGTAGTCCTTGATAACTGTGACGCTGTAAGCTGAGTATTGGAGGACGGGGGTGTATGAGTGTACCGTGGCTGGGATAGGCAACAATGATTATTTGATTTGATTAATAAATGAATAATGTAAGGACACATCGTCGTGATTTAAGTGTGTAAAGAACAGTGATTGGTAACGGAGGGGCACATACAGAGGGGAGAAACAGACCTGTCAGCCATAAAAGAAAGCTAGAGCCCAGTGAGGACACTGGGAGGTGGGAGGGGGAGAGGTCATGATACCTAGCCTGTAGCCCTCACTTAGTCTACGCCAATGTGACAGACTTCATAACTTATAACTTAGAAACATTACCGGCGTGCGAGGAAACTGTGAAAATGAAGACCTCAGACCACAACACAGCTGGAGATCCAAACATACTGTGAATGACATGAATGCGTCGTCTTTGGGCAACAAAACTACCGTTCGTTCCCAGAGTCTTCTCGTGATAAAGTGGTTTCACTCTAAACCAAATGACTTAGATTAGGACTTTGTCGTGATCTCCATGGTGTCCAACCTAGCATTGAGACAGATGGTCTATGTAGATATAATTGACCCATTTTGCTCACAACTAGTGTAATGTCCTTTGTGTTTACCGAGAAGGCCGTATTCCAGAAGTTGGTTGTCGCTTGAGTGCAAGCATGTGGGAGGCAGCGTGACCGTGCAATGACTTTGTTATGTATTTCATTTGTAACAGTACGCATTTACATGTATGATGTGTATTGTTATATATGTGTTTGTATTATGAATGAGATGTATAACATTTTATGACATTGTAAAACAATTTCCCTACGGGGTAAAAAAAGTCGTGCTTTCATCTTTTTTTTTTTTTCAGTCTGCCGATAAATGCTAAAATCCAGCATACTGATTTTACAGAGGAAGCAAAAGCGACATCGTTTTCGTAAATTTGCACTTATCTAAGCGATTTTGAAAACGAAAATGAAATACGACTTTTTATTTACTCCGTAGGGAAATTGATTTACGAGATTCAAGATTTAAGATTCAAAGTCTTTATTAGCCTCTGGGCCAATCACACAACTTCAATACATAGTCTACATCAAATCAAAGAAATTGAAGGCGAAGGGAAATAAGTGAGGAAAGGGAGAGAAAGAAAGAAAGACATGGAAGAATAAAGGAGAAATAGAAAAATATTCTAAAGAAAGAAAAAACATGATTATGAAGACTTGATGGTTGCAAGTCAACACGTATATATATGGGCCGCAGAAATTCATCCGCTGACAACATTTTTTACAGAAACATCTTTGTTTTCAGCTAAACGTTGCGACTGTGTTTTTTAATCTTTCTCGTTTCGGAATGTGTGATATTCTTGATAATATTTTTATACCTTAAAAAGGTATCTTTTTGTAACTTGAGAAGACTGACAGAACTTTTTAATAAATGCTTATGTCCTCATGCCATTCTGGTGACGATATACGATATCATCATCGCTAGTAAGTATAAGGACGTAAGCGCTTTCCGCCTCGCGTTCAGTGCTATACCACGCACGATGTCACAGTTGTTCGCCTCAGATACAAACTGTCGCTTGTAAGAGGTAGGATATCAGACAGACAGACAGACAGACACACACACACACACACACACACACACACACACACACACACACACACACACACACACACACACTCACACACACTCACACACATACACACACACACGATGAAGCAAGTACTAAATATCGTTACAAAGGCTCGTTACAAGATATTGATACATAATATATCATAATAAAAGACGAAGCGACCATCTCCAACTGGAGTGAGCATCAGATCCCTGGTATCACACAGTTGCGTATAGCTCTTACGCCGTTATTCCATACCAGCGACACTATAATTTCTGTGGTTTAAGTTTCAAAACGACATGAAGATTGTAGGCGTCATTCTGGTAATGTTAGACGAGAAGAGTTAATTTAAGAACCGGATCGTGGCGTTTTGTAAAAAGTGAAAATCACGCGTTAAAACACGAATTTTAAAATATTCGTTATTTCACGTATTAAATTTCTAGTTCATGACAGATCAGATGGATCAGCCGTTGCTTGCTGTTACCTAGATTCAGTGTCACGAATTTGACAGACAGACAGACAGACAGACAGACAGACAGACAGACAGACAGACAGACAGACAAGACAGACAGACAGACAGACAGACAGACAGAGTCATTCACAGCAGTATCAAGATGTCTTTTGCTTTCCGTCTGCATGTCCTTCGTCTTGCCTCGGGTGCCCTGTCTGTCTGTCTGTCTGTCTGTCCCCCTCACTCTCTCTCGCTGTCTGTCTGTTGTTTGTTTGTCTGTTCTCCTCACTCTCTCTCTCGCTGTCTGTCTGTCTGTCTGTCTGTCTGTCTGTCCTTCTGTCTATCTATCTATCTATCTATCTGTCTGTCTGTCTGTCTGTCTGTCTGTCTATCTGTCTATCTATCTATCTATCTATCTATCTATCTATCTATCTATCTATCTATCTATCTATCTATCTATCTATCTCTTGGCCTTCTTCAGCAGATGTTCTCTGTATTTGTTATTTTGTTGTCCCTTGATGACTGATGACTAGTGATGTTGTCCCTTTTCAGTTATTGATCCCACCATTTTGTGTTATACCCCACCCCATGCCACTCTTAATTCATGGTTGTTTCCCTCTTTTTGAGTATTGGCTATGCATCATGAGTGGAAATTGCGAAACTGTAACCGGAAAAGTAAGTGAAATATATTATGTTCTCATAACATTTTGTTTACTGAGGACGTTGCAATACTCATAATTATTTTGCTGTCAGTCACAACTGCAGTTTGAAGCGTCCAGTTTGCAACATGGCTGTCGTATAGAACGACAGGATAAAGATGCGATACTTTACTTTCCAATGAAAGAGGCTTAATTCGAAACAGTTGCTTAAAAGTCTAATGAAATTGTCGAAAATCGTAAACCACACAGTTATCAAACTGCTTAGCCTGTGCTGAAAAAGGCAACAGACACTGATGTAGGATAGTTTTTATTCATTTCTTGCCAAATCATACCTTTCTACAGCAAGAAATTCCAAAGACAGGTTATTGCTTCTTCTCAATAGTGGCTATTTCACGATACTATAGTTTGTGCCCTATCCTCGATACACGCACACATATGAACCATGTGGCCAGGATTTTCTTGACGGTTTGGGTGATATACCACTGTACCATTTGTTCAGCATATGTGCTTGTCATAAACATTTCCCCCAGGCTATGTCCGGATTATTAGCACTGAGTTTCGATTTTTTTTTCGTTCATTTTGAGGGTCGTTCAGTTTGGGGGGCTCATGATTTCAGGATTTTGCCTCAGTGAAATTCTTACAGAGACAGATGTTCCCGTAGCCTGTCTTCGTTATACTGTCAGGTCAGAATTTTGCTTTCAAGTTGTAGAGAAACGGACGGTGAAGAACATTCTCGTGGGCAAAATCCTGAGATTTTTAGAAGGTGTCCTTTGTTTAGGTTAGGGACAGGGTTAACGGTAGGGCTAGGAAAGAAACAGCATACTTGAGAAGAGCTTGAGAAGAGCATTCTTACTTAAGATCTGAAACATTTCCATAAGTTATCTTATCTTATCTTATCTTATCTTATCTTATCTTACGAGTACAAATATGCTGGACGCCTGTGTTAGTTCACATACTCTCAGTATCTTCCTAAAATGTGAGTTACTTTCAGGATGGGAAAGGGGATATGCATTGACTGATATGGTGTACAGTAAATGGGGAGATGACCTATAAATAGAGTTTAGTTGCCTCATAGGTTCTAAAAACCTGTGTGATTCGGGTGGGATGGGAACAACAAGAAACAAAAATTTGTCCACAGATACAAACCAAAGCTGGCACGTATGTTCTTGCTATTTTTAAAACAAGGGGAGGTTATCAAAAACATCGGAAGACAAGAAGCTCCTAATCTTTCAGACGGCGGCCAGACTTTTGAGACAGGATTAATACAGCCTTGATATCAGAGACGGGCCCGAATTCCTTCTCAAATTATTCCTTGTATTTGTGGCATTTTGTTGATTTTGCTCGCTCCGAGCAAGAAGCCAGTAAATCTGTGAAGCTGGGGAGAGTCAGAGACTTTGAATGGATTTCTTGATAACTTCAAAGCCTCTTTGTGTAATGGAACATGAACTTGACTCTGTCAAGGATGGTGTGTGTGTGTGTGTGTGTGTGTGTGTGTGTGTGTGTGTGTGTGTGTGTGTGTGTCTGTCTGTCTGTCTGTCTGCCGTGAAATCCGATGCCCTCACTAGCCTGGGCCTATATGAAGTCTGTCCAGGATATAGTCAGTAATTAATTTGTATTATAACATACTGAGTCTCATAAGTTCTGTCACACCCCCACAAAACATGTTCTTATTATATGATCAAAGAACATAGGTTTTTTTCAGTAGAAACGGCGTCCATTCGTTATGACATAGAAAAATCCATGAAAAAATATTCTTCACTGAGTTTTCACTGAGTTTTGTTTATTGCATGAATATCTAGGGGTACAAACAAAACTCGCTCACTATAAAACTTGAATGTGACCAGTTGAAACTCAGTACAACACCTATTCACATCATGACAAAATTTAACCACTTCTCAGCGTGATCAGGCGATTGGTACATAACTGCTGGTAAACCATTGTCTGCTGTTGCTAGATGTTTTGAAGTATGCAGGAGGATTATTCAACGCCTATTCATTCGTTTGCGGACTACTGGATCAGTACAGGACAAGCCTTGAAGTGGAAGACAAAGGGTTACTACTCCAAGAACTGATTGGATGATTGTGAACAGCCCTGTCCAAGATCTTTTCCAGACAAGTGCTGGTACGTTAAGACAGTATGGTGTATCGATTCACATCGTTCTTAGGCGCCTGCTCATGGCCGTACTGATCTGATCTGTTCGAGGTAACCTTACAGGACAGTGTTACTGAGATGAAATTCTTCGCCCTCATGTGCTACCCTTCATGGCGCACCATAGCGGACTTTTTCAACAGACCAATGCCTGTTCGCTTCTAAACAACCAACAACATCAATGTTTTGGACTGACCATTACGTTCCCCGGACTTAAATCCAGTAGAACATGCAAGGGATTACCTTGATCGTCGGATCAGGATCTGCCCATGACCCCCCCCCCCCCCNCCCCTCCGACCCCCTCTCCCTCCTCTCCCACGAAATCTGCAGGAACTTCGGGCAGCACTGCATCAGGTGTGGGTTTGAATCCCCCAGAGAACCATCACAACTCTAATCTGATCCATGAACAGACTTTGCAGTGCTGTGATTCAAGCCAGAGTGGGGCACATGAGATATTACCTAAACTTGGACATGGAAATTCTGGGGGTATGTCCAAATAAGCTTTCCTTTTTTTTTTTTTTTTGAAACTGCTTAAACTCAAATTGTTTTGTCGTTTCGGCGCAAAATGTGTAAATAAACAGAGTATTTATATGCCAGATATCATGTTCTAACATTTACTGTGAACGAAAATATTCAATTTGGAAGGATTTTTATTTGTGGTAACTCCTACAACTACGGTCAGTACCTTAATTCCGAATAAAGTACTAATACAACCCTAACCCTAATCCTACCATCCCTAACCCAACCCTTAACCCTAACACTAATGCCCATCGAGACAGGAGCATCAGTCGAAGCGAGCGTAACTCCTTATCGCCAGTCTACCACATATGGAAATCATCCCCATTTTATTTTTAGGTGTGACAGAACATTTGAGATTCAACATATAGTAATTATAAGTTTAGGTATGGTATCAGGAAGGTAGATCTGTCGCCATCCTTTGGAAAGAGACAGGTTTCAGGAGAGATTGCTTCAGACTTACCTTTGCTCACCAGTGGCCGTATGCACAATTCATACGTTAATTAACGTACTGCGTTAACTACAGTGAACACTAATAATGTTTTGGGAGTTTCCCATGGTTACCCGCATTGCATTAACTAACGTAAGGATTATGCATACGACCACAGTGGTGGCGTGAACAGGAGCGAACTGTCTTAACACTACATACTCAATGAGTATTGTATGTGCTTACCGCTATCCATCGTCATCACCAAACACACTGAATAATACTGCTGTATCGGGATTTGTCTCATTTATTGTACATATAGTTACATTGTTATGTCTGCTTGTATTTGCCATGCATATGGGTGTTTGATTTCCTATATCGTCACACCTGTTCCGCATTTAATCATTTTTCGATGGTTTGAGTTGTTCCTTTTACTGTAATCTTTCATTTATCTTCCTTTTTCTATCAAAACAAATATAGAGTTTTAACTTGTTATTATATCCCAATTTTGCAAGCTAGTCCACTTCTACCATATTGTTTTGCTTTGAGCAACAGATGGAAAGATTTCCGCAGGCAAAACCCCCGAAATAAGAACATACTAAAGGGGGATTATTTTGATGGGACAGGATGAATTTCATTTGGATTATTTACCCCTAACCCTACCCCTACCCCTTAACCCTAACCCTAACGGGTTGTTGCCTGCGGAAATCTTGCCGTAGTGCTAACGGGTTGTTGCCTGCGGAAAATCTTGCCGTAGTGCTAACGGGTTGTTGCCTGCGGAAATCTTGCCCAACAGATTTAGAGCTCCAAATTTCCCAAAACCTCAAAAATGGACTTAGGCAAATGTGGAATGAGCTTGACGCTATGTTAGTACTCTGTAACCTGGGTTTAAAGTAAATTCATTCAAATTTAAAGTACTTGAATTGTGCTTGACGTAAGGATATTTAAATGATAGGGACAAGATCACCGTTTGGAAATTGGGTAGGAGTGTAGTCTAGCTTAGTAATAATGTCCTTTTGATTTGGCACGAAGATTTTCAGTCATATAAGGGCCGAATTTGAGTGACCTCATCCCGGATCTTCTAGAAAGAGTGAAAACAGACTCTTATATCTTGTCAATTTTTTCAGAATAGTTATGTTTTATACGATGATGGAGGATATTTGAAGGTAGGGCGAGACTGTGTTATCAAGAATATCATCGCATAACGCAATATTGTTCTTCAGACCCTTCTTAATATAACCGAGATAAGGCACTTTGCTTCGCTGACAGAAGTCTTGGAGATAATACATTCTGCCTCTGGCCTGACGAAATGTTTGCTATTGTGGATGGCTCACAAAGCGAAGGGCGGAGTCTATTAATAGATTGTTGTCATGAGTGTTTACTTTATCCAACTTCCAGCATAGCTTGGAAGTGAGCTGGTGTAGAGAGTAAGATAGAGGGCGCTCCTCCAGGGGCATGCGGCGCCGTGACCTTTTTGTTTACTTTAGAGTCGTTCCACGGAACTTGTTCTGTTACTTTCCTTGAAAAGAAAGCTACCACTGTTCATGACTTTTTGACAAAGTACTTTTAATGGATTGAGACACGTCAATACGAGGATTAGCAATCAATATGTATTATGTCCAAAATGCATAATAGGAGAAAAATTGAAGTTCAAATTTTGTACACAAATAAAATTCAATTACCTGCAATATATTGACTCGGACACTATTAACGCTTGTGTTGGGTCAAAAATAAACACACATAATATTGTAATGTGTTTTAGTTATGCCTTTACATTAAAATGCTTATTTTTGGACATAGAACGTTCTGGTTGCTAACCTTCGAAAAGTAGCAGTGATAATGAAATCTACACTTTAAGCGCCAGGCACATGCCACTCACACGACTTTACATTATTACAGTCCCAAGAGGCCAGTGGCCGTATGCATTATCCACACGTTAGTTTGCGTACTGCGTTAACTATAGTGAACACTACTAATGTTTTAGGAGTTTCCCATGGTTATCTCAGTGCGTTAACTAGGATAAGAATTATGCATACGGTCACAGGTCATTCAAAAATCACTCAAAACCTGTAACTTCCACGGGAGCTACCTGCACCACTTCTGTTGTACAGATGCTGACCACTGGTATAAAAAAAAAATAGCTCACACAGTTCTTAGCCAGGTACCCATTGTCCAGACGTGAAGAATGAGGGAAAAGTAAAACCTGCTTTCTCAAGGCAAAAGGGGAGGGAATCGAAACTATGACTTTGTTATCTTGAGTCCAGTGCCGCAACCATTCTGCAACGCTTCTCCATCTAGCAGAGTTCCTGAAATATTTGAAGAAAAGTTGTAGGATAACGTTGTGGTCTTGCTTTCATAATTACTGATAGCACATGTTCCATGGAATGGTCCCTTGCAAAGCGCTAAAACCGTGCCTGAACAGATATGTTATGATGCGAACTTAAGTAGATCTAGCAAGAACTTACTTCGTCGCCATCGAAGTTGTTATGGCTGTTTCGTTGCTGGTTTTTTGTTTTTTTGCCTAGCAACGGAGAAATATACAAGAAGAATTCCGCGGAATCATAACATTTTTCAAGAGAATATTTTTATTTTCTACAAAGAAGTTAGCGGATAACTTCGGACTTCATTGAATCAACATATCAAATGAGGCTTAACGACCGTTGGTTGAAGAGGGTGCGGGGGAAGTTTGTGTGTATGGGTCTCTTGCCTAGTGCTATTACTGCTAGACTTCTGTTCGGCTTTATATTAGGAAAGACCTCAACCACTGAGCTTTTACTTTTTTTAGAGTGGCGGCGTAGTTCTGTACAGACGTCCATCTGATTCCGGAGTGACGGCGAGGTAGAGGGTGTCGTCGCAGAGGTATCGGGTTCGATTCCCACCACATCACTTCCTTTTCTTTTCCCATTTTCTCTCAGCATTTCTCTCCATGAGCACTTCACCTTTTCAATGTGTGCTCATCATTCTGTTTATGTCTGCTCGCTCCCCACTTCTGTTACCAAGTGCTCAGTGTCCATTTTTTTTTGTCTAAACGCGAATGAATCGCATTGTAAGTCTTCAAAGTTTCGTGAGACTTTCATATTGTACCATTTATGTAATGAATGTCATGATTTGTGTGTTAGTTCTCGAAGGTGTCTGTGTCAGCGAGATGAAAAATTGGTAAATGAGTGGAAATAGTGCATAGAGAACATGTGTGCGTCCTTTCAGTGTTTTGTGTTCGTGTAGTTTTGTATTGTGACATGAAGAATGTTGGCCTATGGCCCAAAAAAAAAGAGCTTTGAACTTAAACATAATATAATCCACGATACTGTCAGGGGTGGACAGTCTCGCTTGGGGGTAGAGAGATATGGAAGAAGACGAAAAAGGTTCGGGGAGGCGTAGGGGAGAGGGGGAGGGAAGAAAGATATGAGTGGCTCCAGTTGTCAAGATGCTCTCAAAGTTTGATGTACAGGTCAAACTATTTCCAAAGGAAGAGAGTNCCCTCTTTCTCTGGCATCCCTCTCGCCATCTTCCACATCGCACATTACCCTGCTGACCTACACCAGCTAAATACCTAGCATTCTCTATAGCGGAACCACCAGACAGCCTTGCCTATACACCATTCTTATCTTCTGTGCGCTGTATTTCGGTAAACTGTGTTTGAAGGTCAAAGCCAAAAGTCTAAAGAAAGAAAACAAAAACCTCTTTCTCTTTTGTCTTTTCCGCCTCATCTCCTCTGGTTGATGATGAAGACATTGCAAATACCCCGGGACGCCGGTATGAAATTTTATCCGAATAATAAACACATGCTCATGTCTCAAACTCTACAACCAGAAATACTGTAATCCTCTCACAGATCCACGTAAGTGCAGAAATGATGATAGTCGAACTGCAGGTGAGGCCGTAAAACCAAAACTCTTCCAACGAGAGTATTGAAAAGATGTTGCGAGTTACCATTACCTGTGATGAAACTCGTGAAAGAAAAGTGCTGTGCTCTGATCATCTGAAAATGTTGCGATTAAGCCATTAAGCAAAAGTTTCGATAAAACTAAAGTTGTTATTAACACTAAAAGGAGTCGATTGAAATAAGTTCCATGATGACATCTTTGAGTGAAAGAGTTGTCTTATTTATCAAATTTTCATGGTATGATTCCCATTACTGTGAAGAACATAGTGTTAACGTTATCACGAATTCACAAACTGAAGATACACTGGCCATGTAGCGAAGACTGATTGTAAACATCAATATTCCATTTGTATTGAAGCAGCCTTGGTTTTACTAGGTACGGATTTGAGAATGTTACTGAGTGACTTGGCCAGCTGGGGTAAAAATAGTGCAATGTCATGTGAGCAGGCATTCCTATGATACGAGACTTTTGAAACTCTGTAATTGAGATGGGATCTCCTTATCATCATAAGAATTACATTAACTCCGCATGTTGAACGCCACTAAAGAAGCATTTAGCACCGGAACACTAATGTAATTCTCACGATGGTAAGAGATCCCATCGCTAATGCGCAAGCTGTCAATAATTATTTCAGATAGTCTTGCCTGTACAAGAGGTTTTTTCTCAAAGGATTCCAAGGGAGCGTCTCCTCCTGTAGCCCTCCCATCCGCTTTGTTCGAAAGAACTTTCCCCTCGTTTCTGTGTTAGATGATGTCTTGGGAAAGAAGATAGATGGCTGATGGTTTGCTCCTGTGTTTGCCAATTTCGTAACAAAAGATGAGAATAGAAGGCGGGATTTTCTGACAAAGTGACGTAGTGATATGTTTAGGGATTATGTCTTTACGCCATGACTGTGTCTAAACGCCAGCGAAAGATTATGGATGAGTGTCTGTGTGTGTCAGAGAGAGAGAGAGAGAGAGAGAGAGAGAGAGAGAGAGAGAGGNGAGAGAGAGAGAGAGAGAGAAAGAGAGAGAGTGTGTGTGTTGTCTGTCTGTTTGCCTGTCTGTCTGTCAATCCGTCCGTCTGTCTGTGTGTCTGTTCATCCATCTGTCTGTCTGTCTGTCGTACTAGCCAAGATCGATGTCTATCTGTCCGTGTAGATATTTGTTTGTCTACCTGCTTGCCTGTTTGTTTGCCTGTCTTTCTGTATGTCAGTTCGTCTGTCTTCCTGTCTATCTGCCTTTCTCTCTGTCCCGTGTCCGTCTCTCTCTCTCTCTCTCTCTCTCTCTCTCTCTCTCTCTTTCTCTCTCTCTTTTGTCTCTCTATTGCTTTAAATGTCTGTCTGTCTGTCTGTCCCTCCCTCTCTCGCTCTGTCTCTTTGTGTCTCCTCTCTCTCTCATTCACTCATTCTTTCATTCTGATGAGAGCATCTGTTCCCGTTCTGAACATTGCCCAACGAAACTACCCATCCCTAGTAATCCACCACCATGAGAAGCCATGGTCGGCCCGCCGGGCCACGAACTGGAAGCCATAATGAAGTGTAATGAGGAAACTAATTGGCTTTTTTGATGTAGGAGAATACTTAGCTCCTTATACATACACTGACCAGGTACACTGATGACCAGCNGAGGGGGTGAGGAAAGGTGGAAGGGGGCTATAACAGGAAGGGATGGCTATAAAAAGCCTAGCAAATTACCTCGCTTTGCTTATAAGGTTCTCTTCGTCGCAATCTATTTGAGTAAAACATTGTTGGTCTCTATTATCAAAGCCGGAAGAAAAGTTATACAAAAAATATGTATGTATGGCATCCACTGCATAACCGGCATTCGTTCACATGCTTTGTGGGTTGCTTTAAGGAAGAGTCGAATGGACACCCAATGGGTGAGGGGTTGTGAGAAGGTGCATTCCTTTCTCTACTAGACTCATCACATGCACGAAGTTAATTTTGGCCACCTTCAATACAATTCTGATATTCATATACACATTTCGTTTCTGTTTTTCCATATCCCTTGTTGGCTGAAGTATGGTACATAGTATCATTACTATCGTTTGGTGTCCTGGTTGATTTCCTTTAGGCTCATACATTTCTGAAATTCCAATCATGACCTTTTTGTTTTTCCAGATCTTCGTCGGCCAAAATAATGTATCATTACATTCCTTTCTTTCCCACAGTTTTCAACGGCATAAAAGTTGATTTTGTCCAGTCTCAGTACAATTCTGACATTCCTACACTAACATGTTAATTTCTGTTTTTCCTCATCACACACCCCTTCCTCACCACAGGGATTTGTATTAGCACTGTCCTTTATTTTCCTGAATCTTGAAGTGTACGGAGTTGCTTTTGTCCATGTTCAAACATTTTTGAAATTCCGATCACGACATTCCTATTTTCCTAAACCCATCGCAGGCTTGAAGTAATGTATTATTACATTCCTTTCTTCCCCAGAGTTCTAAACGGCACGAAGTTCAGATCATGATGTCTTTACCAAGGAAGACCTAGCTAGACACAGACATACACAGGAAGTTGGTTGAAACCGACGACAGAGTTAATGATTTAACACTTCATCAATCGACCCAGCGAGCAGGACGTGGCTTGACTCTGCATACTTTCTGCCCGTGTGGAATAGTTGTGGTGAGGAATTTATTACGGACAGTGCAGCTCTGTGGTGTGACAAATATCTTACCTGGCATAATATCACGAACTGGTGTGAAGGTAGACACAGTATCGATTTCCTTGTCAAGGGTGGGGGTTCATAGCACTTGTGGTGATGACCCTTGATACTGTATCGAAATCGCGAGCGAAGTGATAATAGTAGTTTTAGTCACGACTATTGAGTTCTCTAAAGATATCGTATCCGATGGTAGTATATTCGTATTTGCTGTAATACTGTATCGAATTTTCTGAGAGTGAGGTTATTTGTTGTTAGTTTTATTGGGACGATTACTTCATTCGTCTTACAGGAAGAGTGGGTATTATTATCTCCCTTGTTTTTAGATTCAGTGTCGAATGTATACTCAGGAATAAAATGTTTCGTAATCGACTTGTGTCAATCGCCGAAGGTATTTTATCGAGGGCGTTCACTAGGAAAGTAGGATGTTTATATTTCTCCGCCTTATATCAAGACGCCGTATCGAATTGGTAGACGTGGTCGCGCTAATCAGAAATTATACTAAATTTCATTCTTACCTCGACTTATATTCAGGATAGTATATTTGGACATAATGTGTTATCCACCGTCCTCTGAATTAAAAATTCATAGTTCTTCATACCTAGAAAAGAAATCAGTTACGTGTTAACACTCTCTCTGACGTTTCACAAATCCCACCAGTAAGGCAAGGGGTGAAACATTATATGAATTGTCTTTTTCTGGAAATTAAGCCTAACAGTGGGTCACCAATCTACTGTGGCAGCAGAAAAAAAAAATTAACAACACGGGTTATTTCACTGTAGGCAATTTTCAGAATGTGGTAGTTTAAATGGCATTAACTTTATTAGGTCTTTTTTGTTTGTTTGTTTTTTGCTATAAATATTTCTGACATTTCAGGTGTGTGTAAATCACTATTGTTCATGAGAATTTTCTTATGTAAAATATTATATAGAAGCAATGCTTGGTCGCCAAATGTAGGTCAAGAGCCTCTCTAGGTTTAACGTTGTCTCTTGCCTTTTAGGACCACGTACTTCTTTGCTCTGTGAATTCATTGCTGTGGATCCAGCACAAATAGGATTGCAATGCCACTGGTGGATATAATGCATTTTGTTCCTAAGAGTAGTTTTAACGGTCGGCGTCAGACTCTGTGTAGCTGATAGAGGTGTGGTCAGTCACTCATTGTCTGGCCCAGTAATAGATTCATTGAGCAGTGATCGAGATTCTCATGTAGTGACATTAACTACCTTGGAATGTGTCATAAAATATTTAAAGGCTTGTCAGAATTTCATACAATCGTAGTTTCTATAGAGTCACAAAGCAAGGCTGTGGTCTCACAATTATCGATTGATACCAGCTGCCTGGGTTAGTGGTTAGTGATCAGTCGCGATTGTTTGACAACAGGTCTTCAAGATCGTCGATAAACCTAATTATAACGAGCCGCTCTTAGTCTTAAGAAATAATTACAGTAGATTTCGCTTACCTGCAGAACCATAGGGGCATAGAAAACACTGTGGTATAAGCAGAAGAAGCGATTAGACTTTGTTTGCTTTCTACATGTATGTAAAGATGGACTTGGGAGGCTGCTTTTCTCTACTCCGCGGCTGATGATAGTCGTAGAAGAACCACATATTCAGGACGTTTATGCCCGTGTTTTAGTCGGGTAAAGCCAGCAGTATACCACTTCTCTGATATTTCGACTGCTAATTATTTCGGAATAGGGTAATCCTGATCGTCCGTCGTGGTTCAACTTTTTCATTGCGTCCAAAGCGTTCATCTACGGTGCATGTCGGTGCGTTAGTATCATATCGCTTCTGGCACGTTGTCTCTCTCGCTTTCAGAAAGGGACCTGTACATCTGTCAGTGTCTGTGCGCTGTGAAATTCGCCTCTTGGCCATGTCGAATCCATACGTAGAATGGGGAAGTAGTCTAAAGTGAAATAAAATGCGACCTCATGACATACTTGTAGAAGTTTATATGTTGAAACAACTACATATTTATAACAATGCTCTATTCTTGACTGTATTTGTTTTTATATGAAAATTTACTCGCGAGGTCGAATACCTTATAGGCCCGAAATCCTGCATTAAACTTACTGAATCACAGTCCTCCTTTTATCAAGCAGATTGCGATAAAGCGTAGTCATCTGTATCCAGGAAATTTCACGTTACTTCTAGTGAGAAACCTTGTGTGGTAGTTTAGCCGACATTCAGCCTGTAGCAGTGTGTGTGTGTGGCTAGAGTCAAAGACTGAGTTTATCACAAGAACTCTTCATTATTGCTGACCTTGGTGTTTAACAAGACACATCATTACTGTCATAGACAGTACTGGAATACACTGTGAGTACTTCTGTACCGCTGTCTTCGAGTGACACTTGTGAGCAATTGGAGGATAGGATTTATTCGACGGACGCCTTTTGGACAACTGAAGGGTGAGTACAGTAGTATGAACTAGTCTACATGTCACTATGTTGTGTGAAATTGTCGTGAGTCTTTGGTGTATCCGCAAAAGTTCCTTCCTATTTACCCTAGGACCTCACGACCCCGAACCTCTTTCGTTTAAAAATTCAACGTACTCGTTGTAACGTTTGCATGTATTGGTCCTTCCACCCCCTTCCCTCCCCCCCTCCCATGTCCCGTTGGTGCTCACTAATGTTTACTCAGTGCTCACTCGCCGTGACGGCGGTGACCCAGATTTCAGGTGTCTGTGTAAATAAGAATAAGTTTCAAGTGTCGCGTAGCATTACTATTGTTCATAAGCCTCGCTTGGCTCTCTTGTGCCAGTACTGTAAATAAACGTTTGTTTTCTTCAGTATCAAAGGACATTGTGTTATTCATTGACAGAGATAGGCGGGCGTTTTGAGAAGTAGCTGAGTGGTCACCCCTGGCTCCCTGTGCTGAGTTAAGTTATCGCTGCTACACTCGTGTTAATTTTCTGGCTGCCATGTTCGAGCCATGACCATTTCGAGTCTTTTACTACCTGTATAAAAATTCGTTTTGTGCCTTTCGTGCGCACAATTATTGGATACTCCCGCCTAGAACTTGGTTCAGGGTCATGGGCAGGATTACAAAAGAGAACGCACTCATGTCTCCTTAGCTACTTTTTAACTATTTTCAAAGAGCTGAATATTTATTTACTTTATACGAACTTTCGTATCATTCTAAGTGAAAGTATCATGCACTTCTTACTAAAACATGGGCGTAAAGAACTTCGAATGAACGTTGATTTCGAAACTGAGATCAGACATTGTTCGTTTTTGTCATTTCTTGCACTTAAAAAGTTGGCTAATTTTCAGGGACTTTATGGCGCGTTTTATGGCGTTTCTTGGTGGTTTTCAAGCTTGGTTTGGCTTCCCTATAAAATGTAACATGGCAACACTGTTTATATTACGAAGTGAAGAGGAAGGCTAAGGCAAGGCAGCAATGTTGCCACCCATAGGGATTTTCTCCCTCCGTAGGGTAAAATGGCTCTACGAAAAACCTTTTTCCCCTATGAAGGAGAAACTTGTCTTATTTAAGTTTTTGGAAAAAATCATGAAATTTAAGGTAAACTGAGTAATATGCCTGGCTTTCTTCCTTGTAACAATAACCCCCCCCCCCCCCCCCCNCCACTCCCCTTAATGAGCTTCAATATCGTGTAGGGAAATGAGGGGATAAACTCACTCTTGCTGTAGGGGAAAATCACATTTTCAGGGTGGCAACACAATGTCGCCATAGGAAAGCAAGGAGGAAAGGGGTTGACATGGAAAGGATGAGCCCTTGTTAAGGGCGGAAAGTTTGGCTGTTGAGTCAAGCATATGCACATGGCTGACACACGTTCATTAAAATTTTATGAGCACGATCATGTTTTCTTTTTCTCCTGTCTGGATATTTTTTTAAAAAACATGATCCCATCTTCGTAATATAGACATAGACAATTATTGTAGACATGCCCAAGGCCCTTTTTTTTTTAAGCTGTTTGTTTTATCTCCGGTGATTTAACCTGCATGTCTGTATATCTCTCCTGATCTCTCTCCTCTTTGTGTGACTCACTTTCTCCTTGTCTTACGAATCGTCCTTCTCTTAGTTTGAGTTTAGAGAGAGCATAAGAAGTAAAGGGAGAGAGAGAGAGAGAGAGAGAGAGAGAGAGAGAGAGAGGGAGAGAGGGAGAGAAAGAGAGGGAAGGAGGGAGAGAAAGGACCGAGAAATAGATAGTCAAACAACACTGTCTGTACTATAGCGTTTTCAAGCTGAAGTCGACTTGCTTAGCTGCCACGCAATGGAAACATTTAACAAGTTTTTGATGGAGAGGTTTTTACGAGTATCCAAGAATTTAATACAGAAAAATGCTCTTTTCTGATAGCTGGACATTTCTTCGGCCATGCTGAATTTAAGCGGGCTGCGATAAAATGGAATATTAAGTGTTTTATTTTTCTCTGCTCTATCACTTCATTTCATGTTGTTGGCTGTAATATTTCTCTTTTTCACTCTCACATGCAGTTCAGCAAATTAAATGGAGCAATATTCCATGGCTTACAGGTCAATATGAAAACCTAAGCTCTGGGAGAGATAGAGAGAGAGAGAGAGAGAGAGAGAGAGAGAGAGAGAGATACCGACCGATGGGAAGATAAAAGTGAAATTGCGTCATGTGTTTACATCCGTCCCAACCCCTCCGCTCTGCCCCCCTCCCCCACCCCATCCCCCGAAAGACTTCGGCCCTGCCTGGCGGGGGAAATTTGAGAGGGGGGGGGNGCCTGGCGGGGGAAATTTGAGGGGGGGGGGGCGTGATGTACCCTGCTATTATGTCTTGTTACTCCAATGATCACTACACCGGAATTTCAAGAGCCCTAGTGATCTATATCACGCTTGACTCATAGAAGATTTCACGAACGCCTGCTCTCACATTGTTTATCATTTTATAAGACTGATCACCGAGATCCGTTGCGATCAGAGATTTTCATTCTTAATCACTGCTTTAATTCTCATCCACTACGAAGGGCAAAAGAGGCAACAGAATTGAAAAAAGAAAATAGACCCCACCCCTTTCCCTCCCCCCGCCTAAACCCCCTCTACCTGATCCCAGCCTGAACCACTCCCCTTTACCCTTATCAAACACCACAAAAGTCAAAATTGTCACTTCCCCGGTAACACATGGAGACCGACTGTTTACATCACCGCTGGCTGGAACTGTTTCTTTGTCAGCAGGAACAATTTCAAACCTCCCTCCTCTGTTTATCTTACGGACTAGCGATGATACATTATCGATTCGATACCAAGTACTCGAGTAACCAGTACTTTGACAGGTATCCAAAAATCGAGTACTCAAGACAAAGTATCGGTACCATAGCAAACTGAACAAAACTGCATGCCTGTATGTATTTTAGTCTAACCCAGTCGATAATGGTTAAACCGATAATGGTTAAACCGAAAATGGTTAAACCGAAAGTACCGCAAGAAACGAAAAGTAACATAAAGCCTCGTTTATTTTTCACGTTTTAGGCTTTTCTGTTTAAACTGAAACTGTTAAAATCGAACATTAAGTCTTTGGTCCTGAGGATTTTTATTGGTTGTCTACTATATAGCTGCACTACATTCTCAACCACATAACATTCATTTGGATCAATGTCATTACTTACTGCTTACTCACTCACTCAGACAGACAAACAGACAGACAGAGAAAAGTTGAAATGAGTGGATAAGAGATAAGTAGAGTGACTAGTAGTCACAGCATCGCACAGAACAGTACAGTACAATACAATACAATACAAAGAATAACTTCATAAACTTAAGTTGCGGTGCGAGTTTTAATAACAGTATATACCAACAGCGCATCGAAGGGCATCCAGACATAAACCCAAATATCAAATACTGTTTTCCATTACTACTTTCAAAGTCCTTGTATCGATACTGTAATCCGATGTTTTTGCCCATCACTGTTACTAACTGGCTAGAAGGGTGGGGTGTTTGTAACATGACCAGATCATGCAACGTAGTCGTCTACAGTGAGTCTGGTTCTAGTCTTTACTCACCCGTTAGTTTTCACCTTTTGCATTTTTAATTGGTACCGTATGCCAAAGACGTGTTAACAGTGAGGCTGGCGGTGCAGCAGCTCCGAGACCTTCGTAAAACAAGATTGGTCCCGGTGAAATTTGGGTATCGAGGAGTTATGCTTTGCAAATGGAGAAAGAAAGAAGGAAGAATTTTTTACGTGCACTGCATTGATGATTGTTTATGTTGTAAATGCTGAAATGTTTATGTTTGAGGTTTTACAGGGTCGTCGGTTTAGCATGAATAGGAGTGGAGATGAATACGCCAAAACGCAATGAAAGGTTACCCTCGGTCCATTGACGCACCGAATTTCTTGATCTATCTTCTCCGATTCCTGTAGGTCCTGGAAGATTTTTTAGTATTATTTACTGATAACATTTGATTGTTTTAAAGTGTTTACAGTATAACTGCAGTCGATAGCTGAGCTGCCTCATGACAGTCCTTAGTTTAGACAACTACTGTATTTCTAATTGTGTAAAGCAGCTAAAACAGGAGGGACCGAATTCAGAAATTCCACCTTCTGGATGGCGGAAAGCAGAGAGTCTATCAAAGGCTAGTTCCAGACTTTTAATGCGATATTTTAACATTTTCATCTATCACAGTTTGTAAAAATCTTGAAAATATACGTCCCCTGCTTGGCTTATCATATTATGTCGCCTTGTACAGCGCAAGGGAGCTAACTCAACGCTCTGATAACGTTGCCCACTTCCGGCCTGATAAAGTTTATCATCAGGATTGCGCATGTTTAAGCTAGTGACGTCATATCGTGGTTTAGATCATTTTTTTAAAAAAAATTTACATCATTTTTTTTTCTCTGTTCTAATATTTAGAGGTAGATCTACATAAATGTGATTTTAGTTTACGTTAATTCAGTTGTTGTTGTCGTTATTATTGTTGTTCTTGTTGTTGTTTTGGTGGTGGTTGTGGTTGTTGAAGTGGTAGTGGCTGTTGTTGTTGTTGTTGATGTGTAACCTGTAATGTGTCTTCTCTTGATGTATATTAAAGACACTGACAAGACCCTTTGCAATACACCAGACTGCCAACTTACATTATTTCTCTTTGCCGGTTGCCAGGTACCCATTTTACAAAATAGGGAATAGGGAGAGTGTGAATTTAATGCTTTCACAACATTCCTATAGTAAGTATCAGAGCCAAGACTATTTGATTCAAAATCAAAAACGATTAAAACAGAATAGCTGAATCACGACAGCATTGGGTCAGAGCAACAAGCTCAGTAGGCTTGATGTCAAAAATGCCTTGAGAAAGCATTTCTTTCATTCACATTTTGCTTAGTCCAGTCGAGTTGCGAAATGGATATTTTTGAAGCGTAAGCATATGCTCTCTGTTGATGTTGAGAAAGTTTTTGAGTGTCATGGTCTTGGGAGTTCTTGGGAATTCATGTGAAGTTGCCTGGGATCGAGGGAGGATGTGGGTAGAGGAGTGTTGCAAGGATCCGTGAATTACCAAGCTTGTTATTGTTATCATATTAATTGCTCTGGTCCCAAAGTCGTGTCCTTGTACTGGTTAAATTTCAGCTAAAAAACAAGGCACTATGGCTAGTTTATCTTCTGTAAAATATGAATTAAACACAACATTCCTGTTGCGGATATCAGAGCCATGTGCCTGTACTGTAGACATTGGATTTGAGTGATAGATAGAATGGATTGATTGACTGATGCATGGAATGATTGAAATATCGATTGTCTGATGTGTAGACTGGTTAAATGATTACTTGCTTTATTGACTGATATATATTTGCTATTTAATCAGCACTGTCATTTGTTATTGTGTATGCCCATTTACCACTTTGTGGGTTGGTCTTTGTTGTTTTTTTTCCCCAATAAACCATGTGGTTCTAAGTCAGTGACCTGAACCATTCGATCATGCTGCTACCCTGCTACTCCACATCTGAGAGATTTTACT
>JAWQUT010000055.1:363882-385869 GCA_033807755.1 Ellobium chinense
TTCAATCTTTCCTTATTCCACATCCAATCCCCCGCCGGCGGTAACATTTATTTAGCAAGCATCTTCCTCTTCCAGAGGTTTGAATCCATCAAACAGATCTCGCCAAAGTGCGGTATCGTTCAGCTCACGATAGCAAAAGTGATTTTGTAGACATTCGATTCTTCTCTCGATTCTTTGCAAATTAAGATTTCTTTTTATATAAAACTGTTCGGGCTTTGCTATGCAACTCATTACAATGTTTCATTAGCGCTTGCACAATCATACATTTATGGGAGCAAACAATACAGTCCAATGCAAAACATGTATTTCTTAATTTATAAAATGAAGTCAGATGAATACAGGCGTACAGTTTGACATATTCCTCGCCCTTGCTGAAGAAATTACGCCACTAATATATGCTTTGGTTGTTCACCTTAGCTGGCCACCAGGGTTGGACACGTTCACTAAAAAAGTAAGTTTGCATCAAGTTCAGTTCAATAAAGGAAAAAAGCTTTAAGATCAATTTTGGATCAGTTTCATGAAAAATTGAATAGTTTTCAGATCAGATCAGGTCCTCTTGGTTTTGATATTGGCCATCAGTTATGACTTTCGAGGTAGATGTGACCTAATCTGAAATTTAGGTTGAAAATTTAAGTTCAGACCAACACCCAGAATAGCTACAGTTCAGATCCAGATCAGTTCGGCCAAAATAGCTTTTAAACTCAGATCAAGTTCACGTGAACTGAACCTAAGTGCGGGAACTGCGTTCATTATGATCTCACTAATGCCTAAACATTCACTTTCGGACCACCAGACAGGCCTAGAAGTGGAACACCAAGGGGGACTATTCCGAGAACATGTCCAAGATCGGTTCCAGACAAGTGCCAGTATGTCAAGGCAGTATGGTGTATCTATTCACACCATTTTCAGGCGTCTGCTGTTGGCCGTACTGATCTGATATGTTCAAAGCAACCTTACAGGACAACGTCATTGTGATGAAATTCTTCGTCCTCATGTGCTGCACTTCATGGCACCCCACGGCGGAAATTTCCAACAGGACAAAGCCTGTTCCCATGTGCCTAGACTTTATTGAAACTTTCTTAACAATCATCAAATCAATGTTTTGGACAGACCCTCAGGTTCCCCGGGCTTTATTCTAATAAAATACCTGTGGGATTACCTTGATCAACGCATCAGTAACTACCTATGCATCCCACGAAATCTGCAGTAACTTGACGCAGCACTGCATCAGGGGTGACCAAGTATTCACCAGAGAACCATCAGAACTCTCATCTGGTCAATGAACAGACACTGCAATGCTGTGATTCAAGGCAGAGGCGGACACACGAGATCAAGTCAAAGTGACTAAACTTGACTGAACTTTGCTATGGAAATCCTGGGGGGTATGTCCAATCAAAGTTCCCTGTTTTAATTGCTCAAACTCATATTAAATAAAGTATTTATATGCCAGATGTCATGTTCTAACATTTACTATGGACGAAAATGCTTCACTTTATCTTTAAGAGTGACAGATCTTTTGAGACAGTATATATATGTTCTTCCGAAGTGAGAGGAAAGTGCCTTACATAACATATTCTGCTCTTTCGTTTTCGCCTCGTTAAAGATGTGATCTCTACTCAGTAAAGACAACCTGTAGCTTTGAAGCTTGTTATCTCAAACAAACTGTTAATTTTCCTAAGGATATTTTTGGCAGCCCACTTCACCTTTAATAAGACTGAAGTATAGCGTATCAAATCGTTCAACTTGTTTTCTGGATTAAGTCGCTTTTACAGTCTATAAGATCTATATCGCTTTGCCAATACTTAATCTTTAAAACGAACCGAAGCTTGTCTTCTGAATGATGAATGCAGACTATCTCATTAAAAGTGCAAAAATAAAATAGCAACAATAACAAAAAACTTAACACTGTTTTACATCTGTTTATTTTCTTTTGTCAAGATGCATTGCAGTTCTTCTTCAATATTGTCTTTGAGATGCAGCGTTTTTTCCTGCATTCCGTTTACAGACAATTTTTGTTTCCATTTCTTACTCACGAGAAAAATTAAAATTAGATGCAAAACAAAACATCCGAAACAAAAATTAGCGAGCGCATGTGTTTTTGCCTCACCTTTCGCGACTTTTTGGAAATGAAAAAAGAAAAAGCGAACGGATTCGTTCGCAGTGTTTTGGTAGCTAAATTTAGCCCTGCGTATTTTTTATGTCCCACTCAGTGAGTCGTGAAAATTTAGACCTATTTCCTGTTTTCGTTTTCTTTCGTTGGCTTATCTTTATTGTTCCTTGACTCTTAGAGAGTCATTAAGATTTTTCATTTTTTCATCCTTCATGTGGTTTGCAGTAGAGAGGGAAGCGGCACAAAGGTGGAATTCAGTGTCAGAGAAGAGATAAAAAGACAATTTGCTTTGAAGACGAGTTAGGAAATACTTGTGATAATTCTTTTGGGAAGTCTGGCAAACAAAAATATATGTGACTTCCGTCGGGAAGTTTGCAAGGAATTTTTTGTTGTTGTTTGTTATATAGAAATCATTCTAGTCTCTAAAAATGCTTAATTGAATATGGAGAGTGAGATCAAGTGAGTAGACGACTGGAATCAGTGGAAAAACAATATGAAATCTTTTTAAAATGTCCGCGGCCATGGAAATTCTGGCGCGATAGCGGACCCTAGACCAGTCCTTCATCCTTCTTAGCTAAAACATCTCATTTTCAGCATAACTCTCTCTCTCTCTCTCTCTCTCTCTCTCTCTCTCTCTCTCTCTCTCTCTCTCCTCTCTCTGTCTCTCTCTCTCACACTCTGTGTCTCTTTCTTTCTCTCTCGCTATGTCGCTGTTTCTCTGTATCTTTGCTTTTCTCTCACTCTCGTCGACGTCATAAACGAACCTAGGACCCGTTCCCTTTATTGGCTGGGAAATGGCCCTTTATTCACCGACCAGTAAAGACATCTCGAAAGCTTCCTTTGAACATGTCTCTTCGTAACTGGAGCGCACACAGTTTATGAGACTTTTCCTGTGTTTGATTTGTTTGACCTACTTTCTGACAGCTCTTCATAGCTCTCCAGCCATCTTCAGACCAACATCGTCATCGTCATCATCACTGACATAATGTATGGTTCCGTCCATCATCACCAGCATCGTCATCGTCATGATCATTATCAACGTTTAGTCATGATAAGATGCTTTAATTTAACAGTTACTGTTTACGTGTCAGCGGAAGGTTTATTACAAGACGTATCTTTTCGTTAACAGTTTCATTACGAAGGAATGGGGATATAGAGAACCAGCATAAGGATTCAAACGCTTTTATTGCAGGATTTGTATGGGGGAAAAATAAGATGATGAGAATTTTGACGCCACTGTAGTCTTTACCAAATCTTTGACCATTATTTTTGTTCAAAACATGATAACAATTTAATGACAAATATGTTTTTCTTTTTTGAAGTGCCTCATTTTTAGGCATTCATTTATTTAACGTTGAAGTCAACCATCTTCGTATGAACTCAAACAGATATGGTGCTCTTGTTGAGAGCGGTTCAACAATACGTCATCAGCATTATGGCCCGAACCTCTATTACATAAACTCAAGTTCATCTGCAGCATCCGCCCCGGAACTTGGAGTCAAGCGTCCGTTTAATTGCAATTCCTTGAAAGCCAACAAAAAGTGATTAAAGGAATGATCACTCAGTAATCTAGGGACCGTTATAGAACTTGGAATTCTCAAAGTTATTCAATACTTTTTGGTCTTCTATTACATGAAACCCTATATACTGTGAACGAGCTTAGACTGCGATTAAGCGCATTGCTGTAAACGGGAGTCGATTGTTTTACCTTCTCCCACGCCCTACCTCACTTAGCTTCATGAGCCTTAACCATGATCACAGGTATTCGCCTCATTGGTTTATTGGCAGAGGATAATAAACGGCAAGTACTCGTATTATTGGACTCGAGGGGGTGGCACGGTACAAAAGGATATTCTAGACCAGGTACTGTCAGCACAACATTTACGCATGACTGTGGAATCGAATTTACACATACTCTGGCCAAAATGAAGGAAATGCTTAGGTGATCGGGGCAGTGTCGATTCCTGGAGTTGGTATCGTCCATGCCGAGAAGAAGTACGAAATTAGAACCAGATTGTTTACTTCTAGTTTTTCTAGCCAGTTCAGTGGCATGTATTCATTCAAGGACTGGAGATAGTGATAATAATGATGATGATGATAATGATGATTAGGGCGATGGGCTAAGCGATGGTAGATCCACGAAAAAGCATTAGATGAGGCCGCTTGCGAAACGCGTCGAAAGTTCTAAAGGGAAAAATTCCTTTTTTCTATCCTCCCCTTATTTAGCACTTCATAATATTTGTATAAAAAAAAAAATCGAGAAATATCATTATCATCAAAATTCAAATCATCTAACATTCATTCACTCTAGACAAAACAGAGCCTCCAATGGTTTTAAAGCAACTCACTAAAAGAAAAATGAGTTCCTACAGCGGTTTTACAGACCGTTTTAAAGCTTGCGGTGGTTTTCAAGCAACCACGACTGATTTCACCAACATAGGAGGGTGCATTGCGCCTGGTTGCGGCACGTTTAGTTGAGTTGTCAGTCTGTCACCTGACAGTTCAAGAGTATTATCAGCGGGTCTTGCCCTTAGATCCCACACCATGTCTCCTATATGTCTGTCACCTGTCAGTGTTCCCCAAGGTTCATTGTTTTCCATCTATCTTATATCTCAACTGACAGTGTTTGACTGCCTGTCAGTCTGTCCGCTTACACTGTACGTTCATACCTACCGCTCATGCAGGATAGAGCCTCATTCTGCATTGTTTCAGAATGCCAGAGACTTCTTCCTTTGTACCAAAGCCACGTGGCTGCTATGTAACCAGATGAAGTCGGAGAAGCAAGAACCCCTACTGGTTCGCCCTTTGAGTGAGTTACATACTGTCAGCTGGTCCGTGGAGGGTGGAGTCCTATTCTACTATAACCCAAGCAGTGCTTGTTAGAAGGCCATTCTTGGTTTTTCAGGACAAGGAACGGAAAGAATAGTGAGAAAGAACAGTTTGCGCTCATCATTTACACTACCAATGTGAATTTTTTTTTTTTTAAAGCAGATAATCAGCTTTTGGGTTTTTTTTTTATGGCTGAATAACGAATAGCACTGCCTCACTACATTGAACTCTAATTCTCTCATTTCTCTCTCTCTCTCTCTCTCTCTCTCTCTCTCTCTCTCTCTTTCTCTTTTAGTCTACCTACCTACCCACCGGCCTACCTGCTTGCAGCCTGTTTACCTACTTACCTCACCTATCAATTTATGTAACCCGTACCTGTGTATTTGTGCATGTGTGCCCATGTGTCTGTGTCTTTGTGTCGTACTTTCCCTACAAACAAAAAAAAAATTGTCGCTCTAACGAACACAGACAAAATCACCTGCTAGCCGATGACGGGATCCAGTTTTCAATCGTCTAAGACACGATTTTACCCAGCAGACTGATTTGTAATCATTTCTTAACCGTCTGTGCATCGTCATAAAACATTGGGTCTTAGATCTTAAATCCAGCATCGTGTCCATCTGTCCATCGGAATGTCCGGCTGTCACGCAGCTCGTTTTGGGCATCTGTCATCAACCTCACGTCCACTTGCCCAGCCCTGAATGCGGTGAAGGTAAACAAACACTGCTCACGTTCGGTGATGGAGAATGCATGCACGCGCACTCGTCATAACACAGGTGCTCACCTTAGCCTGGAAACAAAGAAGCGGAAACCTCCATTATTTGGGGGCACTATCCTGATACATTCTACTCCGCTTAATCGCAACGCCTCGAGAGCATGCAAAATGTTCTGAGTAAACGAAATTGCAATTATCCGACGAGTTTTAAGTAGGATAATATACTTTTCATTTTCTGATGCAATTTTTTTTCAGTTAGGCGATGTTTGGGATGAAGCAGATTGCCAATAAGCGGAGTTGACTGTGCTTTTCATCCTCTGCCTACCTCATCGTCTTGTTCCCATGCAGTGATCTGGACTGTTTCATAAACGCTGTCTTCGTGTAAGAAAGACCCTTTAACGCTCCATTAAGGATACATTGACGTGCAATTATCTGCCTCTTTGAGCCGGGAGCTATTTTTATGCAACGCCACTTACAAAAATTTCAGCAATGATAAAACAGTCTTTGATGGCTTATAGGCACCTACTGCGCTTAAACAGCGCGTTGAAATGTAAAGGATTGACTCTGAGATTTAGAGATAGTTTAAGTTCATTTATATCGTGTACAGAGGTGAACATTTTCATCATCCAAAACAATGTTATGCAGCCCACACGGTCACCGCTCACTGCTTAGGTCTGTTTGTTTGATCTCCCTCATGCTCACTATCATAGGACAACCGTGCATAGGACAATCCTGCATAGAGCTTAGTTAAAGGTTAAGGATAGGATTAGAAAAAAAAGCAAAGCACGCATGAGAGAGTTCTTAGACAATGATAATAATGTCTAGGGACTGTCTTAGGTTTGATATTCTTCCTTCATCCCAACGCTAACCTTACGCCTAACTCTGTAGTCAAGCAGTAAGTTCGCGTCCCAATATTTGTCAGCGAAATTTGCCGGAACTTTTGAGTTCAGCTTGAAATCAACATAGTGCTGTGTGCGTTAATGCAATCCTCTGTTGTCACCCGGAAGTTGCGTAGCTAGCTATTTCTTGGTCTATTTCTACATTAATTGACAGGTCCAGAAATCCAATATGTTCTTTAAAAAATTCCGGTAAACATCAACATTTTACAAAGATGCCTGAAGAATCAGTTCAGGTTTTTCTTGAAAATGCGTTAAGTGTTAAAAATTCAAGGTGATGTTCAACCATGTTTTACAAGCTGTCCAAAGCCATACGGCGATATCCTGTCTGATAATAGATCTCTGGAAATGTGAAGAAGGGGGTTTTCTTTATTTGACAGTTTCACGCTGTGTTACAAAATATGTGAAAGTATGTGAAATCAAACCAGACTAAATCTGATCAAATTTTCTTTCTTTCTTTCTTTCTTTCTTTCTTTCTTTCTTTCTTTCTTTCTTTCTTTTCTCTTCTTTTTCTTTCTTTTTTTTCTTTCTTTCTTTCTTTCTTTCTTTCTTTCTTTCTTTCTTTCCATTTTCTCTTATTTCTTTTAATACTCTTCGTGTCTTTCCTTGTTTGCCTCGGATTTGTACTCTATGTGATCTGTTGATGTAATTCAGCCGAAGGTCTTTGAAATACAACATGAAACTTGTATCTGCAATGCATTCTACATTTCCCTGCAAATGAAGCAAAATCAGCAGGTTTCCTGAAAAGTTAACGTCTCCACAGCCTAGTCCATGTACTTACACCGTTGTGTCTGACAACGCGAAATGGCCAACTTCAGATACTGCTGACGTAAACTTCGATCATATTACCCTCTCCTTACTTTAGCAGTTACGCCTACGTTGCATAAACGTTTACGCTAGAAGACACCTGTCAGATATGTCACATGTGTCGAAAAGTTGTTTTAAGATTTTTGTTGTTGGTGTCGTTGATGATGATGATGATGTTGCTGTTGTTGTTGCTGTAGCATTTCTCACACAGGTCATCTTAAACTTCATGCTCCATGGACAAAATCCGATAACATTTTGTCACTTGACACTTTCTAGATCAACTGTATCGTGTAATAAATCCGTGTTGATAGAGATGAAATCTCTCTTCCAGTTTGCAAGATATAGAATTTCAGCGTGAGAAGTTTGTTCATTCTTTATGTTGGAATCTTCCTATCTCTCTTTTCTTCTATCATTCTCTTACCCTTTTTTTTTATTCTGTCTTCATTTCTTCACATCCTCCCTGTCTCCTCTTTCACTCGCTCCTGTGTATCTTTAGAATATTTTTGGGACGTTTGTTAATCAAAGTAATGGGTCTCCTTCTTCGCCTCTCCTTGTCCATCTATTCTTTCTTTCTTTCTTTCTTTCTTTCTTTCTTTCTTTCTTTCTTTCTTTCTTTCTTCTCTTCGTTTCTTAAATTCCGGCCTTTTCACATTTTAATAGCTTTATTTAGCGCATAGACTGGTTTAAAGAAATCGAGATAATAGCATGTTCGCTCTCATCCTATTTATTAATTATCCTCAAATCTCCCAAGTATATATAGAGATAACGGTTAAAACGAAATCTGCAGGACCAAAACATTATGTTCGGTTTGAACAGAGTAGAGAAACCTAAAAAGGGAAAAATAAACGAGAATTATTCTTCTTTCCTTTCGTTTTAGCAATACTTTCGGTTTAACCGTTTTCGTTTTAACCAGTCTACTGTAAAGCTAAAATAATTTGTCTAATATAAGCAATCACTGCCCCTCCACCCCCCGCCCTACTCCCAGCTGTCTTTCCCTCCCACTCCTCCCTGGTGAGTTATCTTGCCCCTGTCATCGTGAAATCGCCTCGGTAGTCTCCCCTTGTTGACGGGTTATCTTCTCCTGCACAAAGAACCAAAAAGAAAAATATTAGACATGATAAAAGCCATGCTTTGCTATGCAACGGTAAAAGAACGGATGACGGTGATTTGGTTTCAACGACATACGGTATTTTGTGGTGTCACGTCAGCATGTATGAGGCATACATGGGTGAACGAACAGGAGAGAGGCGGAGAGATAGAGAGCGATGAAGGAGAGAGAGAGAGCTAGAGGGAGAGAGAGATGGAGGAGAGAGAGAGAGAGAGAGCGAGGGTGAGAGGGACTTTATTGCTAGAAGATAAAGGCTAAAAATCAGAAAATGCATTGATGGACATTTAATAAAAAGGGATGCATTTCTTTAGAGATTGAATTTATGATGCTGTGATAGGAGAGCGAACGTGAGAGAAGAAGAAAAAGAAGAAGAAGAAGAGAGAGAGAGAGAGAGTAGGGAAAAGAGACCCCTGGCTGTCATGGTCCCATGGCCAGTAATAAATCAGAAAACTGAAGAGGATGGATAAGTAGGGCAGAAACAATGTAAAAAATATAATAAATTGATAAATGGAAAGAAAGAAAGATGGAAGGGAAGAAAGAAAGATAGGACAAAACGCAAAGTAATAAGGGAAATAGGAAGAAAGAGAAAAGGGGATGCTTGCACAAAGATTTTATCTTTCATATATGATTTATACATGTGATACGGTTTTTGCGCAGGTTTAAGAAAGAAAGAAAGGCGGTTTGGGAAATAGGAAGAAAGAAGAAAACGGATGCTTGCGCAAAGACCCATCTCTTGTATGTATAATGTATATTTATGTTTGTATAATTATAATGATAAGTTTTTGCGCAGGCTCAAGAAAGAAAGAAAGAGAGAAAGAAAGAAAGAAAGAAAGATAGATAGAAAAATAGAAAGGAAGAAGGCAAGAAAGAAAGAAAAAGAAAGGAAGAAAGAAAAAAACGCATAACATCGATAATAAAAGCTAAGAACAGTAGCCACATTGATGCCGCAAGCGGCTAGTTATCATGTTTAAAGCATGTATCACATTTAATCGCGTTTATATACACTAGGGGGCTCCCTGTCCTGTTTATTTGTCTGTTTTCTCCATTTTTCCCCCTTCTCAATCTCCTCTCTCCCTCGTCTACCCCTCCCTCCTCTTCTCAATTTTTTTTTATTGCTGTCTTACCACCAAAATGTGTGAATGGCGAAAGAAAGATAAGATCAGGCCACATGGTGCGCCTATGGCTTTGAGGTGAGTTTCTGCTTGTTTTGTCTGGCATTTCTGCGTTTCGTTTTGTTTTGTTTTTGTTTTTTATTTTTCTGAAACCGTTTTTTACCTAACTTGATAGGTCTGGTATTGGAATGGTCTGTGGGACATAACCAAAGCAGGTTTAAAAGAAAATTTAAAGCAGTTACATTTGCTCCGCGTAATTGCAATTGTTTTGGGATATGAAAAAAATTGCAGTTAACAGGGGTAGATATTATCCGGTGACTTGTATACACCGCGACTCCCCCCCACCTCCCCTTTCCTCCCAAAATGATTTTACAAAATTCAAAGTCCTATACTTCAAGACTCAGGAGAAGAAAAATGATATAAAATTCTGAGTACAATACTATCACAGACATGATTACATAATATATAGTTAATGTAAGTTTCATCGACTGACTCAGCGATGACTCGTTGAGTCATAGTTCTGTCACAGACCAAAAAAAAAAAAAAATTGAAACGCATGTCAAAAACATGACATGCTGGAACCAGTGAAAATTGCATCAGTACAGTAACCAGCAATATATCCGGTAATGTGTACCAAATATCAACAGCTTCAAACTTTGAAATATGTTACTTTGAAATTCAGCAAGTTTTTAAAAGCCATTTAATGTAGAGAATTAATGAATGTCTGTCTGTCTGTCTGTCTGTCTGTCTGTCTGTCTGCCTGTCTGTCTGTCTGTCTGTCTGTCTGTCTCTCTCTCTCTCTCTTTCTCTCTCTCTTTCTCTTTCTCTCTCTCTCTCTCTCTCTAGCACTCATCTCTCACTCACTCACTCACTTACTCACTTACTCACTCACTCACTCACTCACTCACTCACTCACTCACTCACTCACTCACTCACTCACTCTGTGTCGATATATTGCGATAAAGCGGACGGAAGCACATTGTCAGACCGTGGAAGATCTACACCGAGGTAATTGCTTCGGTTCAATATAATGTCTTGAACTCCCACGACTTGCTACAGTAATTTCATTTTTCACGCATACCAAAAACAAACAAACAAAAAAAAATCAATCTCGGGAGAACATTGTTTGGACAAGATTTAGATGCAGTTTTGGTGTTATCTTTTTTAAATCATGCAATTTCGCAATCGCCTCAGTGTGATGTTATTGTTTCCTTACCGTTTGTCCCACTCATTTTCTTTCTTTCTTTCTTTCTATCTTTCTTTCTTTCTTTCTTTCTTTCTTTGTACATGACCTGAAACTAGAGGTGGACAGGATCTTTAGTTAGTATCGATACTTTCGATACTGAGAAATTTTGGTTCAGTGTCGAAAGTTAAGTTCTGGAATATCGATATCATTACGATACTTCCAACAAAAGGATCGAGAGTTTGTCTTATCCCAAACTGGATATTTTTTTTCACTCGTATTCTTTTTATAAATTATCCTCTATTTTGATTTGCCTCACTTAACTGAGTATAATGATTTAGTGTCTAAAGCATCGAAAGTTAGTCTGAATCTCACCCGATCGCAGAAACAGTAACAGCCCATGAACAGAAACAGAGGAACACCAAAGAGTTTAGTCACCTGGTATCAAAACTCAGTCGAAGGTAAGTTCGATCCTCTATCGATCCTGAGTCCTAAACTAGCCAACTGTCTTTCCAGTGTAAACCTTTGCGGTATCAAAGGGTACCGTAAGTGTCAAAATGCCTACCCGATACTAAGTATCAGAATAAAAATAGAATCGATACTTTCGACACACAGGGCTTGGAGACTTAGTTTACTTTACATTTCAGATTTTGGATTGCCACTTCTTAAAGGTTCTTGGCACCTATCAGAATAGCAAATCACTCATTGTGTGCATGCCAATTAATCCCTTATATATATAATCCCCCTTTTTTGGGGCCCTGCCAGCCAGTGTCAGGGTGTAGAAATATGTAAATGGTCTGTGATCTAAATAAAGCATTTAATTTTAAAGTTTCAGATACAGTTTGAGCCTCCTAGATAAAAAAAAAAAAAAAAGTGTGTAGGCCTATATAGTAGCACGGGGTCAAAACCAGCCAATTGAAAAATTGGGGACCAAATCAGAATTCGAGGGTAACCTTGTTTGAAAGAGATTTGTGCAATATTTTGGGCGTTGACCTCCCTTTTTCATCCGTTTAAGAGATCAGGCAAAAGAAGTACTTTAATTTCCATAGAAGAAATTTCCCGAAATCACAGTGGTATTTGTAATATAACACAAAATGATAATAGGGCCAAAAGAAGAAAAAAACAATAGGTTCCAAGAACATAAAACCAAGCTTTTCTATGATTTAGAGAATGGTTTAGAGAATATATTATTATGGATTCAGCGGTTTTAAATTCTGAAATTTAGAGGGTATACCTGGCTGATTTTCTTGTTTTACTCGACTATCGTATTCACAAAATAAGAAGAGGGGCCTAGTCTTTAAAGCATGAAGATGCCAGTGGTTTTATTTTTTTTTTCCACTGTTGCTGTATAAGGTTTTACTCCTCTCACTGACGTATCCAAGCGTCCCATGCCAAAATACTTTCCTTTAGCTTCTCCTCCAAATTGTGACACAAAGAAAAATGCCCCTCAACCAATCAGATTTTGAGTATATAGGCGGTAAAGCAGACTACCTAATATTTTAGGCCTTTTCACTCAAACTTTTCACTTATCCACCTTGCAACAACCACAAACTTTATACTTGAGTGGCTACACCTCATCTATTCCGAGTCTACAATTGTATATACACTATCTAAGTCTTTGAAATTCAAATCTAACCCTTTCCCCCCTCCCCCCTCTCCCCATGGCCAGTTTTCTGATTTTATAGGGACCATTTAAAATTGCATATTTTTATGGCAGGTGCTATTGGCATCTTCGTACCTTAAGGGCGTCTCCGTCTTCTCTAGAATTGAGAAGCGGTCGACTGACGTTTAGATTTTCGCGGATTCTTGAAGGAAAACATAATGTCCACAACAGGTGTTTACGAGATGTTAAAAAAAAAATTTGATGGGCGTTCAGATACATAACACTTCCAAAATTAAGCGCAACACCTGGTGCAAATTAAATTTTTAACGAACACAAATCCGCAAATTTGCTCTAAGACCACCAGGAAAATGGGCGTTATGTTTGCAGAGAGCTGGATTGAAGAAATAAAAACAGCCAAAAGAAAATAATAAAAAAGACCATCTTTTTTTGCTCACGGTACGTGAGTTAAGGCATACTTTCGCAGCGTGTACCTGGCCAATGTGGTACAAAGGCGTTGCCGGATGGCATTACTTGTTATACTCACACATTTAAATGTCAGGTCTATTCAGCTTGGAAGGAGAACAAAGACATGGAGGTGTCAGAAGGAAGCTCAGTCGACTCCGCCTAATGGCAAGTCTATTCCGCTTAATTGCAAGTTTACTGGAACATGGGAACAGTTGCGATTACGCGGAGGAAGCGACTATGCGAACGCGGTTTGTTTTTGATGTGCCGTAGGCAAATACGGCAGTCTCTAAGTACTCGAGCCTCATAGATTACTCGAATATCTCGAGAACTCGATGTAATGCTCTGACCGATGATAGAACGTATCGTCTGTGAGTATCGATTCTTCCGAAATTATCAGACCAGTAAGAGGTATTGAAAGTATTAAAAATATGGAAAGAATTGGAAGTATCGAAACGTATTTTCGACCCTCCAGCTATATTCGGTCTACTCAATGCAAAACTTTGCGGAAAAAGAAAAGTATCGAAAGGATCTAAATTAATTTCGATCCCATACAATCCTCAGTCTCGAACTAATTTTACGTTTCTTTCCAGTGCCAAGCCAGTCAGTATCGGAGGTATCAAAAGTATCGAGGATATTGGAGTATCGAAAAGCCTACCGGGCAACAACTTTCAGAATCGAAATAGAATCGATATTCTTTATATTTATAGCTTGAAGTTTAAGTGTTTCGATACTTAATAACTCAGGTATTTGCCCACCACTCTGTAGTCTGATGACCTTCGTTCCTTCATGTCAGTCTCTACTCATGAATTTTAAACATCTCATACACTCGAAATTATGAATCCTTTCCTTGGAATTCGAGTTCAAGTGCCTGCTCTGCTCTGTCTCACGAGATATAAAAAAAAAAAGAAGATGCCTTTATCCTTATAATGTGTTTAAGCAGATGGCGATAAAGTGGCGTCCCCAGTGCACATGTTCCTTCTTCAGGTGTGGAGTGGAGGCAGCGGATTAAGCGTTATTAAGTTCAAGGTTATGGGGCTCCTGGAGAGAGACAAAGACAGGCAGAGATAAGGGGAAAGAGGGGTGGGGTAAGGGGAGAGGGGAGTGACAAGATATGGGGTGACACAAGAAGTGCTCACAATTATAGAGGTGTGAATTTGTGTGTTTGAAATTCTTGTTATCGCGGTGTCTTTGTTTGGAAGGTTCACCTGTCTGGCGGCCTGGTAGTTTTCAGTGTTAAGTGCAGGTCATATAAGGGAGACAATGGGTGGGTGGATGGATGGATGGATGGATGGATGGATGGATGGACGGACGGACGGACGAACGGACAAACGGACGGACAAACTGATGGATGGATAGATGGGTGGATGGACGGATGAATAGACGGATGGATGGATGGATGGATGGACTGATGGACGGACGGACGGACAAACAGACGGACAAACGGATGGATGGATGGATGGATGGATGGATGGATGGATGGATGGATGGATGGTGGATGGATGGATGGATGGATGGATGGATGGATAAACAGACTGACAAAGTTGGGAGAGGGGTTAGAGGGACATGCTATCTCACAGTCAGTTCCACATTATGACAACCCGGGTGATTGCAACGTTCTCAGCAGATTACAAAATACATTTATTTATTTTATGCCAGTGGATATGACCAGTCCACTTAATCGCCATGTTTTTTCGTGCCTCGGAGGAGCTGCAATTAAGCGGAGTCGACGATCTTGTTTAGTTATGTTCAAGATGTGTGATATTTCGGCTTGAACTGAAAATGAGAGAGATCCACAGGAACAGAGCGCCACAGGATCCAGCAGGCCAGGCCTGGGCGAGCGAGCTAACAGGCCAGGCGAGCGAGCTAAGCATGTTGGCAATGTGTTGATCCACCATGACACGTGTTTGAGAATCTGCGATCGCTCATCGCGTTAGCCTCCCGAGCCCGGCAAAGCGAACAAACAAATAAACAAACAGTCGCTTGACCTATCCCTGACACCCTCCTGCCATGCCTTCCTTTCCCCTTCTTCTGGCTATGTTAAGATCTTCCATCTCAAGGACGTAAAGAGCACAACGCACCCGCTTCTCGTCAGTAGGTCTAATGTCATCCACGGGCTTCAATCATTCTGTGGTAACTTTAACCTTCATCTAAGATTCTAAACTTGGATCCCATCTCTCCTCCACTCCCCCTTCTCTCTCCCCCCNCTCACACACACACAAATCCGTCCAACGAAACCTTTCCTGAAGTTCTAACTCTGGAACCCACTCCACCCTTTTCAAGCGTCATCAGAGATCGCAAACGTGGATCACTGTGTACTTCCTCCTCTACCTCTCCCACTCCGTCCCCTTTCGACATACATATGGGTATCGTCAGATTGCCAAATATAGGTAGAACTAGGGTGGCGCCTGTCGTCAGAGGAATAGTAGAAAGCAAACTCATGACATGTCCTTGCCCGCCATGTTCATAGAAGAGTGAATTTTTGAGCTTAAAGTCTTCTTTGAACCCTCTAATACGGGTTTTTTACTCCAGTGCTGATGTTCCCAAATTTCCACGATTTCATTAGCCTAGATGAAGTAGCGCACTATAAGCCTATTTAATAGGACATACAGATACGTCTTATAGATACACGGAAACGCCACTTCCGGAAAGACCTGGTACGTCTAGGAGCAGTTTGTAACAAGAGTAGGATTCAAAATGGTGTCATTGTCTTTCAGAAAAATACTTTTTTCTAAGCTCCAAACTCTGATTTTTCACCCCTCTGCAGTAGCTCCCATCCATCCTCGTGGTGATTCCAATTGGTACCATTATGCATCTGTTCTCGTTTCTGAATATCTATTCTTTCGAAAGTATCGGATAAAAAAAAAGTATCGAAAGTATTGAAAATTATAAGAAATATGAGAAGAGTCGGAAGTATCGAAACTAATTTCTGACCCTCAGCCGATCTTCAGGACCAACTACACTGCATCAGTCCTTAGCATCACCTCCCTCCTCTTCAACCCAAAATAATCTTCCACCCACCATGATCCTGGGATCAGAGACAAGGGCGTTTCTATTTTTTATACGAGTACAGAGGAGCTTGAGTCATGAGTTTGGACGCCGTTTGCTCACACTTGGCCACCCGTCAGTTTCCGTTCAAACCTCTTCCAAAAACTTTCAGTGTTTTCTGCCCAAATAGCGTATACTTGCCCAGTTTCATGTTATTTCCGTAATCCATCTTCAGCTTGCACATCGTTTTCTTACCAAATGCCCTGAACTGAACTCAACTTTCGTCTCAGAGACATAAGATAGGTTTATCCAGGGAGTGTTGGGAGGGCAACGAGTAGAAGCAAAGTGGCTGTTGAAAATAAAGGGGGGCGGGGACAGGTAAATATGCAGTGATGATGCACCAAAAGCACCGAAAGAGAAGTAGGTTGGACTCAGTGTGGGAGAAAGGGAGGGATCTTCTGAACACAAATAATACATTTTTATTATGTGAGAGCTTGTGCCTCAGCTACATATTATGTTATAGGTACCGCTAGTCTGAAGTGAATATTGGGAGGGGCACGAGGAGAAACAAAGTAGTTGTTGGAAAGGAGGTGATGGGATGGATGGAAAGTAAAGTGGTAGTACACCAATAGGTAACCAGTAGTGAATAGTCGATTGGGCACGCTGCGAAGGGTGATGGAAGGGAGGGAGGATCTTGTGAATTCGTATCTGTGGAAGCATGTGCCTCTATTACATAATGCTACAGATACCTCTAGTCTTAAGTGAATGTTGGGAGGGGCATGAGGAGAAACATAGGGTTGTTGAAGGGGAAGGGGAAGGGGTGTAAATATAAAATAATACATCAAGAGAAATACAGTGATGACTTGTAGCTTGGACTCACTGTGCAAGGGGAAGGGGAGAGACGAAGGGACCTTGTGACATTGTGAAGACTTATATGGGAACATATCCCTCTATTAGGCCTACATATTATGCTACAGATACGGCAAGTCTTATGTGAATGTTGGGAGGGGCTTGAGGAGAAACAAAGTGATTATTGAAAAGGGGTTGGAGGGTGGGGGGTATAAAGTGAAAACTAAAGAGAAAACTAATAATGAGTAATAGATTGGAATCAGTATGGAAAGAGTGAGGGGTGGATCTTGTAAATTCACATATGTTGAAGCATGCGCCTTTATTACATGTGCTGCAGATACAGGTAACGTTAAAGGGCAGAGTAAAACATTCGTACTTCATCTGTTCCATTTTTTGCCTTTCTGCCCTATTGTTTACCTCCAGCCACTTCTCTAAACACCTTCCTCCCTTCGGGGAAAGCCATCGTTTGCGCACGCCAGTTAGAAAAATAAATTAATTACCTCCTAAGAATACTCCGGACGAAATCCCATCCGACATATCCCAATCCAGTCCGAGATTCTGCTAGACGCCCTTCCGGTCCCTAGTGACGCAACCTGAGGTAAGGGGAGCTAATGAGATTATGGCGATAAGTTTGCAGTGGTCTCCCTTAGGAATAGGTATCGTGCGAGCGCAAGAAACCGCGAGAGAAGAACTGATGCGAGATCAATTAGACACAATTAGTGGATGAGATTTGGAGCCTGCTATCAAGCTATGTATAGCTCAATGAAAAAATACACAAGTGATATTTTTCTCGCTGGGTGGCTGAAAATAGATGAATTATTTAAATTCATTCAACGTTTGCAGAAGAGAGTAGGCAAGTGAGTGAAAGGGTCAAGGAAATGGGAACTCGGGGATTCATTCTAAACTTTCTGAGGGAACTATTCAGTTTACGGATACAAATTGGTGTGGGGCCCAAACGATCTCGAAGTTCACAGGCATTAAAACCTTGAAGGCACAAAGTAATGTTCAGGTCCTAACTGCCTTAATATCTAATGCAAACTTTACTTAAAATTACTCGCAATTATGTACTGCTACCTTGGAATTTGTATTTCTAGGAGTTAAGTCTCACCCCAGGAAACTAGTCCCCACTTCCTTCATTCCCGCTATGCTTGTCAGAGACACCAAATCACTCATTTAATTCTGTTTGTGTTTTAAGCAATGTTTTCGTTTTCCTCTTTTCTCAAGTCCACATCATGTCTAGTTAGCTAAAATCTACTGAGTGTTGTCCTTCTAACATAGTCCAACTGCAAGTCAGTCAGTCAGGAAACGACATTGAGATGAAGGACAAAAAAAAAAAATCAAGTTAACATCAACAGTGATACTGTAGTAGGTGATGATAAGTAAAGTAAGGCAAGGCAGGGCAAAGTAGTGTAAGATAACTTCTATAACCGCCATTTAGTATCCCAGTTCGGAAATAACGGGACCCCGTAATAGCGGTAAACATTAAAAAAATTTCCGACCATCCCATTATTTCCGCGTTCCACAGTATATCCGTGCCACCCATTATATCCATGCCACCCATCTACATATATTATGCCATCCTCACATCTCTCCACTTCCCAGCCTTGAAACCTCCCCGCGTCCGCGCTCCNGACAAGATGTGTATAAGAGACAGCCTCAACGCCACTCTGCAAATCATGGACGAAAAAATGATGGACAGCCAAAATAGAAAACAATGAGTAAAGACAAAAACAAAAAAAAAAGAGGAGCCCACTAAGTCTGTCTGCACAAGCAGTCCTGACATAAGCCAGACTCGAGCGGGAGAATGATAGATTAAGAGCGATAGAAGGATTAAATGACGATTGGCACGCGCTTTGCAAATCCGCAGGCTTTGAGGATGAGCACGAGACGATGGACTCGATGGGTGGGAAGGAGAGGAAAGAGCATGGGAAAGACAAAGAAAGTCGTGTCTTCAGTGGAGGAAAAAAGGGAAAGAGGGAGGGGAAGGGTTGCTTTCCCGTCCCCCAGTTCGCCCTTCTTGGGTCCCCTGAGGCACATACATACATACAGACACACACGCATACAATGCGCGTGCACGCACACACACACACACACACACACACACACACACACACACACACACACAACGCGCATACACTCACACATTAGCGCACACACATAGACACACACACACAGAAACAAACACACACACAAGCACACACACATCACACACACACACACACACACACACACACACACACGAACATACAAGCCAACCTATCATCCTATGGCATGCTGTTGACCTCATGAGCGCTCTTTCACGTCCCCTCCCCCAAAGCGAGCCCCTGCAAAACAGACGAGAAAATAAAAAAAAAGTGCCTTCTGGTTCCCAAACATGAGCTTTCCTCTAATCCACTGAAGAAAGTGCCTACTCACGTAGTGATTGTTCAAGTAATTAAAAATGTTCGCTGTGCATGATTGTCTATCCCGTCTTTGTTTTTTTTTTTTCACACACTTCACCCATGACATAATTGTAGTGGTTGGCTCACGTGCTGTAGCGTGGATTCTCAGGATATTAGTGTGAGCACTAAGCGACATTTATCCACAGTGCAATATCCGTGACTCTTGTTTTTTTGTTGTCCCTGGAAATCGAAATCAGGAAGCAAAAACAACAACCAAAAGCATTTCTCTGGAAGTCGTTATGTTGGTGAGACAACTGAATCAGATGTGCTAACGTCGTATACAGTCCAAATTTAGAGCTTTTGTCACTTTGCGAGAGGAGTAGGTGGAAGAAAACCAAGTTATGACCTTATGCTGTTGGCAATTTTTGTCAGAGAAATAAGGAAATTGGAACAAAGAAAGACAGAAAGAAAGAAAGAAAGAAAGAAAGAAACGAAAGAAAGAAAGAACGAAAGAAAGAAAGGAAGGAAGGAAGACAAAGAAACAAATAAATAAAAAAACAAACAAATAAACTAACAAAGAATGAAAGTTCCACAACGAAAACTGTATTTAGAACAGTTTTGGTATTATTTATCTTTTCATACAGAGTGGTTTCAAGGTAAAAGACATGTTTGTGTTCATGACTTTTTTCTTCTTTTTTTTATGACTGATTACTACTGAATACTTAATTTCCTGAAGCAGTTTCTCCAAAGAGAAATCCATCTTCAAGTCTTGGCTCCTTATACATGCGAAAATAGAAAGGAAATCCCATGGAGATTTCCAGGAACATGCCCTAACGTAATTGTGGCTTTCCTCGTTTAACGCTGTGATGAATTTATGCTTTTTTTTTTCTTGCTCCATCGATTCATTTTCTTGTGCACCACAACAGAAGACAAAAAAATTGTGATAGATAAGAATAAATCGAGGCACGACACCGCGATCTTGCAACAAGCAGCTCGCGTGACGCTGGAAAAAGACACCGAAAAAGAAAAAAAAAGAATAGAGACGACAGCCGATTGTTCTTTTTAGTTTTTTTTTTTCTTACTAGTTCTGTCTAGTTCTTTCTTGTTCTTTCTTGTTGTTCTTTCTAGTTCTTTATTGGTCTTTTTAGTGTTTTTTTCTACATAGAGTCGATAATGCCATGTCAGGTGTTGTTTAAGTATGGCGTGGCAGGGAGCGAGATGGTGCCCTTCCTTCATTCTGAACAAAACAAAAACAAAAAAAATCATGGCCGTCTCACATGATTTTACATTTTGCATCTATATTACCAGCTAGGACCTTCACTTATCCAGGAGAAAATAACGCAGCGCTAAACGGCTTCTCCTAATGACAGCTGCACTCGTTGGTTCTCCCCACGATGAACTGTAACCTGTGACCTAACCTACTTCATTTGACCCCACTGATGACGTAGTTTGCTATGGAACATGGAAGGCATTGAGCTCCGCAAGCGACACAGGAATTCACAACTTTGGCTGTCCTCGGCCAGCGTCTGGCTACTGTTATCCTTGTCACTTGCGCATCAGTTATTAATATGTAACATTGCCACGAGTCGCATGCTATGATGGGGAAGTTTTCGATAAATGTGGGGAGGAAGGATATGGTTAGAATTACATTAACTCTCCATGTTAAGATATAGAAAGAGATCCCATCGTTACTGCGCAAGCTCTCAAATACTTTGCTCGACTGCTGACGTGTTTTGGATCTCTTAATAACGTCAAGGTTTTCTGAAAACACAGTAGCAGTTTTATTTTGATTCACATTGCAAAAATGGGATCTGATCAACAATTAATTATTGCAGACTTAATCTCAGAAACACAACAGTGATTAACCTCACTTCATAGCGTCACGCTGAGAAAGGCTCCCCCCAAAAACATGATGACAAAGAATAATCTACCTTCAAGAGATAGGAAATGATAAAGATAATTTAGCTTTAAGGAAATCATTGCACTGTTCCTGGTTCTTCCACCTGTTATAGCTCATCTAGATGTGCTGTGAAGAAAGGTGGTAGGACGGTTTTACAAGGGCGGCAGACATTCTGATAACGTAAACACACACGGACCACCTACCGTCGGTTTAGATTTTACCGATATTTCGGTTACACGAACTCATAAAAAATTACATAAACTTGATTTTAAATTTCCCAGTTACCCTAACAAAGTTATAAAAAAAAGCGAGATTCGGTCTTGATGAAAGGGATTGTCTTATCAAAGCCACCAACCAGAGAAGCTCTGACCTATTTCGTTACAGACGGAGTTTTACAGTAACCGAAGAACTGATCTTAGCCTGTCATTATTTCGGGATGTGTAGACTTTTTCGGAATTACACTATTTTCACAATTTTTTTTTTGTCTTAGTGACGTTCATAATGATAACAACATTTTCTCATTCATCAGATCAAATTTGAAATTTAAGAGAAGCAGATTAGAGAAAAATAAATAGTCTAAACAGTTCCAGGATTAGTTGAAGATTTTTTAATTTTCTGTTATGGGGCATCACTTCCTTTGTGTTAGAGATGAAAAGCTTCTTCCACCGGGCAGTGTGTCTGTGTGTGTATGTGTGTGTGTTTGTGTGTGTCTGTGTTACGTATGTGTATGTGTGTGTGTGTGTTTGTGTGTGAGTGTGTGTGTGTGTGTGTGTGTGTGAGAGAGAGAGAGAGGGAGAGAGAGCAGGCTGATAGATCTTGGAGGGGAGGGGCGGCCGAGTGCGAGTTTTCCGTATCCGCCTCTGAGCAGATTGTTTGAAAACGATCTTAAATCGGCCGATTCAGCCGGGGTGTGATGCAGCGATCTATCTGCAGGTATAATCCCAAATTAATTGCTTTGTGCTCAACTGAACCCACAAGGCTATGTCTTTATCAATCATCTGATGAGAGGCGAAATTATGAAGTTTGGCTTTTTTTTTTTTTTGC
>JAWQUT010000055.1:390227-402861 GCA_033807755.1 Ellobium chinense
TTCTTCTTCTTCTTCTTCTTCTTCTTCTTCTTCGTCTTCTTCTTCTTCATCTTCTCTTGTGTTTTTGTTGTCGTTGTTGCCATCATAATCCAAGTCCTTCTCATGATCTCGCTCCCCCTCCCAAAGGGCCTGGTCTGCAGTAGACATTGGCAGTCATGGCCTTCCCGTTAGTCTTGTTCTCTGCTGCTCTCAAAGATGTGATTTTATTCACTCTGCCGTTATCGCTCCAGGTGTTCAAGCAATGCATATGTTTATCTTTGTCTTCCTTTGTATCTGTTTCCCTCAGTCTTTCTACAAATGGCCAGTGTATCCAATTCTCCTTTCCTGATGACATTTGCAAAGCATTTCTAGCTGTCTCTGATTGTTGTACAAGATGTTCTTTGTGTTTCAGCCATTTGAGAATTTCTTCACAGATTCCGGCTGGTCTATGCTTTTTTCAGATATTCTTCATCCTGGACATTGTTTTCGAACAAGCCCAGTTTTGTTCGAACTATCAAATTTGATACCCTGTCGCCATTTCACGTCTTTTTGTGTGCCATCATCTTTGTCTCTTCCCTTCAGGCTGGGCCTTTTTCATTTTGTACTTCTCTTTGATTTGTTTTTCATTTATTAATTTTCTTCCACATCATTACTTTCACTAGTTTTCTGCCTTTTTTTTTTGTTTGTCTTTTCTGTCATTCATCACACTTCCTCTAATGCATTATGTACTCGGGTACAGAACCATTTTGCAGTCCTTCTGTTACACCCGTTCTCAAAATCCATTCTTCCCAGGACATGCCAGTAAATGGAGTTAACTAACAAATATTACGATTAAGTTTCTTCTCTAAAATATAGTGCCGCTAAAGTGAACGTGCGATAATGTGCATAGCGAATAAATGGGGTATCAATATCACTGCCCACCCCCGCCTAGAAGAAGCGGCTATCCCATCACCACGGAACACCGGCCAATACAAGTCAAGAGTAATATTGTGGGGGTAACACTACCATTCAAGCAATGCCGGCGCCGCTAGCTGAGTTATGCAACCGGCCGGCCGGAAAGCGCATTCCGGCTAACCGTTACTTTTCGTCTCAAGGACTGGATGATTGATGGTCCGCCCGTCTCGCAAAGAAAATCGTGGACAAAGGAACGTCGATTCTTCTTCGTCTGGGCCCATGTTGACTTGACTTGGGTCTGGTACCCGTCAGAATGACCATGAGTGATGGTCGAACGACAGCCACCAATACAACACTTTTCACCCCCTGGTGACAGTGCACAAAAATCGTGCCAGCTATCAAAACACTGTAGGTCACTGTGAAGTACTGGAGTTGATATTTGGAGATTAAAATACCGGCCCTGAGAGGATGTATGCGTTCAATCAGCTTGATTGCGATTTTGTCAAGACATGAGTAATAGCTTTTGTAAGCTGATGACCACTTTGTTCTTCGATCTAACGTTTCAGAAAATGAAGAGTCATGTTACTTTGAAGAATTTAGTCAACTGTTTGTTACTGTTTGGATTACATGACACACTTATTACCCGAACAGAGTACATGTACATAGTTGAGCACGGCTAATGCATACTCCAAGGTAGCGACCAACGGTGTACTTAATAACAGAAATACGTATTAACAGTACACTTATTCTTAGTGAAGAAAAATCGTGACCAAATATACAGTACCTACTATCCGTGTTTACGTGTGCTCCAGCGTATTTCTTTCTCTTTTATATATGATATATAATATAATATATCATTATGAAAAACTTCTGTTTTTCTGACACAGGGTTTGGCGAAGCTTTAACTCTGGATAATCGATACTGCCCACAACCTTAAGCGAGATAATTTATCCGATTATTGTTTTAACTGAGCATGTCATGTCGTATAACTTGAGAAAATTTCCGGTAAACAAGACCAGATGGTTGGCTTCGCGCGGATACTTGGGATCACCCGACTACCCTGTGTTTGTATAGGATCGAAGACACAATAAATCTTCACGTAATATGGGGGTGGGGGGATGTTTGGGTTATATGTTACGAGATTAAGTGCGAAGACAGAGGGGCTGACACGTTCTATAGAAATGCGGAGAGGAATGATCTGTTGTTAGACTGCAAACATAACAATGTTGGTCAGAACGAGCCCTTTGGAGATTATGGCTGTAAATAGTAATGATGTAGGGGACCAGTTTTAGCAGTGCATAAATAAACCAGGAAGAACTCGTAGGAGAGCAGCGTCCGTGAATGAATCACTGATTGATTGATTGACTGATTAATCTGAAAAATAAACATTGATCGGCTGGTATGGCTTCTCATATCAGGGGTTTATTAGGAACCCAGCTTCCTGAATGCAGTCACAATCAGAGCAGAACTTACCGACAAATTTGAATAATTATTGCGATGTAGAACATCTGTTTTCACTGGCTAATACAAATCTTTTACTTCCGGGTTTATGTGTGACATATAAAAGGTATTATTCTTTGGTGTTTTCTTTTCAGTATCTGAGATTGTGAAGATCAGTTAACAGGTGAGCTTTTCTACTTAATTTAAACATCCAGATCACCTGGTCTTTTTTATAAAGCAGTTGGAATCATATAATTGAGAAGTATACTTTTCTCGAATCCATTGATCTAAAAATCTGTTTACGACGAAAACATGCGAAGGTATAACTTGCTAATACAACAGTAACAACAACACTAGTAACAGCAATAGAAACGCCAACAGCAGCAACAACAACAAAAGCCGAGAGATTATCTGATTTGAGAAAAGTATAATTTTCAAAGAATCTCATTTTCCGCTGTTCTTTCTTACGTAGCATTCTCAAAAACTGGTCCTATGGGTGGGTGGTCTACTAGAAATATAAATATATATATATTTATATATATATATATAATCTGTTTATGGATAACTGCTTATTATTCCATGATCTGAACGATATGGAATGCATATCACACCGAACCAAGAATTCTGTAACACTTGTAATAATCTACTGTAGCGACAACCCTCGAACTGATTGATTAATCTTTCCGGTCACTTTTTATTAATATTTCTGTTCTCCGATCCAGAAAACGAGATTATGTTGCATTAGAAATAGAAAGCCAAAAAAGCTTCCTGAGCAAGATGCCCTCACATCTGGTTTGTGCCATTGCTCAAGGCGTGAAAAGAGCGAGTACAACAGGGTTGGCTAACAAACAATGATGTTTTTGCTTTTGTGCATAGTGATACGATCCTAAAAACAGAAGAGTAGCTGGAAATGTTGTAGCTCTCAGGTTTTTGGTAGTGGGTGGGACAAGGTCCGTGGAATTACTCGCCTGTAAACCTTGGTGCTTTCTTTCTTTCTTTCTTTCTTTCTTTCTTTCTTTCTTTCTTTCTTTCTTTCTTTCTTTCTTTCTTCCTTCCATTTTGTTCTTTCTTTCTTTCTTTTACTTTTCTTTCTTTCTTTCGTCTTTCTTTCATTCTTTCTTTCTTTCTCTTTCTTTTTTTCCCTTTTTCTTTCTTTTTCTCCTTCTGTTTCTTTCTTTCTTTTTCTTTTTTCTTTGTCTTTCTTTTTTACTTTCTCTCTTTCACTATTTCTTTCTTTTTTGTTTTTCTTTCTTTCTTTCTTTTTTTCTTTCTTTCTCTCTCACTGTTCGCTATTTCTACTTCTGACGCTCTCTCTTTCTCTTTAGGTAAATTAACTTTTCCCATCGTTAATGATTAAGTTTCCAATCTTTATAACTGGAGACATATTTATAGGACACTGGTTAATGCAGAATGTGCAGATTTTCAGCTTCATCCTTTAAAAATAGTGTGTGCTATTCTGCTCCTGAAACCCTCATTTCCTCACTTTTTGGTGATAGCTAACAAATGTCTTGTTTTGCATTCCTGCCTGCAGTGCTAGTTAGGTTCAAGTCTAATAATGTCACGGTCTTATCCTGTATACGATATTGCATTTAAGCACAGAAGGTACCACTGTGAAAGATAACCCCCTTCCGTTTCTTTTAAACAACGGATAAGATTTACCACATTTCATTCTTTTACCTTCATGGCCTCGACTTATTTTTTTTTCTCCTCTCTTATCCAAGGCATGATTTACACAATTTCTCTTTGTTTACCTTGCCTGCTGTGGTTCTGCACCTTTACTCATTTCTCCTGTGTTTATCCCTGATCGAGGCCGCGCTCTTTAGTTTATCCATCTGTAAAAGTTTGAACTTGCTGTGTCAGAGGAGTCACGGCTTACTAGCTGAAAGCCTGGGTTGGATTTGGATTTGGAATCGGTAAATGCGAGGCGTTACGCGGCGATTCCTAGGAACCGGTTCTTTGCTGCGTACCGGTTCCATGTACAGGGGTTTTAACACAGATTCATAGGTGGAAACGGAGCACTTAGTAACAGAAGTAAGGAGTGAGCAGACGCAAACAGATGCTCATACAAGGTAGGATAAAGGGGGAAGTGCTCAAGAAGACAAATGCAGAGAGAAAATGGAAGAAGGGAAGAAAGTGCTGTGCTGGGAATCGAACCCGCGACCTCTGCGTCGGCACCCATCGCCTTGCCGTCAGTTTGGAATCAGGTAGACGTCTATACACGACCACGCCGCCACTGTCTAAAGAGTGGCTTAGTAGCCGGGGTCTTTCCCGAAGCCGAACAGATTCATACACTAGATGATTCAGTCATGCGCGATTGAAGGTTAGACTCGTGATTCGAAATCGTGGCGTTTGAGCCATTTAAAGGCTGCTAGTCTCGAGTCTCAGCTAGAGCTACAGAGTGTAGCAATAAAAGATAGCAAGGGTTGCCAGACCATGTTCACGACTGAGGTTAAATTCATTGTCAAAATGGTTTGACTGGAACAAAAAATCCAAGTAAGGAAAGGGGGCAACCTCTAGAGGCAAATTTAGAAACCGGAGATAAACAAAAATATCTGTAAAAGCACGGAGGGGGGAGGAGAGGAAAAACACCAACCCACTTAAACATCTCCTCCCCTTCCCTCCCCCCTTTCCAAAATAACAACAACAACAACAACAACAACAACCACCACAACAACAAAAATCTCACGTCTCCCTTCATTTCTTTCACGTGCACACCTCCCCTTCTTTCCTCTTTTCCTGCCTAAGACTCGGATCTGGACTCACGAGTGTCGTGTATCTAGGTACTCCAATTTTCGAGTACTGAAAAAGCGAGTATTGCCGAGGCCTTTTCATCAGACAACCTCCGCTCTGTGTTTTAAAGAAAGGCTAAAAATGACACTGCAATCTACATCAGGTGTATCGATGATAGACTAAACCTCCATTTTTTCTGTCTTTCTTTGCTTCTCTCTGTTATTCTTCCTCCTGGTTTTCTGTCATACATTTTGTCTTTCTATCGCTTTCTTTTCAGGTTCATTCACTTTTGTTTTCTGTTTTCTTACCGTCTCTTCTTTATTTTCTCTCCGTTCTTCTGTTTTTCTTTCGTTCACTTCATGTATGCCACTGTCTTTCCATGCAGTTTCTGGTTGGTTCTTCTACTCTTTTGTGGTCTGTATGTTTCTTCTGTCTTCTTCACCTCTTTTAAATCGTTTGGCGTATTCTCCTGTCATTGCTTGTTTGAATTTGGCTGCATTTATAGTTCCCTAGAGTTGTTTTATTCGGAGACACTCAAAACCAGAAAACATTAATTTCCCTAGTTGATGCTTATTTCGGTTGATTGCTCCTTATGCTATAATAATTTTGTTTATGCCTGTTCAACGTCCAGTCTTAATAATCCTGTTGTTTTTTTTCATCCATCCTTCCTACCTTTGTGATTTCCTTTCTTTCTCTCCTTCCCTTCCTCCATTTCTTTCTGCCTTCCTTCCTTCCTTCCTTCCTCTCTCCCTTCCTCCCTCTCTCCCGTCCTTCCCTCCCTCCTTCCTTCCTTCCTTCCACCCACTCATCGGAAGCATTCTTTCCTTCCTTCCGTCCATCTTTCCTTCGTTTCTTTCATTCTTCATTCTTTCCGTCCTATCTCCATTTCGTCCCTCCTATATTCCTTCATTCTTTTTCTCTTCCCTTCCTTCCTTCCGTCCTACCAATCCCTACATGCCGCAGGAGACCACACATCTTGAGAAATCACGAAACAGGAACACCATACCATATTGCCCTGCCAACAAAGGGACATCATGCATTTTGTCATATGTTACAGGCAATTACCTCCCATGTACTAGTACTATCAACTATTTAGTCTGTGAATGTAAAGCGTAACATCCGGTGAGCTGCAGAGTTGTCTGAGGGTGAGCATACTAATAGTATAGACTATACTACTCGTATAGACTATATATACTATTTAGTACATGGCGTCTCGCCCAATGATGCCACTCATGAGGATTTTCCGCTACGGTAGGCTAAAATGCCTCACGAAAAATCATTTTCCCCTGCTTTTCGTACGTTGAAGGGGGAAAAAAATCATGAAATGTTGGGCAAAGTGGATAAATGCATGTTTTTCTTTTCTTTACGAATAAAATTATAGGATTTTCCCTCTAAATTTGCTGTAGTATTGTGCCTAGGAAAACTTAGGGGAAGAAATAACTCTTGTTGTAGGGGAAAAGCACATGACCAGAGTGGCAGCACTGATCTCCACCATCCTTGAATCCAAGCAAAGGGACATCATGACTGTAAAGCGTTACATGCTACTTATAATTACCTCCCATGTACCATCAGTTACAATTAAGAATATAAAACATAACATCCGGTAAGCTCAAATGCACATGGCATCCTCTCCCCCACTCCTCCCCCCTCCCTCCCCCTAAATGGCAATTCATGCAATAGCATTAGGTAGACTGGATTAAAAAAAAAAAAAACAGCGAGAAAAGCCCTCTAGTCCAGTAAACTAAGAGACACAGCCACAGAGACGTAATGAGAGCGATCAGCATCTGACCTTATTGTTTACATGTTCGAGGCTGCTGCATGTCTGGAAACACAATCAAACCCGTTTAACTGCAATTCGCCTTTTAGGGTTTTTCACTTATTCAGAATATTTTGTTAAGAACAGAATCCTTTTAGGCCCATTACTCATAGTCTGCATTAATGTTGTTAGCCAGAAAGAAAAAAAAATCCCAAACATTTCCCTGTAATCGCTTCCTGCGCGCAAACACAGTGCCTTTGTTTCCACGCACCAACGGCGTTTCCGATTTTAGACAGTTGGGAACACAAAAAATTAAGGTCACATGCCTGGCTGTACATTTCTTTTTTTTTTTTGGCTGCGGTTGCATGCCTGGTTGTAATTTTTTTTTTTTTTGGCTGCGGAATCAAAGAAGTAAATGATGAAGATTGAAAGGACAACAAACCTAAAACAACCCCTGTCGCTTTTAATGTGTCTTGCACTTTCAGAGGCGTCGGAGATGCAAGCGGCTGCGTTGCGAAAAATTTGGGCCAAGATGAAGAATCCGCGCTGTGACGTCAGGGTACTGTTCTTGGCTGGGTGGTTAAAGGCCAAGGAGGAAGAGAATAGATACAGTCTGGGTTACGTAGTCCAAAATTTGATTGATTGATTGATTGAATGAATGATCGATCGATCTTTATTCTGCAGCGATATGTAATAGGAGCTTCAGTCCTCCCGCCTTCAAGAAAAAGATCATAAGTTAAGAAAGCATACATTGATTAAGCGTGGAATGAATCTAACACAATGCGCTCCGTGCCTTAAGCTCTCCTATGGTGGTTCACTTAGAGAAGAGAGAAAGCAACTCTTCTTCATTGCTCTCCGAACAGGGGAACGCCTTAGACAGGCATTAATGCTTCTAAACTAAGAGCCGGAGTTAGTCTTGTCTGTCTATTATCTAAGCGTGATGCGAAGATTGACGTGAGTTACTGTACTTCATTCACCCCGTCGTGCCCAATCCTGAGAAGCGAATGACGGACTAGGCCCTTGGTATCAAACCGCACAGTCAACAAGGAATCTGGAGAGGCAATACCATGGCGTAATGCACTAAAGCCGCCAGGTGCTTTTCACAGGGTTCGACAAGTTCACCAAAGAAGTGAGATCAAATCAAGTTCAGTTCAGTTCACTATGAAGAAAAAAGCCCTAAAATCAAGTTGAAGTTCAGTTCCATGAACACTGAGTGGTTTTTAGATCAGATCAGTTCCACTTGGATCTTGAAGTTAGCATTCGGTTCTGATTTCGAGGTGGGTGTACACTGAACTGAAATTAATCTAGAAAATTATAAAGTTCAGATCAAGCCTCTAAAATAGCTACAGTTCAGATCCAGATCAGTTCGTCAAGCTCCCAAAATAGCTACAGTTCAGGTCTAGATCAGTTCGTCCAAAATAGTTATTAAGCTCAGATCACGTTCGCGTGAACTGAAGTTCACGAACTGCCTTCACATGATCTCAATTCTGCTTAAGCCTGGCTCTTGCCGTGCTGAAGGCTTAGCATTGTGAGAGCTAAGTAAAGCCAGAGACCAGAACGAACGAATTTACAGACGAGACACTCCTGTCTTAAATGTTATGTGAACAATTTTCACAGTACACGCACAAACATCCAGCCTTGAAATCGGCTTCCCATCTCGACCCGGGGACTCGATGACCTAGTCTGACCCTCTCTACCTGATCATGCAGCTCGGGAGGTACCACCAGCGCTCTAGGTCAGAGAGTTGACAAAGTGTGCAGCGGCTGTGTGGGCGTGACTGGGCGTGGGGCAGATAACTCTCAAGACAAATTAATGTCACGTGGCATGCTTACCTCCTCCTCAGGGTATGAGCAGAGCAAAACAAAATACGATTAAATTCGGGCAACAAAGAGCGAATTCTGCGTGTGCTGATGCTTGTAGGATATAATTTCTCGCCAGATTTTCTCCAGATGTTGTAGAAAGGGCTTTCCCTGCCAGGCCCCCGCTCGTACAAGATCACTTTTCAAACGCATGCACCATAAAAATCGTTTACCGTCTGACTCACGTTTGTGTGCGCACGGATGGCGGATAATGCATGTATTGTGCTCACGGCACGTGCGTACATGCGTGCGAAAGAGATTAAGTGAGTGGAATGCCATGCAAATAATACACTCGATTTTTGCGGTATTCAAATAAAAGAAATCGATTATTCGCTTATCAAAAAGGGTCGGAAGCGCCAGGGTAGCAGAGGAAAACCACTGCGTTTTTGCGTAGCCAGATCACAAGCAGTACCCTGTCGCTCGGTAAAGATTTCGTCTAATAACGTGGTATTTGTTCCGATTACGGGCATTTATCTTTCAGAAGTGTTCTACTGAATATTCGAATAAAAAAAAATGAATGTCGGTTTAACTTTCAGACTGTACCCTCTAACCCCGATACACCAGATCTGAGAACTGTTATTGTGGCTTCGTGCTAATCTCTCTGTTTTGTTAAGGGTGTCTTAAGAGCCTCCCTTTAGAGTAAACCACATGACCTCATGTACTCAGATTCAAAGAAACCAGTCCGTAATTTTAAGGTTTTTAAGGTATCTGAGTTCAGGGATAACATTTGAAATCTCACTGACACCTTCGTACAATAATAAAACAATGGGGACGCGTTCATGTGACGCCTATGCATTTCACTGCGAAGCCACCTATACTCGTGAAATCTGACATGCCACTGTTTTTATCAATGTCGAGTTGCGTGGCAAGCCTTAGAGTTTTTATTTAGAGAGACTTTCTATTTTTAGACACCCTTTCCTCTTTGTAACTATTCGCGTAACCGCCAGTTGTTTTGAATGAACTGAAGCAAAAGTCTATATAAAATAACACTTTATCACTCTTTGATTGGCTTTCACAAATACAGTATCTTCACATCCAGGTCCACGAAAATATGCGGAAAGTTTGAAATAGGGGATCTGTAGGGACTTTTTGTTGTTGTTGTTTTTAAATTTTAATATGTCATGGTCCAGCAGTTGAGAAAAGTTTATAAGAACATTTTTTAAAAAGGCGACTTCTATGTATAAAAAGGACGCCACTTCCTGTGTCATGTGGATGTGGCAAGGAGAAACATTTTCAGTGCATGAAACTAAATGCTGGAAAGAAGTTTCAGAACTTGATGGTGCGCAAGTTTTGTTCATTTACTTATTCTATTTTTTTTAAAATGTGCTTTCAGCAGACATTATTGTCGTGTATTACAGGTTTCCGAGGTTAATTGTTGATGACAAAGAATCAATGACCATAACATGAATATGTGGGTGCTTTATCGTCTAAATGAGGAACGAGGTCGCCAGGAGGTGTTGTTCATTTCTTGTTTGCAGCTTAACTTTTGACATTGTTTTACTATATTCTATTTGAGGATATTGCATAACTAATTAAATGTAAAGGCAAAGATCTGTGAATGCCTAAATGAACTATTTCTCCATCTCATAGTTGTTATATCTATGTATACCGATGCGTTGCCGTTTGCAGCTTTGCTTAATAACTAATATCTGTGGTCTGACCTCTCAGATTCTATTTCATAAATGTAAAGGGAAATGAAACAACAAAGACCAGAATTTTAACTCATACTAACTACATCGAAGTGGAAGCATTTGCTTAGAATGTAACTAAGTATTGCCTTTTTCTACTGATAACAGTAGATGTAGTCTAGTATCTGTTCTAGAAATTAAATGTGTATCGAATACTCACAATAGGGCATTTTTGGTATCGATTACCTCTTAATGTAAGGAAAGATAATACCCTTGATAATGTGTATGTTGCCAGCCTATTCAGATTCCTGTGACAGTTATGCTTCCCTCCCCTTCTTATGTTGAATCTCCTTCATGAGCTCCTGGTATACGTGCTATTTAGTGGCTGCCCTAAATTATGCAGCGTAGACAGAAGGTACACAATTCTCAAAGTGACGTTTTTATATAATGCACCACTTTTGATGTTTCTCTATGATCTTAGAAACATCGTTTTCGTTTATACGGAATTTTAGGGCAAAGTGTTTCAGATCGGAAATTTTTGGGCAAAATGTTTCAGATGGTTTTAGTTTATCAAATCGCTTCAGTGGCTTTTTGTTTTATCTTCCTTTTAAGCATAGCACGGGCTTGACCTGAGAAGTGAGATTAAAGGAATATCCGTGGTAGGGAGGCTGAACATGTAATCTAGAGGTATGCGATGGGTGATAGGAGGCCAGTTCGCTACGCAAGTAAACCCACGTTAGATCTTGGGAAGAAGGGGAACGGGGGAAGAGGGAGAGGTGGACTCCCTGGGAATAGTGCCTAGTGTTGCCAGGCTGGCCACTAAAGAGCCAAAATAGGACTTCGTTTCCAGTTTTTTAAAATTTAGTTTTATTACACATTGGGCACATGGTTGCTTTGGGGCTCTTGTCATTTCCAAGTGAAAATACCACATAATTATTTTTCATTGAAAACCTGTGCCAAGAAAACTCAGAATGCACAGATTGAGACTGTGGTGAGATTTTGTTGTGTTTTTATGTCATATTTTGCTGTCTGCCATCTCTCCTTACTTTACATTTTGGATAGTGCTAATGTTAGACATCATAATCGTTTTAATACTGTTATCGACTCTTTGGCTTCTTTTGAACGTTTTTTTTTATGTCGGGTTTGGACTATTTTTCAAGACAGATTTCGCTCCTTCTCTGAATCTGATCTAGCCACACTGCCTGGGAACTCAAAGAATCCCTGGAAAATCACGAGAAAACCCCAGAAAATGGGAAAGATCCCTTTGGGGGGGGGGGGGGGGGGGAGGGCTCCCTGGAGTTGTTTATATTTTAACCCATACATGAGCTAAAAGGTGCAAGACACACGTTTCGAGGCTTCCCGGAGTCTCAGTAACAATGGTGTTTATATAATGTGGTGATAATTAATATAGTATGTGAGTCACGCTGTAGGTGCCAAGTTATTTACGTCTGCCTGACTAGTACTATAAGTCACTCTACCTGCTTCTCGCGAGGTTTCGGAAAGTAACTAGGTTGATGATACCCATTGAATCCATTACTACATCGTAGTCAAGACCAACAGCAACAGTAGTGACAACAATAGCAACATCAACACCAATATCAGACTGGACTGGATTTCAAAAAAAAACAAAAACCAATGTGTTCATTGTGAGTGATGTGAGTAAAATATTTCGTTCTTATTCTCCTCCTAATTTTCCTTTTTCGTTTTCCTGTATGGAATGGTAAGCCTGCTCAAACGTGCATTTGGAAGAACCATGAGGAAAACATGTTTTATCTTTATAATAGAGTATATGAGACTGTCATGTCTAATGTATTAGACCATTTGTTCTCGATTTACGACTTGAAAATGAAAATCAATCGAGCCATCCCCGGTCATTGAAATCAGTGTTACACCACCAGTGTGAAAAACAGGTTAGCACTATGTAGACCGTTACAGTACTGTATTTACAAGCGTTGTGATCGAAGTGTTTCTCGGAGTTATTCAGACACTGCTTTTCATGATCTTGAAGACAAATGGAGACATTACGTTGTCACTGAACAAAGCAAAAACTTTATTATCACCTAAAAGCAGCCGCAGCCATTAGCATTACTATCATTCACCCAACCATGAAAAAAAAAAAAGGTAACGACACGGTCTACTTACACTAATTAGTTACGCTGTGAAACTTGGCGGGGAGGTCTTGACTTCTCAGTTGATGATAGCGTCGTTAAGGGGACGCCTCTGGCTTGCAACCTCCCCTCATGTTTGTCATTAGTAGCAATAGAACAAACAAACCATTGTCAGTCCCGTCTGAATCAAGCGCGTTCCCATTTCATCTCCGGCATACCTGCTCATATACAGAGATTCAC
>JAWQUT010000055.1:404271-415675 GCA_033807755.1 Ellobium chinense
TTCCCTCCCCGTACCCACGGCCAGTTTTCTGTTTCTATGAGGACAATAAAAATGGGATATCTTGATAAAAAACAAAACAAAAAAAAAATTTGTCACAACTTGCCAGACAGGTAGACTAACAAAAGCTGAAAATCATTGCAGACATAAGAAAAAACAAATTCACGAACAGCTGGTAAACGCGATTTTCTACCTACTATACTCAACACGATTTGTTATCACCTGGTTAAACATTTTTATTGTTAATATACCGTCTGACTTGATTTAGAATGGTAGCCCACAAAAAAAAATGAAGGCTAAAAGGAAACGGACTTTTATACAGTATTTTTGTTCTACCTTGAACATTCTCGCAAGAATACAAAGGCTTATCAGGCATGTCTTTTGCAAGATTTTTTTTCAAAGGATTCCGACCGATATAGCCTACCCTTCATCATTCGATGCTTTCTCTGTTCTAAATTTAGACTGTACTAGAGTTTTTGCTGATAGTTGCTGACAAAAATAGGACTAGGGCATACCTGGTGAGCAAGCTTAGTTGTCATCATTACAAAGTTTCGCACCTTGTTGTGACAATCCGTTTAGTCTGTTTGTCTGTTCCTTTGTTTGTTCTGGTTTAAACCATGTGGTTTCGTCTTTAGCTACTGGCATTTTCTTTCATCCATTCGTTTTTGCTTTACCTGACTTTCACTCACTCACTCACTCACTCACTCACTCACTCACTCACTCACTCACTCACTCACCACTCACTCACTCACTCACTCACTCACTCACTCACTCACTCACTCTCTGAACCTTTTTCCTCTCCCGCACTGTCTGTCTGTGTGTGAATGCTACTGTCTGTCTGTCTGTCTGTCTGTCTGTCTGTCTCCCTTCTGTCTTTGTCTCTCTGTCTGTCTGTCTCTCTATCTCTCTCTGTCTGTCTGTCTGTGTCTGTCTCTCTCTCTGTCTCTCTCTCTGTCTCTCTCTCCTCTCTCTTTCTTTCTCACTCACTCTCTCTCTCTCTCTCTTTCTCTCTCTCTCTCTCTCTCTCTCTCTCTCTCTCTCTCTCTCTCTCTCTCTCTCTCAAGTTTAAAAGACAGATAAGTTTTCTTCTTAAGTTTTGGCACTGACTTTAGAACGAAACGGACGAAAGGCGATTTCTCTTCATAAACTTCCACGGACAACTCTCATCACAACAAAACACAGTCTTCTCCCCTGGTTTTCACTCGCATCTTCACAGTGAAGTGAGGAATTTCACAACAAAACGCAACAAATCCCCTAAAATCAGTCGGCCTATACCGCTTTTTGCCCCGAAAACCTCTCACCTCCATTCATCATTCACACTCTGATGGGTAGAAAAGTTAACATCAGATCCAGAGCGTGAGTGGTGAAAACTTTGAGAGCAACGGTCTGTGAGTGCCAGATTAGACCCGGCCATCTTTGAAATCCAGCTCTCATCAGTGTTATTCACCAATGTTAGTTAGTGATGGAGTGACTTTTTTGTTTTTGCAGGGTGGGAAGGGAGCTATCGAAGGGGGGCTGTAGCCCCGGTGCTCTCTATGCAAAGAGACCTACTGAATGTGAGAGCGTTTTAGACGTTTTAGAATGGCTATTTTGTAAATTGTAGCTCTATCAGTTGATTCTCAACAATATTAAGCTTTGCTGTCTCTGTTTAAAATATTGAAATGTAAAGTTATGGTTTTGCACAGATATCCATAAAATTCCACATAGACCACAGACAGCTTCCTTTTTGAAAAATATAAATGCAACTCACCAGATCCAGATCTGGAAATAATGTGGTCAGCAGCATCTTGGCAATGGAGATTATATATACATTTTTTATTGGGGGGGGGGGGGGCTAAAGANTGGGGGGGGGGGTGGCTAAAGAAGTGGATTATGTCTTTCTATACTCCTCCCACCAAGTAGAAGGGTTGCACCTTAAATCAGGCTGTGGGCGAAGCCGAAATCTTGCGTGGCTCATCTTTTCTCAAATATCAAGCCTTGAACTTTTAAATTTTTATCGTCGACTTAGTACCTCCTCGTGCTAACGTTTCATCAATATTTTGTTTGACATCTGACATGATTCAACACTTAAGGAAGAGCTCCGTGGTGCTGTGAAATGTGACTTAACGAAGCAAGTGGTGATGGTTGAATAGAGCGTGATCATAGTAGGGTCGTAACTGCCTCCTAGGACCCCTACCCATTTCTCATATACGTCTCATAATATCGCTCTTTTGACAGTCGAGGACTTGCGCATTTACGATGGAATCTCTTACAGTCATAAAAATTATATTTACGTTGCATGTTGTTGCCAGTGATAGGAATCCACTGTTGTTAAGTCAAGTTTCTAATTTCGTGTAACAAGTCGTGTCCTCAGACATTGGGCAATGCTTTCTTTATGTAAGTGTCTTCCTACTTCTGTCCTTATGACGCTAACGATATAGGGAGTAGAGTGACGGTATAGGGAGTAGAGTGACGTATAGGGAGTAGAGTGAGGGTATAGGGAGTAGAGTGAGGGTATAGGGAGTAGAGTGACGGTATAGGGAGTAGAGTGAGGGTATAGGGAGTAGAGTGAGGGTATAGGGAGTAGAGTGACGGTATAGGGAGTAGAGTGACGGTATAGGGAGTAGAGTGACGGTATCAGTTTTTTCTCCGTCTACTGATTTCTGTATCAAAATATTGTGAATGCTGTAGCTCATCCCATAGACCATATTATTAGGTTCTATCCTTGCCAGAGTTGTTAGCAGTTGTGATCTGTCCTTTCCAGTTCACTTTCGGAGCCGTCTTTCTATTTAGGAGGGAACTTAACGTGTTTTGATCATCCAACCCAGCTCATCCCAGCACGCGCGCACACACGCACGCACGCACTCACAGAGACACACACAGATACATACACGAAAAGAATATGATAAAAAAGTGTAGTAGAGGCTGACTGCAACATATTCCATAGCATTCCATTTGCGATCTCTGTGTGGGTGTGTGTGTGAGACAGTGTGTGTGTGTGTGTGTGTGTGTGTGTGTGTGTGTGTGTGTGTGTGTGAGGGGGTGATTATTATGCAATCAGGCAGAATGATTTGTTTTTAATTGAACACTTCACAACCACATGGAAACGAATCGTATCAATACTACGTCTCAGTATAGAAGTTANAAAAGAATATGATAAAAAAGTGCAGTAGAGGCTAAGTGAAAGATATTCCATAGCATTCCATTCGCGATCTGTGTGTGTGTGTGTGTGTGTGTGTGTGTGTGTGTGTGTGTGTGTGTGTGCGTGCGTGCGTGTGTGTGTGTGTGTGTGTGTGTGTGTGTGTGTGTGTGTGTGTGTGTGTGAGGGGGTGATTATTATGCAATCAGGCAGAATGATTTGTTTTTAATTGAACACTTCACAACCACATGGAAACGAATCGTATCAATACTACGCTTCAGTATAGAAGTTACGATAGTTTACCGGAACGGCAACTTTCTCCCTCTTCTCAAGTTATGAACGCCAGCAAGCGCATACGTTTTCCTCTATACATGTTACCATGTAATGAGAAAGATGAACCGTTCGTTAGCGGAAAGTTTTTGTCTTCTAGTGTGCAGAGCAGTATATTATTGAAATATCTTTCGCACCCTCGCAGCTGTACGTTTATATTATTTTTTTTTTATGATCATTAAATTTAGATACTGACAGTTATGTCTTTGAAAGTATAAAGAAATGATAATGTCTGAATCATGAATAACTTCTTCTTAAGTAACACGATATACTTTAATATCAGATACACTTGACGCCATAAGCGGACAAGACCTTGGAATAAAAAATAAATATGTACTTAACATTTACGATTCCCGAAGACAGAAATAAACATTGCTTATGGTATAAATTTGCGAGGAATATCGGCGCTATCCTTTGCATGATTAAGGTGATATGTGATTCATTTTATAACTACTAGGAATGCAAAGTTTTTGTCGGTTGCTAAGCAAACAGATAGAGAAAGACTGACTGTTAGAAAAGCAGGCAGACAGACATACACACAAACAAACACACGCACGAAGACAGACATATGTATTCATACAGTGCATAAACATACACACACATAAAATACATACACCAACAATATAAACACACACATACATACACATATATACGTACGCACATATGCACCCACACTCACAGATACACACACAACACATACAGGAACACACACACACACGCACCCACACTCATACATACACCTACACACACACACACACATACAGAAACGCGCACGCACGCACACACACACACACACATACACACACACACACGCACACACACACACACACGCACACACACACACACACACACACACACACACACACACACACTAACCTACACACAACACACATGCACACAAACACACACCTCTTACGAAAGCCACTGTGCATGCATCCCCCTCCCATCTCTGTTATGTTTTTTTCTCACCCTCTTTCCTTCTTTCCTTTGCTTATCACCGTTTTCCCTTTGCTGAAATTTTCATAGCTTCCTGATTATTCCGATATGACGTCATGGCTGCAGATCCGGATAACCATCTTAATATGTATCTAAACAGAGGCAGCGATAAATCAAAAGCGCCCTCTAGTGTTAAGTGATGATATTTACGTTTGCTTTGCATGTTTCCTCGCTCTTAAAACCCTTTTTATAACCGTGCAATGGTTCCCAAAATAAATATTATATGAACGAAGAAGTGGTCGACCCCGCTTACGTGCAGTTCGCTTTATCAGAAATCTCGCAATATTGCAGTCTTGTAAATGCTAGTGTTCAGCGCCTTTTTATTTTTAAATTAGCAGGGGCACTGTGTTTTTTTCAGCGAGTTGAGAATGTTACTGAATGTTGTAGCCTACCTGGACTATAATATCCTTATTCGTTTTAGCATTGTTTGAAGTGCATTTTACACAATAATAATGCGGTTTATAAGTCGTATCCAGGCTTATGCCCGCTCACTCGACTTCACACTATTATTACCCAGCAGGCCTGATCACTCCAGAACTTTATCCATACTCTGGGGAGCATACAGAGCCACTGCCATTTACAGACTGCCCATAGCTAGGTACCCATTTTTACAGATGAGTGGACTGAGGAGAATGTGAATAAAATGCTTTCCCAAGGCATGTACAATATGACCATGGTCTGGAATCGAACCCACGATCTTTAGATCTTGAATCCGACTCCGTAACCATTTGGCCACGCTGCTCCACATCCGTCATTGTTATTTAGTTTTGGCATGTGTTTCTTGTTAATTCTTATAGAACTGATCTTGGATGCCAGTATGTTTTGGGGGACTTGAACTAATCAAGTCTCAAGAGGTGTCTTAAAGGTCTTCTTTAGATATAAGATTCATAATTGCTTTAATTTTTGTTTTAAAGCAAACGTGTATGTTTATAATGTAAACAGCCTTCTCCCCGAACTTGGAACTTTTCGTTTAATCACACAATTTTTTTTCTCGTGGTGCTGTAGAATTGCGATTAACTAAAGCCGACTATAATTATATAATAACATTTATCATCTTGCTTTAATACAAAACTGCCTTTTTGGCATAGTTGCTTATAAGATTATGGATCATTAAGGAGTCTCTTTGAGATAACACTACTTGTCCTTGGAGAACGCGTCGTTAACCGAAAGGAGGAATCAGACTAATGTTAGGGTTTGGGGGCTAATGATGTTGATAATGTGTTAGAGAAAATGTTTTGAATTAGGTTAAGGAATTAAGTTGCAGATGGGAATAGGCACAGACTGCCAGCCCACTGGAAGCTGCAGTGGGTAATCAAGACTCGCTGCTACGTGGCAATACCTTCGAGTAACGATATTTGTCAGAGAGAGAGAGAGAGAGAGAGAGAGAGAGAGAGAGAGAGAGAGAGAGAGAGAGAGAGAGAGAGAGAGAGAGAGAGAGAGAGGTTATTGGTGAAGAAGAGGAAGAAATAAAACAGAGCAGTAAGAACTGCGAAAACCAAGTATAACAACAGTCGTCTCCTACAGAATGGTGTACGTTTCTCCAAAGTTCTTTGCGTTTTTTGAACGACTAAACCAGTGCTTTTACTCATTCAACGAACAGATCGGAGAAATCTGCAACAGTTGTTAGAAATTTAGTTATATAAGTGAAGATTTACGGTTTGTAACGTTTTGCCATTGGATTAATGTTTTGTCTGTCTTCGCGTCTCCGGATTGTTAATTATTAAAAAAAAAACTGCCACTATAACACAGGGATTTTGAAGTTCCACTATAATAGAAAGTGATCATTAATAATTTGTTGCTTTCTTTGACTTTTTACGTCCAAACCGTGATCCAGTACTCTCCAACTGCCCAAAAGGCACATCTACACATACTAACACATCTTGAAATTTCTGAACTTCTTAAGCTCTTCACAGCCATTGAATCAGCTTGGTCCCAATAACAGTGGAGAGCTTGCACATTAATGGAATGATTTCTTACCATCGTAAGAATTACATCAGTGTATCGATGCTGAATGCATCCTTAGTGGCGTTCATCATGCAAAGCTATTTTAATTCTTATGATGGTAAGGGATCCCACCGTAATTGCTTAATGCTTAAGCTCTCAGATAAGAAAGATATAACGTAAAAATGTCCCGACGAAGTGACGTGACGTGTCATGCTATGTACGGATACGGCGAGCTCACACCTTGGGTTTAATTAGAATAACCTCACTTTGAGTCTTCCCGAAATCTACTTCCTACCTGTGACAAGGTGCCGAATAATATGACGTCATCGCCTTTTTTCCTTTCTACATCCGTTAAGAAAGTGGCGGACATCTTGGCTTAACTGAACACTCGTGATACATTATACCGAAACAAACCCTTTCCGGGCTAACTTAATACATGTATTAAGGTTCGTTTTACGACAGGACCGGCAAGTTATGATGATGTTGTTATGATGTCGTGTTGATGAACATCAGCAGATGACTTTGGCAAGCTGTGCGTGTTTATGAAGTGCTGGAAAGATTAAGATACCAGTTATAACGTTCAAATAATAACAGACGGTTTTTGATCAGCTTTAACGGGAGGTTTCTGATCTGATCTTCTGGAAACAGGATGTTTTTGATCTTTGGAAACAGGCGGTTTCCCATCGTTAAGAATATGTTCTCCCTTTTTTTTTCTGATAGGTGGATCGGGTAATGCCGTACACAACCTGTATTTTCTGTCTGCAAGATGACATCACTGCAGCGCATACTACCTTAAGAAAATTGATCCAACCGGGAATATAGTTACGCACCTTGTTACATGACGCCCCAAAATTGTTATGGGCATTTTCATTGGTCGCTTTTGACATGACAAAGTGCAGATTATATAGAAAGGTGCTAATGTATTACACAACCTGTATTTCGGTCCTGCGAGACTATATCACTGGAGCGGATACTTCCTTGAGAAAATTGATCCAGCGTGTAAAGTAGTAACTCACATTATTACATGACGTCACAGAATTGTCATGGGCATTTTCATTGGTCGCTTTTGGTATGACGAAGTGCAGATTTAGAGATAGGTGCATCGAGACTACTTCTCTGAAGCGGATGCTACCTTGAGAAAATTGATCCAGACGGGAGTATAATTACGTACCTTGTTACAAGACATCACATAATTGTTATAGCCGTTTTCATTGGTTCCTTTTGGCATGACGAAGCGCAGATTATAGAGAAAGTTTCATGGAGACTACATCACTGGAGCAATTATTACCTTGAGAAAATTGATCCAGCCGGGAATATAGTCACGCACCTTATAACATGACGTCACAAAAATTGTTATAGCCTGTCTGATTGGCCCCTTTTGGCATGACGACGTGCAGATTATAGCGAAAGAAAGCTGAAGAAGATATTTTGGCTACCTGTGAACCCTATAACGTGTTCTAAAGATTAGGAGACCTCTTGTGACGGTATAACGATCGTCTCTTCATCTTACTGATGGAAACCCAGCTTCTGTCTTAACATTTACGCCCTCGCGTTTTCTTTTTTTAGGTAGGCTAATGACTGGCTCTACGCACAAATGCATCTCTAGGGTCGTATCAGCAGAATTAGCAGCTTATGATGAACGAGTCTTTTCCTAATACTTGTTACAGCAGTTTTGGGTGTGGAAAGATATTAGGTTGTACCCGGCAAAGATATCTTGTTTCCATCAAAGTATCATGAACTTTAAATCGGTTTTTTTTATGTGTGTGTAATTAAAGTTGTTTTTATGCAGTCGAAACTGTGTAACAGCATTTACATAAGGGCACGGAAAGGATGCAATAGCGCGGAGGTTGCGATTAAACGACGATGTTACTATCCGACTTTTACCCAATATACTTTTTGAATCTGTACAGTATCGCCATAAAGCGAAACACTGGATATTGCGGAATGGATTTTAGTTATGACACACCCAGGTACATTTTTCTTTGCTGACGTCTCGTTTTTTGGGAATGTTTCTGTGTTGACATTACACGTAACAAAGACTCGGTTGCTTCTTTCAAGCTCAGCTCGTTATGTCGATAATAGAGATTTTTTTAATGTCTTTTGGGACATGCTCGTTTCTTGAAAGATGTAAAAGGTGAATGCTTTTCTAAGTGGTAGCTCCAGTTTTCTTGAAGAAAATCTGTTTCAGTTGAAGGCAATGACGGGCTTAAGAGTAGGGATGTGCTTAATATAAACACCCCGTTTTCCACCTTTAATGTAATTTTGCGAATGAGTAAAATAGCTGGGATGGGTATGAATGTGTTCTCTTGAGAAGGCGGTTGATAGCTGCTCACTTGTTTGAAGTGCGTGACTCAAAACTTCACTGCCTTGGGTGAATGAAAATGTCCTATCTAATTTTGGCTTGCTATAGCTTCTTACAAAACAGTATCTTCGGTTTCGTCGGTTGCGATGGAGTGGTGATTTTGGGAAATCTCAAGGTCATTTACAAAAAAAAAAAAAAAAANAAAAAAAAAAAAAAAAAACCGGCATTTAGAGCGAAGAACTGAATCTATATTGAAGTTCCCAGGGTAGAAATTTTATCATTTTTGGACCTTATTTCTGTGTAGATTTTCGTTATCTCAGAGTGTCTTTGGTTTCAGTCAAAGATGCGCATGAATTCTGGATCCTACAGAGTAACTCTCAAAGTAGTATAGTTCTTTTAAGACTGCCTGTTATTATTATATCGAACTCCAGATAAGTGGAACGTTTAGGATTATCTACTTATTCGACGACGGGCACTGTTGTTCCATATTATTTCCGGCAGGGTTACGGGAAGGAAAACAGCCTTGTTAGATTCCGTAGATATTAGAGATACTTTTTTAAGTTTCGAATTCGGATCTTTTACTTGCCGTTATGGCAGAAATAGGCCCGCTCACTGAATAATGATCCACACGTGGTTCTTATTCGTAATGTGTGATATATTTTTAACACCACGAAATGTTTTATTTATATGCTGGTATCTATCTGCCATAGTGGACCAGAAGAGCTCGCAATTAGAAATAAAACATTTCCTATTGCCTTGGAAGTCTCTTACGGTACAATGCTTTTTCTTCCCTTACCCTATCCGTAATCTTGTCTTTAAACTTACACCAATCATACCTTTAGAAAGTCAATGCGTTTGGCCTTTTTTCTCTGCAACAAAATGAGACAACTTTAGTGCGTACCCAAGTGTCTTGTGGAGTTAGGGAGGGGGAAGGGATTTAAGTTTGAAATATTTTCTAGATCAAAGAAAGTAATTAAAAGAGTCGCTGGTAGGTACAACACCTACCTGAGCCACCTGGTTTGTTTTAACTGTGGGGAGGAGATGGGAATTCTTTTGTGCCACTGTTTGAATCGTGGAGCTCTTTTATCATAGATTCTGAGCGTGACGGATGTTACAAGTTGTCGGAAGTTTTGTTGCCGTAGTTGCAGCTGCTGCTTCTATTGTTGCTGAGGCAACAGTTGTTGTTTTGGTTGTTATTGATGGCAGCGATAATTAGTCTTTTTTGTCAGTGCGTTTACCTATCCCCACCTTGGATTTAGCTACAGTCGATTTCTCGTAATGGCAAGTCCTCAAGGGCAAGGAGATTACCCATTGTCTTTGAGGTATTTAATTACACAAAAAAAAACCAACAACAACAGTACCATGTTCACCCGGAAAAGGTTGGTAGGAATGTTGGTACAAATAAGTACACTAAAGCGATGAACATGATGATACAAACTTCTAACAACTGACGACGCATTACAACAGTTGAAACGACATATGCTTTTTGTGCAACTTAGATTAATTAAAAGTCTAAACAGTAAATTTAAGTCTTTTTAATTCCGCAATATTCTTTGATTCCATCAGTTTCTTACACTTTAGCATACTCGGTCTAATATATATATTTGTTTCTCTCCTGCCCAAAACGTGAACATTACTGCAAGTATTGACACATAGTTTGGACACACACAAGTTGTCTAAATTTACTAAGTGTCTCTGCTTGTTTTTTGGTTTAATACAGTGAAGTAAATTTAGTATTTCACGTGCATCTTGTGAAATGCAAAGTAAATACTCCAAATACAGTACGAATTAAGACAATATTTTGCATTCCGCAGAAAGATACATCAATAACTTTGTTGTCTCAAGATCTGAAACCAATCTTTTTCTTTTCCTGCCCCCTCCCCTACCCATGCTCCCCCTACCCCCCACCCCATTGAAAAGCAAAGGCAAACTTTCCCATGTCTTCACACAAGGCAAGCACTTTTTATTGAAACTTCGGTTTCCTGACTCAGACAAGTCTATTCCTTGTTAAAAACAGTTTGTACACAAACCAGTCTAGTTTGTTTCTCGAAGCTGGCGATATTTGTATTCCACTTGAAAAACTGGCCTCTGAAATTTCCTTAAGTGAGCGCTTAACAGCGTTGTTTGGCAGTTTGACATACTCTTTCCGTCCAAACTGTTAAAAAAATGAGAGCGCCTCCGCTAGAGGAAACGAAACGAATTAAATATCGTAAGCTGGTTTCGCTTTTCAATGGTTTTTTGGCTAGGCGTTGAAGATGGCACACAAGACGCCTTGTAATAGTAATTGAGAACACTGAAAACTGTAAATAATAATGGTAAGAAGGTTTAGAACCAGAAGGATGTAAATCAAAGGTGGGAGTGGTGTTAGTTTATGGTTTTAGCCAATATGGAGATACCATGATCGGTGGAAGGTTGGTAAGTTATTGCCCATCCTCTTCCCTCTCCTTGGTTGATCTCTTCTTCTCTTTCTTTCTTTCTTTGTGGCTGTACATTCACCTCGCCTCCCGCTAATCTAGGGTTCATTTAACGTAACACACCTTTAGCACTATATACTATAATATACCTATGTACCTACAGACTATATTGAGTGGCAAAACCCTGAGATATTCAGATTGTAAACATCCCCCTGTATACATGGTTTTCGTCCTTCCTCCATTTACTTTCTCCCCCCCTCTCTCTCTCTCTCTCTCTCTCTCTCTCTCTCTCTCTCTCTCTCT
>JAWQUT010000055.1:422708-432982 GCA_033807755.1 Ellobium chinense
CCCCCAAAAAAAAAATGCATCATCCGGAACAAGGATTTTGCACATAAGTCGCACGTTTCGATTCAGCCATATTTCACGTTTCGATTCAACCATATTTCACGTTTCGATTCAACCATATTCTTTCACTTGTATAAAGAACTACGAGACATAAACACTGCACAGAACTAAAGGAGAGGGAGAAGGGGAACGTTGAGATAAATACACCCAGAAGGAGAAAATAAAGTAAATAAAGTATCCGAGATGCAAAACATCAGATACAGAAGAGCTCAGTTCCTTGGTTCAAGTTAATGAAACAGAAATTTCAGAACATTATGTAACATAAGGTCCTTTTAAAAAAAGGATCTATCTAACGTGTCCTAATCAGCTCCCTGGTGTCTGCTTTGAGGTGTAAGATTGTAAACGAAAAATAGGTGAAAAACATTAACTGTCACAGAAAAGTTGATAATAACAATAATAATAATATCAATCCTGTATTTTTCCAAGTTGTAATGTTTGGTATAGAGCACCTTTTTACATGAAGTTCCCAGAAACCAGGATCTCACCAGTCCTGTCCGATCAACACCCACGTACCTTGCGAGGAATTTGAGAAAAAAATTAAAGTTATTAAAGTTGAATACATAGAGTGAAAACATCAACCACAACTAAAACGTTGATAATGATGATGATGATAATAATAATAATAATAATAACAACAAACACCCTACATTTGTAGGATGTTTGATCTATTACAGAGCACCCTATAATATAGATTTCGCATAAACCACAGTTCTAAGTAACGCAGAGGTGTCTTGAAGGGGATTCAAAAATCGAAATAAGGGTGAGTACCTCGAGTGAAAACATCAAAACAACCGAAAAGTTGATTCTGGTAAATAATAATAATCATAACCACCCTACATCTGTAAGGTAGATCTGTTACAGAGCATCTTTAACGTAAAGCCCCGTGAAACCACAGTCCAAAGCTACACCCAGGTGCCTTGAGTGGCATTTAAGACGGAAAATAAGCTTGAGTGCCTCCAGTGAAAACCATCAACCACCACGGAAAAGTTGATAATAAATAATAATAATAACCTTACATATGTAAGGTGTTACATCCAATCTTACATAAACGTCCCACACAGTAGTAAAACATCTCTGTCTTGTTTACATTTCAAAGCCAGAGCTGAGGGTTTTTTCTGGAACTTATCCTCTACAGCAGTAAAATTAAGTGTAGTAATGGCTATAGGTGTAGTAATATTATCGGTGAGGTGGGGTGGGGGCGATGGGGTCGGGGGGAGAAGGGGAAGAGGGTCGGGGAGTATAGAGAGCTGGAGAAGCCTCTGTTAAATTGGAAAATGGAAATTGTGGTGTGTCTTTACCCAGGGCTTGCCCAAAACTCTGCATGAGCTTAACTTCATTTGTCCTTCTGCAAGGCTGTATATTTCCCAGGGCTTCCTACTAGACATCTCTTCAGTGCCCCTAACCTCTGGTGTAAACCTGCCTCATTTCTTAATCTCGTTTCTCCTTTGTTGGGTGTGGGGGTGGGGGTGGAAGGTGCTTTTTCTTCTTGGTTGTTTGGAAGCCCCTGACCATTTGGGACCCATGCATTGTGTGAGTGCATTTGACGGCCCTGATTTGCTACTTCTGCAGCACGAGAGAGGGGAGAGTGTGATGCCAAGCTAGAGGGGGGTTGTTAGCAGATCCATGGGTATCTTTGGCCCCGGTCTTCGAAGCGGGTGTTGCTTCTGGGCAAAACATAGGTCCTGCATGGGCTGGTCACAGTATGGAAACATGCATGGGAAAGCACGTGGAGAGTGACTGGGAAATCGTGGTCTTGCAGTTGGCGCACAAGCGATACTAGCAACATTCATGTGGTTACCGTGTGACGTAACCCATCCCGGATAGTTGAGAACGTAGGCATTAACGATGGGATCTCTTACCATCATAAGAATAACATTAATTTGCATGTTGAACGCTACTAAAGGTGCATTCAACACCGATGCACTAATATAATTCTTACGATTGTAAGAGATCCAGTTGTTCATGCGCACGTTCTGAAATGATAATGGGACAGCCGTTTTGGGTTTCATGTGGATTCAGGGTATACTGTGTTTTCTGGGAATCCCTAGCCCCCAGGACTGTAACACATGGTGTCTTGATAATAGCTTGAAATGTAGTTAAGGATGGGTATGAGTGTGTGTCATCCAATGGATGCTCATGTAATCCATACAGCGCTTTTTTGGCAAAACTGGGAGCACCTGATGGGCGGAGTATATTAATTTGTGTGGGATGGGCTTGGGAGTGGATTGGGGTTTGTTTAAGCTTGCCTAATATGTTTGTTATTATGCTTTTTGTATCTTCTCTTCCTGCCCCTTCCCTCCTTTCTAGCTGAATCCCTCTTTCATTCTTTATTCCTTGGTTCTTCCTGCCCGTACCGAAGCCTTGTGTTCCCTTTAGATCCACGAAATCAGATGGCAGGGAGAATCATAATATAAGCAAAGCGCTGCGCACCAGGCAGGAGCGTGGCGTTCATTAGCGAAAAGGCGTGTTCATTAGCGGTGTTTGGAGGCTGTGTGCCGCACGCCATAAAGGTGCGCACCTCCTGTAAATTGGCTGATGTAAACATTACCCGATTGTTGAGAGGGTCGTTGAGGGAAGAAAATAAAAACAAAACCAGGAGACTGAGGCTTGGAAATAATTGGATTGGTTGGGGAAGACGAAGAGATTGGAGAGAAGTTACCTTCAGCACTGGCGCGAATCTTTCATATTTAGAAGGCAGAAATAGTAAAAAACGATGTGTTTGTTACTTCAGAATTCGCGCATTTACAATGAGATCTCCTACTATCGCTAGAATTACACTAACTCTTGAATGCATTCAACACCGATGCACTAAGATAATTCTTACAGTGGAAAGAGATTCCATCGTTAGTGCGCAAGCTCGCGAGTATGTAATTTGAAACCGTTGATTTGTTCGTGTACTCTTTGTCGAAGTATTTGCCACTTATGAGGTTCTTTGGAACTAATCTATGTGAAAGAAATGCTTATGTTTTTCTTGGATGTTTGAGAAGTTTCGACACCTGCCATTTCTTAACTGGAGTAAAGCCAGTGTTACGACGGAAAATCAGGACTTAAGATATCCAGCCATCAATTCCAACTGTCAAACAAAGGGAAACATAAAAGAGTCCTGCCACTTCAGACCTGGCGTCTATTTCGTTGTATGAGAGCTTGCGCTTTAACGATGTGATCTCTTGCCATCGTAAGAACTAACATTAGTGATCGGTGCTGAATGCACCCTTTGCAGCATTCATCATGCAGAGTTAATGTAATTCTTACGATGATAAGAAACCCCATTGTTAATGTGTAAGTTCTCAGTATTAGTCGAGGTACGACGTTGATTGCGTCGCCATTGTACGCATTGTCTACACGAACGTATGACGTGACTTGTGGCTTATCACGATAGTGACGTCACATGCCCTATGACCTATCATGATAATGACGTCATATTGGATATATCCCTAAAGGTCTCCTTACATACTCCCTCGGCTAGCAGCGGGACAGTATCAATCTCGTTCATTTACTTCCTGCTAATCCCGTGACAGAATAGTGGGAGCAGTAAATTGTAATTGAACCAAACGATCATGTTGGAAGGATTTAATGCTTATCACCTGAATAAAGGGACGGGTCCAGAATCTGAAAAATATTTTTTGGAGTCTTTATTTCGCATAAGTGGAATAACTTCTGTCAAGAAAAGCGTCGAGGACGCCATGATGGGCAGATTCAGTGCTAGTGATCTCGGGGAGTTGGCTCAAGTTGGCTGCTATGATTTCCTCTTCCAAGTCAGTATATTTTAGGAACAAGATTTTACCCTGGGCTCTTAGATGGTTTGCTTGGTCTGGAATTTCTGTACCCTAAGTCTTACTTGGATCACTTGTAGTCTTATTTCTACAGACCAGGTCCTTATGTTTACTTTGTCTAGTAAGAGGATTTTTAACAGTTCACCAGGATCTTTGTTTCTGTCGTACATCCACTAAATCCTCTGACTACTGTGATATTTACGTTAACTTCTTCTTAAATTTAAGGTAATTTTTTTTGAAAATGGTAGGAAGGACTTTTTGACATAATTATATAAACCAGGTCATAAGTTAGATCATTTGAGTTTTAGGGTTTATAGATTCAGTCCTCAATGTCCCTTCCACCACTCGCCATCTCCGGTGCTTAATGAATTCTTAACTACTGACACCCCTAGGGCGGTGTTTCATTAGGAACTTCTTGCTTGATTTTCAACTCCCACGGACAAAATGTGGGACACTGGGTCCACATTGGCTACTGGACAGTTTGGAATAGGGGTGGAGGAAGGAGACTCCCGAAGGTTAAGTCCGTCCTTGGAAATTGGACAGAGGCTGGAAGATGAGAAAGGCAAGTTTAGTATGAAAGAAGGGGAAGGGGGGGGGGGGNGGGGGGGGGGGTTGGCTGTAAGGTAAAAAGAAAAAAAATGGAGGTGTAGAATACAGGCATGTTGTTAAAAGTTTGGTTTGAAGCGATGAATGTAAGGCGATGGGGCGATGGTGGACGTAACAAAAATGGTGATGTCCTGTTTGGAAGCGCGATGGACAGAAAGGAAAAAAATGGCATGAGGAAAAAAGAGGAAATTGAAAAGAAAGAAGTAGAGGATACGATATTAAACTAAAAAAAAAAAATGACGACGAGGACATTAAAAGAAAGGAACACAGAACTAAGCTTCGAGAAGGAAAGAATTCGGATACTAATTGGTTGCTTACTTTACAAACTGTGATGGAAGAGCGATGGACAGAAAGGAAGAAAATGAAATAAGGAAAGAAGAGGAATTTTAGAAAGGAAGAAGTAGAGGATACGATACCAAATAGAAAAAAAAAAGGAAAGGAACACAGAACTAAAGTTCGAGAAAGACAGAAATAAAGTCACTGTTAGATTGAAGCACTCTCATAATTTGGATACTTGTTTATTTCCTACGGAAAAACTCAGAAACATTTGAGCACTCTTGTGCTTCTCGTGCTCAGCTTTTCACTTCCTTGTTCTATTGGCTTAGATTTCTTACCTCTAATTGGACAAGGTAAGAGCATTATCAGAACCGTCAGTGCTCTAGTGAAACATAAGATAGATCTTACCATAAGGATCGCACAAAATTACCACGAGCACCACTGAGGACTTTTGCAAACCTATTCCCGATTTTTAAAAATAAGTTACATTTTAAGTGTCTTCCTTACAATAGATGTAGCCTTACATACAAATCAGTTACAATTAAAACGTGCAGTTTAACAAGAGTTCTCTTCTTCTCAACATTCAAAGATAACCATTGAAACATCAGTCTAGTTAGGAATGGTGGAAGCTGTTTTTGATCATGGTTAAAGTTCTCATGAGCGGGCGTAGAAAAAAATCATCTCTTTAGCTGAAAGAGCCCAGTGTAATAACAGGAGTTGGACATCTTCAAGAGAAGAAAATAGAGATTCCGTTTCATGTAATGACAGCAGACAGAGAATAATCATTATATTCATTGGCAACGCGAATCTTGAAGTTGTACCCACTGAAGCCCTGCCGTGCCCTGGGCTGTCCAGTAATTTACCGGCCACTCACACCTCGGCTAGAGCATGTTAAGTGATCATCGACCATAATTACGGCCCCTGATAGCACGTGTGATTATCGTTCTTGTCTTCAGGACCGTCTGGTGGAGTTATTTGCCCCTTTCGGTCTTGGTGAGTTTGGGAGATTTGGGAAGAAAAAGAGTAAGATGTTTCGATTTGATTTTTTTTTTTTTAATTTTATTTTATAAAAAGAGGTGAGGGATGAATGAATAAAAGAGTTGGAAAGTTACCAGAATGAAAGTCGAGCCATTGAATAGAACGATTATCCAAAATAGCTAGATGCGTTTCTTAAAAGCTTTTGGAAGCATTCTGATAGTAACCGCAGGAAGTGCACCACATTCTAAATTGGGTTGTACATCATACATTTTTATATTTTTGATAGCATCTCTCAAATAACGTGTTTGCTGCTCGCGCGGGCTCTATTTTCGAAATCAGTGTGACCGTATACTTGGTAAAATAGACTCAAATAACTTGACTGATAAGTTTTTTAGTATTTGGAAGCACCAGGTTGGACTCCAAATTTATAATAACTTTGCAATTATTCAGAAATATCAATTAAAATAGCGGTTAGCAGTGCAAAGCCGTCGACTATTTTTTTCCCTTGTCATAAGCCGTGCGGGAGCTTTGTGTTGGTGTGAAAGAATGGAAGTCTGAATATTTGCAATTATGCAGAAATATCAGTTAAAATGCGGTTAGCAGTGCAAAGCCGTCGACTATTTTTTTTTCCTCGTCATAAGCCGTGCGGGAGCTTTGTGTTGGTGTGAAAGAATGGAAGTCTGTATGAAGTAGAATGGAAGTCTGTATGAAGTAGAATGGAAGTCGGTATGAAGTAGAATGGAAGTCTGTATGAAGTAAATAAAAAAGAGGAGATTATGATAAATAAAAAAGAAAGACGGTCATATGGCACATTTGAAAACGCCAAGGATGAATAAAGAAAGACCCCACCCTTCTTTCTAAACGTGAAAATAAAGAGAAGATAAGACTGTATTAAAATTTACAATAATAATGCTCCTTGTAATACATGGGTTTGGCCTTCCACGGCCCTTCTCGTTAGTGGAGAGGAAGTAATTTTGGGTTCACAAATTTGATGTCTAGGTCATAATTATCGACCTCCATCCGACTGAGTGCTGCACGCCGATTTCTTTCTCGGACAGCTCACCCGGATAACTAAAACTGGTTAGTCTAATCTAGAAGGTCGGAAGATTGAACATCTTGGGTGTATAATGATATTGGGGGAGGCCATTGGTGGCTGTGCTATCTTCAGAATTATCGTCATTATCGTTATGTAACTTCGTTATCATAATGGTTATTGCTACTGGGACATTAAATGTGGTATTGAATATGTCCGGGACGATGAAGTAATTTTATTGGTAGTACTATGTCAGATGGAGACTTTAATGACGGTCACCATTTTTTGGGCGTGCCCAGCCGTCCCCTCTCCTCGCAACTCCCTCCCCTCGCCTAATACACTGACAAAGAATAAGGGGTTAGTAAAAGTGGAAGGCACGAGCTTAATTTCCCCGAAAAGAAGACGAAAACTGTGATATTTAAATTGCTAAGTAATTGTTTTGTATTCCTTCGCTTTCCGAAGTGGGACCGTGTGTGTGTGTGTGTGTGTGTGTGTGTGTGTCTGTCTGTCTGTCTGTGTATGTATGTATGTGTGTGTGTCTGTCTGTGTATGAATGTTTGTATGTTTGTGTGTGTGTGTATGCGCGCGCGCATGTGCGCGTGTGCGCGCTCTCCTCCCTCAGAGATAAGGAATATATGTTTTGTAAACGCAATTTGTATGCATTGGCATATGCAGCGAATGTTGGACGGTATCATTAGTTCTTCAGAACAGTTGTCCGGTTTGCGGACAGCCAAAGAATCCATAAACAGTATCTTTAAAAGAACATCATCTATATATAAAGCCTAGATCGACATTTTGCTTGGGCCCATTGTTAAGTAGTGCCTACATAGTGGAGAAGGATAACCTCTAGCTTCAGATTTTCTGTAGATATCAAGGTCCTTTGGGGACTGCACGAGTGCAAAAAAAACAACAACATCCATACAGCAATAGACGTGCGTTATGTCTGCTAAGTTTTTACATGTTTAGCGTGGATTATTTTAGCCTCAATTTTGCAGACAAGGTGTTGTTTTCCTACACAGCAAATCAATTTTAGTACCGGGTAACGGCCACCGAGATGGGTGGAAGAAGTTTTGCAGACTCAACGGTAAACGGCTGCTGAACCATCCACCCTTCAACAAGCACGTACATCTTGGGCTAAGTAGCAGTAAAAGCTAATTTATGAGGCGGGTACCCAGACAATCTCATTAGAAACGATTGTCGAAATGGCCAGCTCGCTCTTGGCGTACTGGAAAGCAGGGAAGCGTTCGAGGCGTGAAATGAGGGGTTTTATGTTCGAGTCGCCCTCGTTTCTGACTCTTCAGCGACTGTTTTTATGACGCGAGCAGATGGGTAACAGTGCGTGTGACGTACATAGCAGATGTCTTCGTGCGCGCTCCGTCACCTGAAGAATGTAGTTAATGCACTTTTTTCTTATAAGTATCATAATAGAGGATTTTTCAGGTTCATTTTTCTGGCATTCAGCTTTCTGATAATTTATTTTTCTTTCTTATGTCCCTCATTTCAATTGTCAGTCTTAAAAATTGGTCAGAAACGAAACTTTGACTATTTTTAAAATAAATTCATATTTTTCTACAATTTTCTTCCATATCTGGGAGAACCATATGTAATTTCAGTTGAAGAGTGAGTTCAGGTGTAGACTACATTCTGCACTCGTTAGAAACCAAACCATCGATGAAATATGAACATTGTAAAATCAAATCGGAAAACTGAAATAGCACTCCAATTATTCTGCAGAATTATCAATTTTTGTTTAACTTTCGACAAGCCAGCAGGTTGCACGATGATGCCCACCATTTTGCCTGAGTTTCAAGTTTATTTCCCGGAGATACATAGGTATATCACACAGGTATACATACAAAAGCGAAACTAATAATGAAAGTTGATTGCGCAGCATTGAAATTTGATACTGTCTGGTGCTACAAAAAGAAAGAAATGAGAAAAAGAGATACCTGTGACGACAGAAGACAAGAAGAGATAAAACATAGCATGAGACTATTTGTTCTCTTTTTGCGTTAGTTACCGCTGGCTTAATATGGACATAATGACGTCATCGGTTTGGCGTTTCTTCTGTTTATTCCACTGCCAAAATGTCAAGCATCCTAAATCAAGCCATGTGCAATATGAGCAAACGGAGCTGATAAGCAAAATCCCTTTCATTTAATTGGAAAAATCGGTAATATGATAATCTGGGAGGCCATACTTTTCCCCGTTAATTGGTGGACGTTGAGGTGCGTAGGCAACTGGAAGACATTAGCCATGTTTTCTGTCTAAACTTTCAGGTCAGGCTAATCGACGCGTCCCAACGCCATGTTCAAAGATGCAAGTGACCATCCCAGGGAAAGTATTTTCAGTGACAGCAGCTGCTTGTGTGTGAGGTCAAGGTCTTTAGCCTACCACCTTAAGGGTGCGGCAAATCATAGATAGTTTGAAACCTGAAAGCATTTGTCCAAGGTAGGGCTTGCTGAAAACCAAGAGCCAACGCTTTGTAATGTTTGACTAGTTATGATCTGTCTCCTGTTGTAAGATTCCGAAAGATGATTTTGACGAGTTCCATGTTTAAGAGGTTCAGATCCTCCGAGTTTCTTCCTGGCTTCCTGGCAAACACGAATCGGGCATTGGTGCGTTACCCCATCCCCTATCTCTTTCTTCCCTTGCCATAGAAAGTACCAAAGTAAAGGATTGAAGCAATAATGTGAAGAAGCAGTATTTTGAAGATGTCTTTCTTCAAAGATGAGTTATAAGGTTCTAAGAAATATGAATTATTAAATGGCATACGACGTTTTACGTCAACACTAATCATGCATTCTTCTGAAGATCTTTTGTTGTTTGGCTTTCAGCAATAGATAGTTCCCCATCCATTCTGCTACAAAAATACTATGACATGTTGTCAAGAAACCGCCTTTTCCTTCGGTACTCATTAGTATAACAGTATCTCCAAGTGTTCTTATTTTTGGCTACTCACCTTCTCGTCAACCTAGCCTTATGCACGTGCACCGTACTCACTTACTCACCCACCCCCTGAGCCCGACCACCCGTTAACTCCTTCACCCAAGACCTGAACGACCTGTGGCACACGCTCCAGACCGTACCGCGAATCCCGAAATCCCTCTTTCCCCGTCACTATGTATATCCTAATCCACTCTTCTCCGACAGAAGATCGCCGTTTGTTTTTATACTGCTTGACTGCTAGCACCTTGTTTTCCCTACTGCTAAGACTGCAAGCATCTTGTTTTTAAAGTGCTTGACTGCCGTCCATCGCTGCCACAGCTTATGATGTTAATTTGACGTCTGTTCCCGTTAACCCTTAGCCGGAAGCAATTTATACCTTCACTGATTTCGCGCGTAGTCCATAATTTGACACTTAACAGTAGAAAGCATGGAGGAATTTATATCTTATACCATTGGAGATGAATTTGGATGGTTGTACGTCATGAAGTACACATTTCTTTGGTATACTTTTTCTCTTTGTATGTAAGGCGTAAATATGTGTGCGGATGTGTCGAGGCTTAGCGAAAATATGTGCATTTTTTTCTCATTAAGAGAGAGAAAAG
>JAWQUT010000055.1:432992-451612 GCA_033807755.1 Ellobium chinense
GGGGAGGAAGAAAAAGAGGCTTCTCATTCTTCTGCTTCCTTTTCATTTTTTAAACTAAGAAGGGTTTGAATATGAAAAGGAAAATGTTGAATAGCTTGCCTAGACTAGGATCTTCGTCATTTCTCATGGAAGACGTAGGCATGAAATAAACCGACAGTGCCATTCCGCCCGCCATTTTGTCAGAATGGTAAGAGTATGAAGGAAGATTTGCCCTAGTATCCAAAGTGACATCATGCTAGTACAAGCAATGTAATTATTGTATATTTTGTGTTCGGACAGTGTTTGCCGTTCAACTTCAGATTTAGCTGAAAGATGTTACACCTTCATTTTGTTACGAATTAGTTTGGTATTCGATTTTGTTTCTTTCTTTCTTTCTCAGTATCTTATCCTTTACATTCCTTGCGCATTTGACTTGACATGGATGAAGATATTTGTGGTCGTGGGGATGGTCTCTAGCGATTGCTCCATCGACCCGCATCCCGCTTAAAATGAGTGTCCTGCATTTTTCTGTTCTTCATGCTATCATTCTCTTTCTTTCTTTCTTTCTTTCTTTCTTTCTTTCTTTCTTTCTTTCTTTTTTTCTTTCTTTCTTTCTTTCTTTCTTTCTTTCTCTGATCCTGGCCATTCCTTCTTCCAGTGAGTATGCTCTGAAAGTGAACCAGTGACAGCAGCCACTCCGCCATTGTCATACACTTGTATGTCTCAAAAGTACTTATACTTCATTTGTTCGCTCTTCTCTTTCAACGCAGTCTTCTACATTCCATCCTCTTTCTTCATCCCTCTCACTCTCCACCTCCTCATTCTGTTTCTCTTTTCTTCGCTCCTCGCATCTCTTATCATCTTCTAGCTCAGGGGTTCCCCACCAAGCAGGGGTTCCGTACCTTTCTTGGTGGGCGTACCCCTTGGTGTCACTAAATTATCCCTTTTCTAAACTTTAATCTGCCTGGTCTTGGCCAAGGGAAGTAACTTCATTCAGAAACTTACTTGTTTGTTGGTCTATTGGGGCACGGTCTTTTCTTTGAATTTGCTTAGCGTACCACAGGGTCTGGTCAGAATAGACAGAGGGAAGATGGGGCACATTACCATAGGGTTCCGCGCCTCTCAGGGACATACCATAGCATCGTTTCATTTTGCCATCAAAGATGATCGAAGTCCCCTAGCATTTGCTGCCCCAGAGCTTCGCACCAGATTAACTTGTAACGTTATGGCCGGATTTAGTCGCTCTAACCACTACCTACGAATGATACGAAAAACGGTTATAGACGTTCCTCGCCCCTTGCCCAACCGAGAGAAGCCAAGGCCGGTATAGCTCCCCTGGTATCAAAGTGGTCAGGCGGCACCAGACCGAGCTAAGCCAGTATCTTGACGTAATCAGCTGACGCGATCAGGTGCTCTCGCCGTGCTGGAGGCGGAGCGTAACAAGTGTTAAATCACCACTAGGGGTAGGCGTACCCCACATTTTGGGAACCCTTGCTCCTTCCAGACAGTTAGCGGATATATGCACATTACCTGACTGCACACCTCTGGCGCCAGCTGCTAATAAAGGTCTTAGAGAAAGGAACAACAGGAAAAACGGGAGGCTGGTCTGATGGTCAGAGCGATAGTCCCGCGCCAAAACTCGCATTGTTTGAAACCTTGTAGAATTTCCAGCGGGTTCTGTGTATGCGCGCCTGTTGTTATCATCTATATTATCCTGTCTGATGGGTAAAGTAACTCATTACTGTGTTCCAGGGCCGTCGACGACCAGCCTCAACAACCAACAAAAATAATGATGTGGGGGCCTGTGATTATCCATATTACTTGCAACTTTCTAAGTTCCGCAGTACCATTTGAAAGGTGCAGAACACAGGTATTCAAACACTATCTTTCATTGCTTATAGTTAGAACCGTTTATACTGATTTTCATACGAAATGAGATGAAAATGTGACTATCATTCTTTTCCAAACCATTTACGAATAAGTCGTGGTAGGAATCAAACCCTTGACGGCTAAGTTTAAACATCTCTTCAGTATTGGGTCGCGCTGCTTGCAAGAACAAAATGATGAGCAGAAATTTAGTAATTGGAAAGTATGAAAGTTAACGAAGGCTTATCCTTTATGCTTGTATCTATATCTCTCATTCTCTCTCTCTCTCTCTCTCTCTCTCTCTCTCTCTCTCTCTCTCTCTCTCTCTCTCTTACCAGTCAATCCAAGATCAGATACAATCACTCTATCTCCAAGTCTTGATTGGACCGTGTGACACACACCTCCCTCACCTCACACACACCACTACACTATACCACACTACACTATCACGCACATGCATTGTCTTGACAGACACTGGCACTGTCTGGCACCAGTCTCGCAGACTGACAATGGGATCGAGAGATAAGCAGACTGCACGCCTCCTTCCCAATCAGGAAGACCGTCATAACTGGATTAGTTCGCGGTTATTTTCGGGTTATCCACCAAGGGGACGTAACCTTAGTGATAGAACACAAGGGTGTCCTCCCCTTGCACCGAGACTACAAGGTATGTAACACATGCAACGTTGCATCTTTAAAGCCGGGTCATCCGATTGTTAATGTTGAAAGGCAAGTCTCGCCTACAAATGGCTGTGGACACTGCGTTGATTCAGATGGATTTGCCTCATTTTTCAGTGACTGGAGGTTTTTAGGGGGGTTTATCCCTGTTTTCTATCAGTTTTCTTTCTCGTAAATTTCGGATGAACAATCAAGGAGATTGACGATTTTCAAAGTTTTTGTGCTTTATGAAATGTTTTACTGGTGAAGTTCGGGAAAAAAGTAAGGATTTGATGCGAGCTCTGCGATTAAATTAATGGCAGTGGAGAGTGTCTCCTCTCATTTTATACCCCGGGCAGGCCTTTAAGGATACAAATATCTTTGGTGCTGTTCTTGTGAACCTCAGCATTGTGAGTTCATTGTTTCTTTAATCTCTTATTCTTCCTTTACTCTTTACCCTCTCTCCCTCTCTCTCTCTCGCTCTCTCTCTCCACCATTTCTTTCATTCTCTCCCTCCTTCAATCTCTCTTCTCTTCGAAGTCACACGCTCTCTCTGCTCATCTTTCCACCTCCTCCAGCCTCTCCAAATCGCTCTCCTCCTTCTCTCCATCCATCTTAAGTGACTAATCACCCAGACACCCAACACCAGTTTCGTTCCCCCCCCAATCCGAAAATGGACCGGCCCATCCCTCCCAATTAGTTTTGTAATTGGCCGGGTCAGTCCTAATTAAGTTATAGGGTGGGACAGCCTGGGGATAGCACCAGTCTCCGGCGAGCACCAAGCGAGATAACTCATTGATAAATCTAGGGAACCGAAATTCGATACAGAGTTGAAGATAACGGACAGAGTGTAAAACTCACGATATTGCTCCAACCAGACTTGGCCTAGTCTAATTTTATGAGCTTTGAAATGCCGGTTTAGCTAAAAAGTCTCGCTTCTTTCGTTTTATTTGTTCGGGAAATAGGCTAAGGATTATTTTTAAAATTTGGAAGACGAATTTGGGTTCTCTTTCTTTTTCTTTTTATCTTTCTTTCTTTCTTTCTTTCTTTCTTTCTTTCTTTCTTCCGTCCTTCCGCTTTCTCCCTTTTCGTTCTTCACACATTATTAATCTGTGCGTGTCAAAACATGAAAGCTGATATTGTACAGATGTTATTTTCGTAAGGAAACCGATTAACGAGGCCCTTCGATTTATTGGAGCAGTGTGACCGATAGGCTGCGGACATAGGATCTAAAGGTCATGGGTTCGATTCCTGACATGGTCATGTTATAAGCATCTTGTTCAGTCCACTCGTCTGCCTCAAATGGGTACCTGGCTATGAGCAGCAACATTGTATTTTCTTCAGGGAGAGGATAATATCACTGAGTGATCTGGCTTGCCGGGGGTAGATAAAATGTAAATCGTGTGAGTGGGTTCCGGCCAGAATGCGAAACTTACAGGCATCATCTTCTTTAACTTCTAATTATGTAATCTGATCAGTTTATAACGCTAACTGTCATTCCCGCCAAACGCCATTTTTTAAAAACGAAAACACACTTCCGGTTTTCCTTGTAATTCATATGAGCATGCTATGTCTCGGAACAAAAGAGCTTATTTTTGTTTTTAGTCAATATCACGTGTGTGTGTGTGTGTGTGTGTGTGTGTGTGTGTGTCTATGTCTGTGTTTTGTATTGTCAATACACATCTTCTCACAAAACATTTTGGTAAAACTACGAATGCATTTTATAAAGTAACTGAAATTATACAGACTCAGAATTTTGATCTTATCTAGGTTCCCTCACACAAGTGTTTCGTTTAGGATAAGCACTGGAAGAAAGGATAAGATCAGTGGAGAAGAAGCACGCTCTCTCTCCTCTCCCCCCACCCCCACCCCCTCNAAAAAAACAACTTAAAAGCAAGCACCAGCTTATGTGGGAGAGCCCTTGGGTAATGCCAGAATATGTTTACATTAAACAGGAAAGTCCAATTTTCCCAACAGCAAACAATAGCTAAATAAGCCCTTTAACTGTCAGATGTTAAAAATTTTGTAGAAAAAAAAACGAACGTTATTTAACCTGCCAAATCTGCTTTGTTTACTAAAGAATGAAGAACAACTGGAAAGAAAGAAAGGGAAATATTATTCCGTGGATGGAGAGAATAAATGAAAACCGCATCGGAACGTCTGCACAAGCGGTGTGAGTCACACCGTAAGCAGCATCATTATCTCCCCTTTCAAAAAGAAGAAAACGACAGTCACGTGGCCAGTATAAACAAAAACAACACCTGGAAAAAATGCGGAATCGCAACAACCGATGCTTACATCGTCAAATAATCTGTGAAGACAAAAACACAAAGAACGCCTGTGGTGCATTATCGTCTTAGAGAGAGGCAGTTTTCACTGTCAGCTTTTCCGAAAAGGGGTGTGGTCGTGTAGTTTTCACATAATTATTTTCATTTCTTTGTTAACAATAAAATGTTTTCATGAGAGAGAGAGAGAGGGAGAGAGGGGGATGGGGAGAGAGAGGACGGAGAGACAGGGGAAGGGAGGGGCAGACATTTGGTAACAATGAATAGACAAGGCCTGCACGGAAATTTGTGAAAATTTGCTAACGCTTCACGCCATTCTTCTTTCCTCAGTCTGCACCCAGTGTCACATACAGTAGTATAAAGTCATATAGATAGATGGAAAGATAGAAAGAAAGAAAGAAAGAAAGAAAGAAAGAAAGAAAGAAAGAAAGAAAGAAAGAAAACGAACAACCGTATTACAAGTTGTATCTAAAATTTATTGATTCGAATTTTCGCCCGTGGGGCTTCCTCAGGAAACTAACAACTAACTAAACAGACAAGGTGCCGAACCGAACAAACCTCACCCACTCTCAAGCACATACACAAACAATTCACACAAATATTATTTTATATATAATCTTGTAGTGTACAAAGTTGTAAATATCTCTCATAAAACTGGTATACACAATCATGTGAAAGGTGATAATGGAAGGGGGTGTAGGGGTTAGAGGGAATTGAGGAAGACTGTAGAGGGTTTTGGAGAGGGGAGGGGAGAGGGAGAGGGTGTTATCTCAAGCAGCAGCACTTCTCGATGAATTAACAGCATCTTCAAGATTCATAAATGATGGGGTCCTAAATTCTATGGAATAGTTCATGAACATATTGGCTATCATCATATATCAAAGACGTCTTGATCAGCTTGAAAGGTCTTGTAAGTATAACTGCAATGAAAATAATTTATTGGCCCAAGGAGCCAAACGATAACAATGCAACTATAAGGGGGATCAAACCATACCTTATAAAATCCGTTTCCCAGAAAAGTCACGCAGTATGAACTTTAAGGAGAAAACTCGTTTTGTTGAATGCTTGTGTATTATTATACTCATTTCCTTACACCTTTACATCTTCACTGAGTATGGCTGGCGTATATCTACCGCTTCAAGGCGTCCCAGAAGTGACGTTTCCGTGTACCCATCACACATATCTGTACGTCCTACATACTATACTTATGAAGCGCTCCTATATAAAGGGCTTTGGAAATCATACAAGTTTTGTAACGTCAGCACTTCAAAAACATGACATTTCGAAGGGGTTATAAAACTGCCAGTATCAACATTCTGGATATTTGATTCCAGTTAATCATAGACGTCAGTTTCATGTCTATTTTCAGCAACATTAATATGAACAGGCACACTTCACCTCGTTATAGTTATTAATGTCATACCCTCATTAGATATGATATGATATACACTTCCTCCAGAAATAAATTTGATGTGAAAGTTTTCTTGATTTATACGAGGAAACGAAAGCAGATGTTTGCATATACGTAGAAATATATGGAAACTGAAATCATTTAATCCGTTATCCTTGGACTGTCAGTTTAAGAAGATAATATGACAGTTTTATCTTTTCCTTTCACATCTCTGTGCATCTGTTCTACATCCCCCTTAAAATTAAATTTGACATTCGAAACTTAATGTCTCTTTTGTGGCAGATCTCCTCTAATTAAAGTTTGAAACAAATTACCAGTGCCCTTAAGAATACGTTAGACAGTTTGGCTGTCCTCTGGATATCAAGCTGCCGTAAGTCAACGTTTCACCAACAGAGAGATACGATAGTTGATTAGACAGCGAGTGAAGGCGAAAGACCAAAATAAATTAATGGGGCATTTAAAAGTTTAAAGGGGTTTAAGGAGTTGCATGAAAAGTGCAAGGGCGCCAGGATATAGCGTCTGCTATTCTAAATGGCCAGGACAGTCCAAAATGAATTTAGCGTCGTAGACCCTCTGGTCTAATTTTACTCGTGATTTGTGGGTTCCTCCACACCACACGCTGGCAAATGTGCTCACTAAATCTTAAGTCAGAGATCTTCAATGAGTGAAAGAAAAGTCAGGATTCTGATGAATCTTTGATTGGGTTTTTTTTAACTGCTGAAGAACACATCGCCAATTTGTTGCTACGCGGAAAGTGCTATTCAGCAGAATGCGGTGAAGCGATGTCCATTATTTTATAACGTGTAACAAGCGGTGTTGGGTGTTGATGTACATTTAGTGAGACTCCTTGGCAGTTTCTAGCAACCTATCATTGGCTGGAATTTAATTGGGAATTCCGCTTTATTCATGATCGACATCATGATGATGTTCCTGTGATTAGGAGCATATAGTGTCGCTGCCAGTTATAGGCGCTGAACACTTGCATTCTAACAATATATTTCCGCTGCTGAAGGCGAGGTATCGATTTTATAGACTGGTTTACTGAAGAAATGTGAATGAAATGCATGTCCAAGGCGTTTGCAGTATGACCGTCGTCGGGAATCGAACCGATAACTTGTAGACCTTGGGTCCAATACCGAAAGCAGTCGATCTCGCTGCTCCAAGATGTCTTCGAATGCTTGTCTGATCCACTGGCATACTCTCTTCAACCTGGGCATATCCTGCTAGTCTGTCTGCTTGTCCTGCCTTAACAGCGCGTGCTATTCAGGACTGATTAAAAAGAAAAGAAAAACCTCCAGACGGATTTTTACGTTCTGGGTCACCAAAGGTGTCAGCATGAGGACTGAGAGCGTGTCAGGCGCGTGTGTCTGTGCGCGAAAACGTGCTCACGTTCTTGTCACTTAAGCTTAACTCTGATATGTTTCATGGCCATGAAGGAGCGGCCAGGAAGTCGCATTTTTTAGGAACTGCTGAAAGTGCAGGTCTCATAATGAAAGGGAGAGATCTGAGAGAACGCAATGGATGACTGGGAAAGAAGCGAAACTGGAAGTTCCTTTATATCTTTGTATAGTATCAGAAATATTACCTCTTCGGAATTGAATTTGACAGTAGTAAATTTGATCCTTCTTTTGTTGTGTGCGGAAGTTCACATTTGAATGGATTTCTCTTTGAGGAGGAGGAAATTTGGGGGAGGTGTGTGTGTGTGTGTGTGTGTGTGTGTGTGTGTGTGTGTGTGTGTGTGTGTGTGTGTGTGTNGTATAGTATCAGAAATATTACCTCTTCCGAATTGAATTTGACAGTAGTAAATTTGATCCTTCTTTTGTTGTGTGCGGAAGTTCACATGTGGAAAAGAGAAAGGGCCGTCTGATCTTTTGAATGGATTTCTCTTTGAGGAGGAGGAAATTTGGGGGAAGGTGTGTGTGTGTGTGTGTGTGTGTGTGTGTAGGGGGGTGGGTGGAGAGTAGTAATAGATTGAAGACGAGTGAGTGCTCGCCAAATTTGGCAGACATTAGTGAAGGACAACAAAGACATAACTTCACTTTCCCGTTCTTTTGTCAGTTGAGTAATAGCCTTAATAAGTTGAAAGGTCCCAGTTTGAAGATCCAAAGACTCAATAATCATTAAGAGAACATAATGAATCGTTATGACCATTTTGTTAAAGAGCTCAAGCTGTGCTGTTAAGGAGAGTGTAATGGTGGAGAAGCGAGGAGGGCATGGCGAACAGGGAGTAAAGAAGCTTAGATAGACGTAGTTTGGAGAGAAGTTAAATGCTCTGTAAGAATTCGGGGTGAACAGAGGACGAAGAGACAAGACAGTGAGACAAAGAAGAGAAGGGAAGGGAAAGGATGGGACAGGGGAGGGGAGAGAACTAAACAGAACGAAACGGAAGGGAAGGAAAGATGAAGGAAATGGAAGGGAGCGAAAGAGAATGGAACGGAACTGCAGAAAATGAGATAGAAAAAAGAAAAGAAGAGAGAAATAGGAGGAAGAGTCATGGAAACCGCCCAAAACAACACTTTGAAGCTCAGAGTAAATATACTATTTGATAATGAAACTTAGAATCAAATGGCCCAAATTCTTAGAGTAATGAAGAACCGAAATACATATTATAGGGCCCTTCCCATGAAGATCTTCTTTTATTGAGCTCCTTTCTTAGGAATTTCCTTTGAAACCTTTTCTTTGAAGCTCAAATGGGTCGCACGTAATTAGTCAAATAAGTAAAATACTCAAAATTTCCTAACTAATGTTAACCGTATCCCTATGCTTTCTCTCACACCTCATCTCCGTTCTCTTACTCACGCGAACACATGCCCACTCTGATCCTAATTAGTCGTTTCAAGTGACAACAAAGCAGAAATCCTTTGACCAAGATAATCAAAGACTTTATAAATCCCAAAACCAACATGGGGGTTTAAGGAGGGGGTGTAGCAACAACTGAATGCTGTGATGACAACTGGATCTAGTCTGTCTCAGTGACAGCTGGAATAACAGAGGTTTTGTCAGAAAGAAGCTGCGAATGTAATGACGAGTCTTGCTGAAATATGACGCGAACATCTGGATATACCGCAGAAAGAAGCGACTCATCTCACAGTTTAATCCGGATAATAGCAACACAAAGGAAGCATAGAGAAAGGGGCGATTAAGGGAAGGGTCGATTAAACAGAACTTTACAGTCCGAACAGAATTGGGCAATTCCAGCACTAATTTCTGAACAGCCTTGACTTTACAGAAACCAGTTTCGGTTTATATCTAAAGAATAGATTCTCCCCTGTTAGAAACTATCAAAATTGATTACAATAAAGTCAAAGCTTTTCAGAATATAGCGTAAATGACGTGGCATTTTGCTGGAATTGCCCAATTATATGTCTTAATGACATATGACTTAAATATCTGGATATATGAAAGAACGATGCGGAGGAGGAGGCTCATCTTACCACAGTAATACACTCGATTCCATTTAGTCGCAAACCTTAGGGCGGGACGCATATACCTTTAATGGTTATCTACGCCGACGCGTTCTGTCGTATATCAAGTCAAGGGCAAGCGATGGCATCATTTTGTTGAGAACTTTAGGCTAGTTTTGATAAGAGCTTTGGATTCATTTCTCAAGAAAAAAAAAACAAAACTTAAGAGAAGGCACATTGCTTTCCCAGAAATTTGCAGTGCAGATAACATAGTGTGCATGCAATTTTACTTCGTAAATACAGTTGAGTTTCTGTGCAAACTTGCACACCAAAGTGTGAAATTATATTGTGCTATATAGATTTTAAGTTTTCAGGGTTGTGTCAAGATATGTCGAAAACTACTCTACAGTATATATTATTACTTTGCAACTTTGCCGGTCTAGAGAAAGGTATTTTATCCCGATTTTCATTGCTGCATAAATACATAATATGTTACATTTCTTTACATAAAGATGATGATCCCTGATTTGTTGTCCGGAGTTAGGTGATTTACAGAAGAAAAAAAAAATGAAAATATAATAATATATATACACTAATTATGAACCTGTACTAGTCTATGTCACAAATTTCTCTCTAGTGTAAATGTTATGCTAGTGCAAACTGTATGCAAAATTAACATCATTATTATACAAAGTGTATGGGGCGGTGGGAGGCAAAGATGTGTGCCTCCTATTTTGACATGGATCTATGTTTTAAAAATATCCTGGAAGTGTCAAAGGAAAGGAATTTTATCACCGCACTGAATCAGGCCCTCAAGGACATAACAATTTTATGACGAATTTGTTAATGCTCAAAAAGAAAGGCGCATGTGATTTTCTTTTTTCTGTAAACTTGGCTCTTGTGGATTACGACCGTATACGTTTATACAACTGATTTATATACTACACAAAAAATGTTCTGTTTTGTTGAAAGAACAAAATAATGTTGCGATTAAGTGAAAACTGCGTTAAAGCGGGTTGCGACTGGGTGGACCTCTGATCATATCAGAAACGCTGCGCAGATAAGCCTGAAGGCATGGTGCATATCGTTTGACAATGGCACAGTGACCTTTTTCTTTCCCTGAGATTCGGTTTTCTTTGTACATAAGCAACAAGAGGAGGCAGTTATAGGCCAGCATGGCTGGAAGGTTATTCACACTTTTTGATGTGCCTTGCCGATCCGTCGTGGCCTTGGTATTTTCAGTTGTTGCCTTGAGCATAATAAATCTGCATGTCATACATCATATTTCGGATCACTTTTAAGTGTTGTTTCTACCGTTTGTTACATCAAGACAAAGACATGAAATTGGGTATGACTCATTTCATCTGGAGGAATCACTATCTCAGCAAAGTTTTGGGAGATGGAGAGCGGAAATGTTAACCACAAGGAGAGAATTTGGTCGTAGCTATCTTTTTGTCTTCTTCTGTTTCTTGTTTTTTTTCTTCTTCTTCTTTTTCTTCTTCTTGTTCTTCCTCTTCCTCTTCTTCGTCAATTCCTTCCTTCCTCTTCCTCTTCCTCCTTCTTCTTGTTATTCTTCTTAGTCTTGTCCTTCTTTATCTTCATCCTTCCCTGCTTCTTCTTCTTCTTTTTCTTCTTCTTTTTCTTCTTCATTTTTTTCTGTTTTTCTGTCCTCTTTTATCTCTCTTCTTTCTTCCTCTTCTCTTTCCTTCTTCCTTCTCCCTTCTCCTTTTAATTTCCCTCTTCTTCTTCCTCTCTTGTTCCTTCCTTCTCCATCTTCCTCTTTTCTTATCTTTTCTCTTCTTTGTCTCCTTCCTCCTCCTCCTCCTCCTTTTTTTATTCTCCTTCTGTTGCTATATTATCTTCTTTTGTCAGTCAGAGGCTATGAAAACTGCTGGGAAGCCAAGAAACAGGATAAGACAGTGGATAAAAAGTTATAGCTCTCCAATGCAACACGTGGAATATTTCTGGCGAAATGTTACGCAACAAAGCGTTAACAATCGTATTATCTTCTTACCTTCTGTCAGCTGGTATAGCAAGGTTCGTGTGTCTTGTATTTGTTGTTGGTGTTGTTGTTCTCCTCGTCGTCGTTGTTGTCGTTGTTGTTGTTGTTGTCGTGTTGCAGTTGTTGTTGTTGTTGTTGTTGTTGTTGTTGCAGTTGTTGTTGTTGTTGTTGTTGTTGTTGTTGTTGTTGTTGTTGTTGTTGTTGTTGTTGTTGTTGTTGTTATTGTCGTCTCATCATCATAGTCATCATCTTTGTTGTTGTTATTTTTAGTGATGAACTTTACAATAGTATTACTGACATACGAGTATTTCACTTAACATAAGATAATAATATCATAAAAACTCAAAAACTGGTGCCAAGCCGACCCCTATCCAAATCGGGCCACAACAGTGACAGAGTTTCCATTCAGTTTGTGCTGGCTCCGAGATGGGAAATTATTCTCTGAATGGCGCAATATATTCTTTTTTTCTTTCTGCACAGTGAAAGTGGAATGGTCGATCCATAATAATTGCCATTCAACAGTTTGAAAATTTTACTCAGTAAAATATAAATTTAGTCGCATTGCAATTACAAGGGGGTTTTGCCGGCCATGACAGCTGAAAATCATAATAATTATAATAATAATAATAATAATAATAGTCATGCGGTTCGTAAGTCTTGTATCCAGGCAAAGGCCTGCTCACGTGATTCCACACTGTTATTACCCCAGCAGATCAGACCACTCTAGGACTTCCTGTACTCATTGGGAATATACATGTCGCTGTCATTTGGAGGCGCTGATCACTAGCATTCTGACAATATCTTTCACTGCCTGTTAACCAGGTACCCATTTTTCAGACTGGTTGGCAGAGGAAAATGAATGAAATGCATTTCCAAGGCACTTACAGTACGACCGTAGTCGGGAATCGAATCCACGACTTTTAGATCCAGAATCGCAACCTTTCGGCTACGCTGCTCCATAGCGAACCTCTTTCATGTACGCTTTTAGTTATCTCTCTGTTCATAGTAGCCATCAAGTAGGATAAAGTGGAAAGTGCTCAAGAAGACAAATGCAGAGAGAAAATGAAAGAAGGAAAGAAAGTGATGTGGTGGGAATCGAACCCGCGACCTCTGCGTCGGCACCCATCGCCTTGCCGTCAGTTCGGAATCAGTAGACGTCTATACACGACCACGCCGCCAATCCTGAAATAGTGGCTTAGTGGCCGGGGTCTTTCCCGAAGCGGGTTCGATTCCCACCACATCACTTTCTTTCCTTCTTTCATTTTCTCTCTGCATTTGTCTTCTTGAGCACTTTCCACTTTATCTTACTTGATTTCTATAAGTCAGTGCTCCGTTTCATCCTTGTAATATTCATAGTAACCAGCAGTTTTCTTCGAAGTTTATCTGTAGCATCTTGCAGTGCTTAAAAGTAAATGATTAAAAATAATACTGTGATCGTTTATTTAACTGACGCCACATCCTTGACAGAATTTATATGAACTCTAGTTTTAAAAACTTAAGTTACGCCATTAAGAACTGATATGTTGTGAACTAAGGAACACTGTATTCCGCTGGCGTTTTCATAACTGCAGTGCCCTTGGTTACACAAAAGTCAGGTAATTCCCGGAGAAGGCGACGCCGGTGTAAATAAATACTGACTGATGCAGATTATGTTATCATTGGGCATTCTGTACCCACACAAGATGCACGTGTTTGTGTAATGTCAATACAGAAATCGTGAGTAGTGCGCACCTGCGGGAGATACAAGATGAGTACAAGGCAGAGACTGAGATGAGATTCGGAAGATATGAATGCAGGTACCTTGTGAGCAAACATGGGAGGTGTGAGATAGGGATGTGTTAGGGCTCCCAAATCATTGGCACTACAATTCTGTTTGTTACTAGTGGCCGCATGCATAAGCCTTGCGTTGGTTAACGCATTGCGGTAACTTACCGCGGGAAACTCCCAAAACATTAGAAGTGTACAGTGTAGTTGCCTCATTTGCCTCTAGTTGCCCCAGATATGAGTGAATAACTCTGCAAGCAAGCACGGAAAGAGTGAATAGGGAGGTGTTAGTGCTTCTAAGCATTTCTGTTATGTTAGTTACCAGTGACCGTATGCATAATCCTTAACACTGGGGTAACCACGGAAACTCCCTAATGCATTCCCTGTGTCGAAAACAGAAAAGTGGATTTGTTTTTTTAAGTCAGATGCTTAGAATATAGATTCTTACCTCTCAGGTCGTGAATGTAACGTTTTCCACCCACACAATGTTCTTCGATACCCTCACGATTAGATATATATATAGAGAGAGAGAGAGAAAAAGAGAGAGATGGATGGATGGATGGATGGATACTTTATGAAGAACCTGTCCGTTTATACAGGTACATTTCAAGACAATGTTTTGCTGGTAAAAATAAATATAAATATTACCAAAGCCCTCAGACCTGTCTGCCAAACAAGCGGCCGTAGATTGAGAGTGCCATCTGCTGGAAATCCCCTATAAACTATGTCAAGAGTTTAAATCTCTCACGTGTGTAAATTTTCCATTGTTTACGATCAGTAGTTATCCAAACATGTTTCCAGTGGCGGCGAAATAGAGAATTTAGACGATGGAAGGGACGGGGCACAATATTTGCACGGTGGTCATGAAGATTATGCAGTGGTCGCCGCCGAGATCCGATCGGCCGTCTAAGAACCCGATGCGCCTTAAATAAGAAATGTCCTCGCACTGGCCGGGTTGATAAGCAGAAACTAATTTCTAAGTCCTCAGAGGCAGCTGGGAGGGGCATTGGAAGAGACAACTTAGCTTAGCTTTGTGAGAGCACGTTTTCTCCACAGACCCACATTTCTCAACGCCGCTGCAAAGAAATGTTAACAGTTTAAGATTGTACGTAGTTTAGTTTGTTCAGGCAGTGCAGTATGCGTCAAAATCCTGCTGAATTTATGTCTAGAGTCTATGCTAGTATACACACTTTTATCTCTCTTTTTGGCTTTCAGATTTTATAAAAACGTCAGTGGGCTAGACAATGTTTAATTGGGTTTCATAGTTATTCTTTGGCATGTTATGTGGTGGGAATGGTTGCGGTGTGGGACTTGAAGATCTAAAGATCGTGGGTTCGATTTCCGACCACGGTCGTTTTGTAGGTGTCTTGGGAAAGCTTTTCAATCACATTTTGCTCAGTCCACCCATCTGTAAAATGGGTACCTGGCTATAGGCAGGCAAACTCAGAATGCAAGTGATCAGCACCCGTATAAGGCAGCGGCACTGAATATTCCCCAGGGTGTTGAAAAAGTTCTAGAGTGACCTGGCCTGCCGGGGTAATAATAGTGTGAAGTCGTGTGAACGGGCATCAGCCTGGACGCGAGACTTATAAACCACATTATTATTATTATTATGCCTTAGCAGTCTTTGTACAGCTTAGTGTGTGAGCAGAAAGAAGACTAGTAACCAGATCTGGAACAAGAATAGAGAGGGATTATAAATAAATGGGACAAGAGCCCACGGTTCCGGCGCCTCTCAGAGGATTTAAGGGGCCCCACTCCTCTCATGGACATCAGGGTCCCATGTCATATTTTCATCATGGTTACAGAGGGGCCCCATGTCAAGCTGTTCCCGGTACCATGTTATCTGTCTTCTGGAAGTCATCGTCGACTTGATGGCTTTAAATCAGGGCCGTCAATCCCCTTCCAAGAATTTCTTCCTCTCTTCCCCACCTCCCGACTCCTTCTAAAATAAACTTTTTGGGGAAAGGGAGTGGAATGGTCATGAGAGATGGCTGCAGTAAATGAGATAGGAAACTCTCTTACACGGAGAGCAAGTCAACAGAGGATCTGTAGAGGAAGATTGCCCTCTATCAAGCAAATAGATGAAGATACATTTAATGTCACTGTGGTCTCATACGAACGTACGAAACAGCTGTGTACTAAGCCGTAAAAAGTCAGGAAAAGAGGAAACGATCACTTTTCTGAATATGCAGCAATGTATGTGCGTTTGCCTGTTTCCCAAAATATTACGGCAAGGTGGTGGCTGTCCACACAGAGGTCGCCGGGTTTGAATCTCGCCATATGCCTGTTCATTCTTGCTGCTTTTCTTGCCGTCTTTCTGCATGGTATTTTGAACTCATTCTCTTCTTCTGTACTCCACCCTGTAAGACCATCAGCTTGTCTATGTTCGTTCTCCACCTCTGTTAAAGCACTCACTTTCCACCTAATACAAATGTGTAAATCTCCTGAAACAGTGCTACTTTCTGAACCCACTGTTCTGTGTATTCCTTGGCATTTTTATCTATTCTCACGAGAACTAACGTTTGCATTGTCAGCCCTTGTGATTCTCTTTGCCACTACCTACGGGACCTCAGTCTGTTCTGGGAGCAGTATGCAGCTATTTTGAGGCGACGTGCGGCGCGTCACGTTGCTCTATCGTGCCAGAGATCAACATCTGCCTGTACCGAGGTAATCTGACAACTGCCAGCATAACATGAACATTCCATTATGGTTGAAACCCACCTAAATCTGTTTCACCCAAGTTCCGTTACTGATAATTCATACAATGGGCGCTCGCCGATAACGGTCGGGTTGAATCAAAGAGTTAATGATTCTTGAATACTCACCGGAAGTTAAAGACAAAGGTAAAGAATGGGTCATTATTCTACAATGCAATGAACGTTAAATCTCGTATCAAGCATGCGCCAGACCGCCTCCTGGCTGTTTCCTGTAATATTGGAAAGAATTGTGAACAGCTATCGGTTGCATAGGGCCATGTTTGGACATGAACATGTTTTGTGATATCATGAACCATTTTCTAGCACTTGTAAAATGGTGGCAGATAATCCAGAACATCGGCAACAAATTGAAAACAAGAAAGATGAACAAAAATACTCCTCACGCAAGTTGCCGTAAACGCTCCCGACAATAATCGGTGGTCGCAATAATTGCTCTTACCGCATACTACACTCAGAGGGTTGCTTTGGTTTGCTTTTGTTCGCCAAATGCAAGTTGTGACTTTGCATTGTAAGGTTAAACACCTCTTGAATCCCAGGGGTTAAATTTAGTCGCATGAAATGCTGAAACGGAATTTGTTGTTATTTTAAAACTTACGTTGGGACCTAGTGATATACGTGTAATGTGTGTGTATGTACAGAGCGCCACTTTGCTGCTCCAAGAAAGTGTCATTCCGTGGAAATGTGACCCATTAATCAGGTTAAAAGTAGGCTCGTATTTCGTTGGTTCTATTGACCTCTGGGTATGATATAAAATTCCAAGACAATTGAGGAACCAGCGAGTTCCTGAAGTGACGCTTATGAACCATTGCTCTATCCCTCCAGTTCCGGACGGGGTCAAAACAAACAAAAAGTGTCCTATGACCAATCACTTGTTTCACGACTTTCTCACAGTGCGGACGCAAAGTTCCACCTTGGTAACTTCAACAACAGCATGTGTGTGGCATCAGGGAGCCAGTATTAGATCTGCCCAAAAAAAAAAAAAGGAGAAAAAAAAATGATGGTTATTGATGGCAAAGCTAGCTGTAAACATGATCACATAAAGAATGCTGATCTATCTCCCGAAGAGCAACAACTGCAACCCTAGCGCAATAACCCCACACCAGACGTTGTTGGAGCTGTTTTGGGATATGCAGCAACTTCTTTACTATGTTGATCTTGCAGTGGAAAATACTCTCCCGAAATTATGATCCCGCCAAATTACCTGCATAAAGTATGGAACTTTCGTGTATGAAACGTGAAAAATCAATACGTCCGGATAATGAGAAATTCCGTGTACTTACTGAATCCGCAAATCACCGGGTTTATAGGAGTTATAACATTACATCTACACTTTGCCCCAAGCGCATGTTTTGGCAACAGCCTAGAATGAACCAACACGCCAGGGTGGAAAGACATCGGAAAATAGGTTTCCGCAATCTGCTGTATGAGTTTAAGCCATGTCATAAAGTATTAAAACATGGCTGAACGTGCAATCAACATGTGTTCGCCTCGTTGTAATGACAACTGCCAAATGCTTGCGGAAACGACGTTATGAAATGTAATAACACGGCCTGGCAGCCATTTCACAAATTTATTGGGAAGGTAGAAATCTGGAACTTCATATTCACGGGATGGCATGTATTTCGGTTCAATCAGTATGAACTCCCTGTGTTACCTGTGTATTATCTGGAAATAATGATGATGATGATGATAATAATAATAACAATAATCATGACAATCATAATGCGCTGTTTAAGTCTCGTACCAAACCCAGGCTATTTCCCGTTCATGTGAAGTCATACTATTATTACCCATGCAGGCATTATCAATCAAGAACTCTCAACTCCCTGGGGAGCTGATCACTAGCACTTTGACTATAATTATCTTGCACTGCTTATAACCAGGCAGCCATTTTACAGATGAATGGACTGAAGAAAATGTATATCAAATGATTTCGTAATACAATTACAACATCGCCATGTTCGGGAATTGAACCCACGACTTTTTAATCTTGAGAGTCCAGCGCCGTAACCATTCGGCCACACTGCTAGACAACGGAAGAGCACGTGCAACTTTATTCCGTTGAATCGCACTGCGATCGGGCACGGTCCTAGGTTGTTGATATAGGTATCAGTCTGCCTGATTTTCTGTCCATGTTTCTGATTGCAAATTCATTTGTCTGATGTTCTGAACATTAATTGTTGATTTGTCCAATCGTGGGTGTTTATCTATATTTTATAATGAGTGTTATAATGAAAAATAAAAAGTTCTACATCTAGAGTAGCACCCCTGTAGCGGCAGACCTTCTGACAGATTCTCGGGTGCCTTTGGTGTGTCCAGTGTAGGTTATTTATCTATACCTTGTAACCAGTGTTATAATGAAAACTAAAGATCTGCATCTAGCGTAGCACTCCTGTAGTGAAAGATCTGCTGACAAAAGCCAGGGTGCCTCTGATGACCAGGTCTCGCCCTTAGTCGCTCAACCTTCCTCGAGCCTCCTCGTTATTACATGACAAAAAACTGGCATCCTCCTCAGCCATCCTCCCCTCTCCCC
>JAWQUT010000055.1:458470-469437 GCA_033807755.1 Ellobium chinense
TCACACATACATGCATCATTTTTTTTTTTATGGTGAAAGGTCAATGCAAGGCCCGGATTCCATATCATTTGAAATCCCTCGACAAAATCGCGAGTACATCCCTTTTGTCTGAAACTAGACACTCATGCTGAGAAAACACAACGCCTTCACATTATGTCAAAACCACACTTTATCCACACTGTATCTCATTGGTAGATATCCCGGTTTCACTCTGCCTTGAAGGTGGATAAGATAACGCCAGAAACGCTGGAAGATGGTGCCAGGGATCACTGGTAGTTATGGGGCTAATCTGTCTCCTTGCTGCGCACTGACAAACTTCATTGAGAGAGACGCACGGTGTCACAGGGTGCAGCCGTTTTTGTGAACGTAGTTGAGTCGAGACCCAGGGGTTCTCAAGTCATTTGTGTCGCAAGTACCTCCTAAGTCCTAGTATATCATGTCAAGTCCATTGCCATGCAGCAGAGCATGTGAAGTCCCTATCTCAGACTGACAAACTTCATGGAGACAATTTCACTATTGTGCAGTGTGTAGAGGTGCGTGTGTGTATGGTGGTAGTGGTGGTGGTGGTGGAAGTAATTAGCAGCAGTAGTAGGGGTAACAGAATCAGATATTCAAAAAGGAGAAGAAGGAGTATCGTGGTAAAAGAAGTATAAAAAGAAGGAGCAATAACAGAATCATAGGNAGCTGTATTCCGCAGTGCAAAAATGTTGTTTCCAGAAATAAATAATAAATAGCTATATAATTATGTTGCTCTTAACTTCCTTATAATGATACCCTTTGATTCAGGTTTACAGATCTTCACAAAAACGGAATGAGAGTTTGAAGAAAGTGATTAAGCCGAGATGGCGATTAAGACATCACTCTTTGTTCTCGAATTTCTTAGAAATGTTGCAATTAAGCAGATCGAGCGGAGTATAGTGGAGTTTCGAATGTGGAGTCTCCGAAGTATCGAAGTATCCACAACCCTGAAATACGTGTATCTAGGCCGTATTTATTTCGTCCTTGCAGTTTGACAACATGGGAAGCCATATAACTTCCTTGTGTTCCGTGGGCAGTCTTTAGCAAAGGGTAAGCTTTTGGTTGATGCATGCCAGACACAGTGAGGACAGGTGCACACCTACTGGAGGTTTGTTAGAGATGTGTCATGTTTTGTATAAAGCGGGAAGTTAAAGTCGGTAACATGGCAGCAACCCTCTACGGCTTTAAATTTGTTGGGGGAAAATCTCATCAACGGCTTTGTGTCGGAGGAAGATGTGGCAAGAATCAACGGTGTTCTGTATGTTGAGTAAGGCAAAGATATAAATATGGCAAATATTACCCGCGAAACAGTACATTTTTGTTGTCACTTCCACATTAGTCGCAGCCATCTTGGCATGCCTTGAGACCGATATTTCCTTTGCTAAGGAAGAGGTGTGGCTTCCCATTTTGTCAGACTGCAGGAACCAAATAAACGTAGTCCTAGCCATCACTAAGTGTGCCATACAAGTCGTACATGTATCCAGACCACTATCTACATATCCATAGCATTGCCATGTCAAATGAAGAATCTCATGATTCTGCTTCCTAATACAGACTTTTCAGTTTTCTGATCACGTGAGTTTCGCATTTATTGTGCCGCAATGACGTCATGAACCACTGTGCAAAGTTTACAGTCTCATTCTCTGCATCAAACAATGTCTGAGTCAATGACGCATTGCACCGCCTTCATGAGTAGTATATAATGATACTGCGGTTTGTGTGGACCGTTGGACACTGGCAGCGTGAACGCGACTGTTAGACACGACAACAAAGCGACCTACTATACGACCAATCTCTCTCGTGCAGGCCTACTTGGCAATCAGTCTGGTCGTGGACTAACAGAGACTAGTCATCAATTTTCGGTGAGTCTTCGATGCTTCGAGTTTGTGGTCCGTCTATATTACTCAGGATACATCGACCTGGTCTGGTTATGTTGGCCGTCCAGACAGAATGATAGTGTATGAATATGGGGATGCTCAACAATCCGTTGGTGTGATAAAGACTACTAGTTCTGTAACTTATTCGTACATAAATTATAGTTCACAGGGTTTTTTGCGTCACACCATTGTTTGATTTTAACATTAGCCATTCTTGCCGTTCTGTCGCCAATAAGTTCTGCCTAATTTAACTGAAATGCAGTCCTTGCTAGTAAATATTATGAAATAGGTGGCTAGTTTTCGACAAGCACCCCGTAAAATGAATCCATAGGAGCAAGTGAAAGTTAAAAAGATGAGGCAGTCAGAGTTTCCAGGGCAAAGTTCCGTAGAGTACAGCAGGAACAAAATGCGTTGCAATCACCGTCATCGCTTGGGTCAGGACGGGATAGGTCACAGGTCAAAGTGCATAATGGAAAAACGGATTGAAGGAAGCTAAATCTTGAAGGGAAAGTCTCTAGTCATTTACTGGGATAAAGAAAATCTGTGTAAAAAGAACACTTACAAGTCGTTTACCGGGTGAAAAGGAATCTGAAAACGGAAATCGAAATTAATTTGAAAAGATGAAGTAACTGTTAGACTGCTGGAGGGATGGGGTTGAGGGAGAGAGGGGCTGAGATGTGTCGGACTTGAATTTATCACCGTTTTCCAAAATTTGGGTGTCTTCACATGTTTGATGACATGTATATGACGCTGGCCTTCCGCACAGAGAACTCGCCACGTGCCGCTTTGGACGGCAAGACAAATCGCTGTGACGTCCCAGCATCCGGGGCCCCGCTCAATTAATGCCATACGTAAAGTGTCATTTTATTAGGCGGCCCGTCGTAATGATGAGAGAGCCATAATGGTGGCCAAATTTAGCCCCCGGAAAATTATATTAGGCCTGTTACAGCCAAACTTAATAGATGTGACAATAGCGTGGTCGTTCATTTGGCGGGGAGGTATCGAGTTTTTGGCTGGTGGCTGCGCTGGCGGGTTCTCGCCAGGAGGTAATTTGGTATCTGTGAGCTCATCCATCTTTTCCGGTCATATGGAAGGGAAAAGAGATTTTTTTATTAGAGATTTGGGGGGGGGGAGAGGAGGTAGTTGGAGTGATGTAAAGACAAGCAAGTAGCATGAGGTGGACAAAACGAAGCGCAGCGAGAGAGAGAGAGAGAGAGAGGGAGAGAGAGAGAGAAAGAGAGAGACAGAAATGTCAGGACCGCAACGCCTTTCCAGGAACCCCATCCATTGTTCAATGGGACTTTTCCCAACATTTTATCGGCACTGTATTCCTGCTATGAAATTAGCACATGTCATGCGTGAGAGTCACTGAAAATCTTTCTTTCCCTCTTCTGTATGGTACAAGTTTTATTCATTGCAACCCAAGTATTTGCATATTTTGTTTCACGGGAGCATTTTTCAAAGAACCTTGTTAATAAACAAAACACGCCTTTATATAGCAGCTTAAGGTGGTCTGTGATATGCGCTAAAGCCACAGTGATAAAATGATATAATATTTTCTGTCTTATATCTGGACTATCTGTTGCTGTGATTCAGATGTTTGTCTCACGGAAGACAGTAACACTTCAAACGGTTACAGCCATAGTAATACAGAACTGACAGTATAATGTAGTTACTCTGTTTAGAATTCGGACTAACTCCAGCAACGGTCTGCGCGTGTGCCACCGTCTACATTTGCGTGCGGCATTAGTCTAGTGAGGTCATATCGTTACGTCTAGGTTATTAGTGTTACGCGAAAGTACTCGCTCCTCAGAGTAATCACACCACACACAATTCCTATCTCAGCTAATCACTCTAGACAGACTCATTACTTCTCCTCTGATTGCACCGCACGATACGGGGAACAGGTTAGTGTCATATCGTAATCGATTTCAGTCTTGTACGACCAACTTAACATCGCTTTTTTTTTGTTTGTTTTCTTAAGACCATCATACATTTTGTCTTTGCATGCTGTTCAGCAAGGCAACTCTTTTTCAATGGAAACTATATATCTAGTTATGCGAATACTAATACTGAAATTTGTATTTCACTTAATCAGTGTACATAAACAAGTTCAGCATTCGTCTGTCGCATGGCCAACTTCGATCCGATTCCTACTTTGACCAAGATGTGCCCCAAGTTAGCAGTTAGGTCTTGTAAGTGGTCCATTCGTGGGCAGTGTTGCCCATTACCACATTTCTCTAATTGTTTTCCCACGTGGCGAGTCCTTCTCTGTAACAATGCTCTACCCTGATGATGATGATGTTGTTGTTTACTTGGTCTTGGCAGTTCTTTATAGATTGAAACCGTGTGAACAACTCTATACCATCTGAGGAGTCAGCTTGCTGAGGGCATGTTATGATATGTAACCCAAAATCCTAGACTAGCCAGCAGTGCTGAAGGTTTCATTATTTAAGCTACACATTGCAATGGTCCAGGAATCAAACATGTTCTTTCGTCCGACAATCGGCGTTTCCACTCTTATGTCATTCTGCCACATTTGACTGAGTTTTCATGGTGCTAAATGGGAGGTTCTACGTTCCAGACGTCTTGCTCAGCTTTCCCTGCCACCCGGCTTAACGAGCTGGTCCATGCAAATCGGAAAAGTGCGACCTATTGAAAACTTACAGAAAATATGCGAAATATGCGAAGATAATGAGACATAGCTTTACTCATCAGAAAATGGGTGATATGTGACTTAACAAATTTCTCAAGAAGAGTTCTCAGTATATACTGCTTTGTATGCCTGCTAATTTGTTGTCAACAGCATTCATCCTCTCTTTTATTCTGGTATATTCACCATGATTCTCCCATCCCTGAGCAGGTGTGACGTTAACCAGAGTATCTATTAACGTCAAGTTTTGTTATGCACTTACATTGTTATACGTCTCTCTCAACCTGTGAGCTATCATCTTTAAAGCCTTTTAGAAGAATTTTGTCAATGATCAAGACTTCTTTATGGTTTTACAGCATCAATCATGCTTAACTGAAAGGAATACTTGTAGAATTATCGTTGAAGCGAGGAGATAACAAATTCAATGAATCGAGGGCAAACGATTAAACTTTCATCGCAAACAGGTGTCCAGGAACCTATGAATGGATAGGCTCATGGCTGTAAATAAATTCAAACCACCGATTTGTGTGAGAACATCAGAATCTGCCGCGGTGTTTACAAATTCAATCATCGCTTCAGTTTACAGGTGTTCCCTGTCCTTTTAGAAAAATTCTCGGACTCTCCCATGCTGTTCTTGAGTCAGTCTTAGGAAAAGGTTAGAGAGGAAAAAAACATCTTTGAGAGAGTCCTTTGATAATATTTGGGGAGCGACTGTCTTCTCTAAACGCGCTGCTAATGCTAATCTGCCCTTTAGCCTCCCACAAGGGCACCTAAGGAAAGCCCAAAGATTTTGTTAAGTACAGGGATGGCAGCAGAGTTCCGAAAATGTTCCGAAATCCGAAAATGAAATCTCGGAAAAAAAACATGTTAATAAATTTTATGTGTACCAGCCTGTCTGCATGTTTACCCACCCACCTGTTTTCTTCTCTCTCTCTCTCTCTCTCTCTCTCTCTCTCTCTCTCTCTCTCTCTCTCTCTCTGTCCTTCCATCTAGCTCTCTCTGCATAACTTTCTCTCGCTTTATTTTTCCTTTCCTTGCTCATTCATACTCGAATGCACATTGTGCATGTCGTTAAAATAAAAATTACACAAGCACTTTTGAAAATATTTTTTGCCACTGATCGAAATTGGTTTTCAGCCATGTTATTTTTTGCTGAGAATGTTAACTCTGCAATCCCCTTAACAGCCAAGGCACCTGCTCGAAAATCACGTCAAACTTTGCCCGTCATTCTTTATCCTCTTTATCTGCCTTGGATAACAATGCTAACAGAGTGATTTCCCCTTTGTTTTTCTTCGATAAAGTTGACTGATTTAGCTGTGGATTGTGTGTCCTTGCTTGCCCCAATCTTATCTTCACAGCTGTTTATTTCCCTTGCAAAACTGCCTTTTGAGTTATCTGCCCTTCTGAAGGCTGTCCCCGGTTAAGAGGCTTTCTTTAACTTTTTAGATCGAAGTTCGATACTGCCACGGGCGGATTTAGGGTCCGACAAGGTCTCAGGGTCGGAGAAGGATGCGATCCCCCAACATATCACATTGTACTGCATGTTTGGCTCAAACGCTTCTCACAGCAGAGGATTTACAGGGCAAAAATGATTATTTGTCTAACCTCCCTTTTCGTGGTGCTAAATGAGCGATACTATGTAGAGGCACCTTGCTCAGTTTTCCATGTCACTTGGCCATAGGCCGCTGTGCCCATGCGCGCCATTTTAACACTAGCCCCCCATCACACTGGTCAACGGCCTTGCCATTCCCCTTTAAACGTCAATAATAGCCATTGCTTTTTCCCTCGCAACGCACTTTGCCCTTTGTCCTTTCCCAATCCTCAACAGTGACGCGGGCGACTATCAAACTGAACGTGCGTAGGGCTGCTTCATAACTGAAACCCAAAAGTCGTTGATGTGGACATGAAATTTTAAAAATTACAACAACAGCAACAACAATAAAACGCTGTTACGGCTTTCTCTTCGTCAGCTGAGAAAAATCTCCACCACCCGAAGTTTATTTCAGAAACCTTGTGTTCTCCTGTCAAGATGTACATTAATACACGTCAGACCCATCTCATCACCGGAAGTTTATTTACCGAGAAACTGAAAAATTGTGTTCCTTAACACACAAGGAACGTATGCGCAACGGAAGAATCACAAACTGATTTTCTTCAAAGCCCAAGGACCACCCGTTGCCTAGCGGATGATTAATTTTCGTGAGAGTAAGGGGTTATGTTAGCGGAGATTTGCACTCTGGGGATGAAGAAACGGAGTCAGAGCTGCTGTCGTCCGCAATACACACAGTCTATTTGTCTGTAACGAGTGCTATTTGTCTGTAACGAGTGCTATAAGAACGTGAATTTGTTTATAAGTAAACAGGGAAACCACAAACTGCGAAAACTCTGTTTCAGTGCTGTCACTTCTTAAAAGATTTTCTTCACAGCACCCAGCAAACTTCACTGTCTTGTATCTGTTTCTATTGTTGTTCTTCTTGTTGTTGTTATTATAATATTAATGTGGTTTACAAGTCTCGTATCTGGGCTAATGCCCGCTCATGCTACTTCACACTACTATTACCTTAAGCAGGCCTTATCACTTTAGGACTTCCTCTGCTCCCTGTGGAGGATACAGTGCAGCTGCCATTTACAAGCGCTGATCACTGATCGCTGTTATTGTATTTTTTAAAACATCTGCTGTAACCACTGTTTTCAGTATTTCAAAAACATGCCCACAATGATCTTGCTGCTGCTGCTATTGTCGTTGTTGCCGTTGTTACTAGTGTTGGCATAGAAAGTGCTACATTTTAACCGTGTATTTCTTAACGTTCAATACGTAGTATAGCGTTTCTTCATTTATCATGAATTCTAGGTATTCTTAGTGGTGCTAACAATCTGCTGGAAATATGTTATTATAGTTTTCAATAGCACGTTGCTCACGAAATTATATATATTGAGTGTCATCCATGAGAATTTATTCTTCCGTAAGCCATGTAATTTTTGTACGCGGAAGTAGAATGACACTTTTAATTTCTCCAATAATAAGGTCACTTTGTCAGAGGCTTTTTTTTTTGTTGTTGTTGTTGTTGTTGTTGTTGTTGTTGTTGTTGTTGTTGTTGTTGTTCTTATTAAATTATAACTCTTCACCTCTCTGAGAAAGTGACGTGCGGACTAGAGCAGCCTCTTACATGCACACGGCTAGTAGCTTTTCTAAGGAACGCAATCATTGCGATTAAGTAGAGCAAATTGGATTCAAATTGGCGTTAGTGTGTCGAGGTATACAAAGCCACAATATGAAGACCGTTGGGTAGTGCTAGTGTGGAAGGCAATCAGCCAATTTTCCAAGACTTGCAGGAAGCGATATCGTGCTTTCGCTTTCGCTGTTCGAAGTTTGATAACGTACAGGTGTTTCTGAGCATGAGCCGATACGGCCACTGTGTCTGTCAACATCTAAATAATTGTTATTCTGGGTTTAAGAAGGGAATGGGTCTAATGGTGTTGGCTGAGGGGTAGGTTGTACCTGTGTCATTGTTGTGCATTAGGCACTGTATACATCGTTAATGTGGGAAAGGCCTGATGGACACATCTGGATTTGCTCACTGCCGGACGCGTTAGAATCACTACGAGACAATTCTGGATAATGCTTGAAGAAAATACTTAGATACTTAATGTACGAGCAAACAAACCTTGTCCTCTGCTTGATACCAGATTGTTTCCATTTAGGGTGTCAACCCATCAGATCCGGACACTGCACGTCACTCCACGTTATCGGGACAATTGAATGTCCTTTCGTTCTTAGTGTTAATATGGAGAGAAGCTGATTCCACTGTATCCGGCACGGTACGGCACGACACAACATTGATATCATCGTACAAATTTTACAAAGAGATAGAGATCTGCAGACGTTCTGTTTGCCGTGGTATGCCCTGTCTGGATCCAGTGTATTTGTGCCCTTACTCAGCACTAGCAGTGCAACACTGCAGAATCCACAGGCTGACCGTAGGTATAAGCAGTTGCTAATGAAGAATCCTCTTCTATGGCACCACGGCAGAACCATGCACAATGCTGCTCTTAGTTTACATTGGCATCAGCATCTGGAAACCTCCCTCCTGAAATTAAAGCAGGAAAGAAAGTGTTAGCACGATATCTTTTTCTTCGATTTTCGTACCGTTAGGTCCGCGCAGACGCATACGGAACTCGATGTCTGGAAGGGTAACAGTATCGCTAATGAGACCAATAATATGTCCAACTTTGGAGCTCTTCCGGTGTGAGAGAGACCACTCCCAAGGTCAGACTTCCGGTCTGATGGAGAGAGGTTGCCAGGTCGTACAACTTCAGTTCCGTGAAGCGTCTTTGGATCATTCCATGGAGGTAGTCCAGCCAGATACCCAAAAAACGAAATATCTACGTTAATCAATGGAATTATCACAATATTTCATACAATGTTTAAGCTGAACCCAGCTAAATCTTCTAAAATCGACGTCAACGTGAAATCGTTAATAATGACTATGAACAAAATGTGTGTAATCTGTTAAAACCGGAAAATTTCTTGAACCCAGACATTCTCGTTTTTATCCTTAACCGAGAAGACTAGACGTCGCCTGCCCAACCCTGAAAGCCAGAATGTGCCTTCCTTATAGGATAATACTGACGTCACTGTCATAGTGCCATACCTCAGAATATACATAATAACAACGCATCAAGTTTTTGACATTAAGACATCGAGTTTCACATTATCAAACGATTATATTATTATGATAACAAGTTTGTGTATTAATAGAGCGTGTGTGTGAGTCTTTATGTATGTGTGAGTATGTAATATGATATGTGTGTCTGGTAGTAGTGCATGTACTGTAAAACGCCTGGAGTTTAACAGGGGTGAAATACTATAAATATCCCCTGTGTTGTTATTATTATCATAAAGATATCTAAACTGTCTTATTAGATGTTATTATATAGAACCTGACGAGTGAGCATCACCTTACCTTCATATTACTCACCACCAAACCGTCACATGAATGATACTGCAGGTGTAAGACACTGTTGACTGTTGTTTGACAGATGGCAGAGTGGTTTGTTTTTGTTGTGCTCAGTCTTGCGATAACGCCCTCACAGGCACACTCCCACGCATGAACTTCAAAAAATGTATAAAAGGCGTATTCAGTGGAACCTCGATATTAAGTACCAATACCCGGTACTCATTTAGAAACTATACCTTGTTAGTAAGTATGATTTTCACGTGCACAGAGTCACTATTATTCCCTTATTTCATTTCTCAGGTAGACCACAATATTAAATATACCTCAGGATAAGATAAAATTAGAAGATAACTAGTCTAGTATCCATAAGATGAAAAATTGGCTTGTTGCAGTACACATGTACACAATAATGATAATAGCATCAATATGAGACCACTACACAACAAAAGACGAAAATTACTCTTCGCACGTACCCAGATGTCCAGAAACGTGACATACAGAAAAGTTCACGGTTGTCGTCACACCAAAAACCACTCATTCCTTGCTCTCGCTCACCTCTACCCCGTGTCCCTTCCGGTCCCCCTGGCCTTTCTCGTTCAGCAAAGCATACTGTGTACACTGGATTTCCAAATGGGATAACACATCTTTTGTTTTCTGTGCACCGAGGCATAGTTTGAGATTCTACTGTAGTGTAGGTTGAACTAGTGCGACGGGTTCATGGGTATTTTTTTTCCGCAAGAGAGTATTCAACTTCCTCTTGTATCTCGCTGACAAAGAGATTGGGCAGTGTGACGTCATCAGTTCTTGCGGGCATGATGTGCTGTTGCTGGCAAAATGGTAGCCACTCTAGTTCAACTTAGAGAATGAACGGAAAGAATACGTTCCATTCTTCGCCTTGTTGTATTAATCAGAGTAGATGGGGTACCTGTTTTGAACACCCCACCCCCTTCTCCTCCTCTCCCTCCAACTACCAAACTCTCTGCGTCATCTTTCTAAAAATAGGGCAGATGGAATTCTGTGTACAACATTCTGGAGGTAGATAGTCTGTTTGTTAATTTTTTTTTAACATCAATTATTATTTTTCTTAGGTCTAGTCACATGAGACTTATCCCATTGTAATTCTTTCCCCTTACATTTGTATCGTTGGCTGATTACAAAAGAAGAAAAAGGAAGCCTATCTTAATGTAATGTGATATGATACAGAAGTTTATATTCAATGGGAAAATATATTTCTTGATAGTCTATACCTTAACTTGTAAATGTATTGTCACCTGGCTTATTCATATTATTTTTTCTTTTCAGAAAGTCTCAAGGGAGTACCTAGATCAGCGAAATTCTAATTCCTACTGAAGAGATACGGCTTGTTTTCTGGCCAAACAGATAAAGAATATCTGAGGTAAGTTGCATATTGTTAGTTTGGGATTTGTACTGTGTTCATTGTGCATATTATACGTTTCGAAA
>JAWQUT010000055.1:469591-508178 GCA_033807755.1 Ellobium chinense
TATATATATATATATATATATATATATATATATATATATATATATATATATATATATATATCCATTTTCTTAGCCGTAACGTTTGGAGGGACAGGAAACTGGCGAGCTGTCAAGTTTCAACTTGAAATGTTTAACTCGTGAAATGCGAAGAAATAGCTCTCTGATATGAACGGTGCGGTTGAATTTAAATTATTTAAAAGACCTTCATGCCTCTCCTCTCAGCTCCTTTTATACCCCGGGCTGACCTTTAAGGCTGTCCGCGCTAGTTGTTCAATTTCAATTTTCTTTCATCAAACTCAGGTTACATAGTATTAGTAACATAGCGGTGGTCAAACATTGATACGGTATGGCAATACATAGACGAAACAACATAACTGTAGATAGATAGATAGATAGATAGATAGATAGATAGATAGATAGATAGATAGATAGATAGATAGATAGATAGATAGATATTGTTGCGATGTCTCGCCTTTCCGGTGTTCTGTGAGAGCACGTGGATATATTTAGGAAGATAACAATGTTTAAATGTGGCATAATAAACAAATACGTGTTGACACATATACGTTCGCGGAAAGTTTGCGTGGGTTTAGCCAGTTGCGCAACCGGAAAATGACACAGTGACAGGCCGTAAAATGTTCATTGTGGATATTTAAAGGGGAAGAGTGTGGAGGAAATCGTTTGCGATATGTGCTGCGATTTGATGTCAGAAATGTTGATAAACAGGTGTCATCAAGTTACACGATTTATATCACAAGAGGCCAGGAAATTTATCAAACAAAAACCAGATTTCTACACATTGCCAGGCGTTTCTACCAAGAGTTGCAAACGTTATTTTTTAAGAAATCCTTTCTGGCATATGCCTCTGTTTGATGTCCGAAATGTTGATAAACAAGTGCCCTGACTTTGCCAGGTTTATCGCGACCATTAAGCCAAATGCTACCTGTGTAATGTAAAGTGTGAACTGTGAGTGACACTTGTGTGAGCAAAAAAAACTGTGGCTGGCAATTAATTAAGAGTCAGGCCTGATGGCTTGTCGTTTTAAAAAAAAACTGGCCTTGAAATTGCTGAATGTGGAAATCGCTCCTTTGGTTGTCCTGGGCATTTATTTTTGAGATGTAGGAGTTATTAATTGTGTCGTTTAGAGGAAACTAGGTGAGAGTTGAAATGAGGGATGAAAGAGTAAAAAAAAGTATAAAAGAGTTAGAATGAGAGAGTAATGTGATGTGGCATATAGGTGTGAGAGAGAGAATTTGGGCACAGGTGTATCAAACCATTCGCCCAGTCAAATTCGAGATGACTGAAGTAACTGGAGAGAGAAGGAGAGGCAAAAAGCTATAGCAAAGGAAGGAAAGAAAGGAAGAAAGAAAAAGAAAGAAAAGAATGTAGGAAGAAAGAAAAAAGGAAGAAAGAAAAGGAAGAAAGGAAGGAAAGAAAGAATTATTGAATGATTGAATATATGAATGAATGAATGAATCTATAGCCGGTTGAAGGGTGGAAGAGATGAACAGGCGCGTCGCTAAAGCCCATCCAAGGTCTACAAAATTTGAATCAGTTTCTGATTGTAGGCAAGAAGAGAATAGGGAGAGGGACATACACCTTGGAAATTGAATCATAAGTGGAAAATGGGAGGCAGAGAGAAACATAGAGAAAGGGGGGACGAAGAGAGAGAGAGGGAGGTGGAGAGAGAAGTGAAGGGGTTAATGAAATTAAGGAAGGAAGCGTCGTTTTATATTGTTTACTGACACACGAGCTGCTAGTCAGGAAAATCTAAACATCCAGGCCTTTAAACTTTTATCCGTGGTACATGAACGTTCCTGAGCTTAAACAGGCGAGCTTGATATTATTAAAATAAATTTAGTGCCTATGAAATGCTCATAAAGATAGTTAGTTTTCTTTTCTCTTCTTTGCGTCTTTCTCTTTTATTTCTGTCTGTCTGCGGTTTACTTTTTAAATTTTATTTTGTTTCTCTTATAATCTGTGAATAATTTTGATGTTTCTTAAAATGTCTATAAAGACATTCTACTTCTTTTCTTTGCGTTTATCTGGTTTATTTCTCTGTGTCTGCTATATCTTTTTTTGTCTTTTAAAGGATTAGTTTTCATATAATCTGTGAATAAATTTGGTGGTTCTTCAAATGCCTGTGAAGAAGAGATTCAAGAGTTCTGTGTTTCTGATTATTCTTCCTGTCTCTAACAATAACAATGTCAAAATGTGGTTTAAAAGTCTTGCAGCCAGGCTAATGCCCGCTCCCTCGACTTCACATTCTATTCCCCCCGTAGTCATGATCCCTCCAGAATTTTCTCAACTCCCTGGGGAGTAAACATTCTCGTTGCCATTCACAAACCCTGATCACTGACATTCTGGTTAGATCCTTTACTGCCTACGTCCAGGTCCCCATTTTGCAGAAGGATGGACTTAGGAAAATGTGAATGAAATACTTTCCAAGAGCACTTACAACACGAGGGTGGTTGGGAATCGAACCCACGACTATTAGATCTTGACCCCAGTGCTGTAACCACTTGCCCTCGCTGCTCTTTTCATTCTTTTCTCCACCATTGTTTCTTCCCTCTGTCTTGTTTTGTTTATTATTTTATTCAGCATGAATCTTTTACTATTAGTATTATTAGTCAAAGATAATGATGATTAGTAACCTAATACCGTTTTTAGCAAGACACAACATGGGCTTCTGTTTTTCCCGTGATCTTTACCACTAGCATGCTCTCTTTCAATGCTGGGGGAGACCTAGACCTATTTTCCAGAGAGGATTTAAAGCCAGACAATCACGCCACGGCTTCTTGATAGACAGAAAAGCCTAGTTTATCTCGTCTAAATGTGACAGCGAAGTCTTTACGAACGATTCCATAGCTGATGTGTAAATGATTTTACCAGGCCAAATTTTTCTATGAATAATTTTAATCAAAATATCACCTGTTATTTCACCCCCCTCATGGGCTTTTCTTTTCTCGTAATTGGCATTAGAAACCCGCATCCGGGCCGTAATGGCGAAGAGAGGGGGCAAGGGGAGGTAATCTCTTCCATTTTTATTTCTCTGACACTAATTGGAAATGAGGTTGTCGGACTTGTTACAGATTGGCGGGGAATTCCCTGGCGGAGGTTTATGGGTAATTTCAGGGTGCGTGCAACGCCCCCTAAATCTATTTTTATCACCCTCTTCCCAGACTGCTGATGTCCGCATGAACGGTCAGTTTTTGTGGTTATGGGGCAGTGTCTGTCTCTGCTCACTGCTGTCTGGAGGCGATAAACTTTAGAAATATGGGCTGACGGGGATTAATTTTGAAATTAGGTTAGGCTTCTCAGCGTTAAGGAGGTAGCTTTGTTCTTTGTCTTGTTCGATATCAGTATAATACTGTGTTGTTTTTGTAGGTTTTTTTTTCCTCTTGTTGTTATTGTTGTTGATGGTGATAGTAATGATGATGATGATGATGATGATATACAATTCTTACCATCACACGCTCTTTTTGAGACCTGTGCTCTAATTTTAGTCTGTGACTTATATATAGTTCACCAACCCGTGCTTGTTCATTTTAAAAATTCTCACCTTCCATAATTTGTGTGGTTCTATGTTGAGTGAGTGTGTGTGTGTGTGTGTGTGTGTGTGTGTGTGTGTGTGTGTGTGTGTGTGTGTATCACTTCTTTTGAAGATCATTTAGAACTGTGCAATAATATGCTTAGCTTCTATCAATGTATTATTTAGTCGATCAGATTGAAATGATAGTGTTTTAACATTTCCGCTTATTTTACGGTGATGTTGATGCTGCCTTTTTTTCCTCTGTGATCTTATTGATTGTTTGTTGGTGTTATCTTTTTCGTTGTTAAAGGGACAGGACCCCTTATTTAATTCAGAGTTGTTTCAATAGGTGAGGATTTAAAAATACTGCCTAAAGCAATTACGCATTTTCTCAAAATCCGGAAGAGTGACTTTGATCCCAATTTTTCACGCACCAGGGAGCAGCCATTGTTCCACTCCGTATTTTTATAAATACCGCTTGATGACGTCAAAAAGCGAGAATGGCGGACGACAGTACATCGTCAAGTCTGTCGTCGTCAGTTTTGGAGGATATTTTTGCACCATCTGACGACGAATCCAATGGCGAGAGGGGTCCGACAGTGGCAACAACTGGTTATCAGTTCGAGCCGACTAGAAATGATACAGATGACAGTGAGCCTGTCATGCCTTTCATTCCCGATGCCACGCTCGCAGCTGCTCAAGGCAGGACCCTCGAGGATAGCAACGACTGGTGCCAGTGTGGTTATTGTGAAACAATGGCAACTGACAGGTATGTTCCATTTGATTTAAGCCCTCAATCCATTCTTTTGCACACTCAGATGACAGCCTTTCTGTTTTGCCTTTTACCAGAAAAAGACAAACCACTGACTGAGTGTGACAATCCGAAAGACTGTTCACTGTTGTTGACAGAGCTAGACTAGACTAGACTAGATACTTACCTTTATGATCCATGTTATTTAAAAAGATATGGTTAAAACAAACACTTTTCATTGAGAATCCAATAGGTCTAGACCTACAGTGAAAGTAGATCCGAGTTTCCTCTGTTGCTAAGTATCATCTAAATCTAGACTAGTCTAGAAGAAGATTCTGAGAGCAAAGGCTAGACTAGTCTAATTCCTTGTTACTCAGATCACTCTGATGTTGTTTATTCGTACCTACAAATTTACTGAAAGGAACATTCATGTATTACTTCCCAGTGCTCGCCTCATAAAACGAGATCGTATCTCATGAATTGCTCAAAACGAATATCAGGCCCTGGCACCATGACTAGTGTATGGTATAGATTTCTGAATGTGCCTTAACAACAACACTATTATATTATATGTAGATTTTACCCAGGTCCTCGTCCCCCTCATCTCTAATCCCCAATCCTAATGCCCATCAAACCAGAGTTCAGTCGAGTCTTGAGATGTGCAAGGCACATTCGAAAGTCCTCCCTCGACAGTCAAATATACTTCATGCATTTGTCTTTTATTATTTATGCAAACAAACAGCTCTGTGCATAAAATAAGAGAAAAAAAGAATCAGAGCAGAATTAATCTGCAAATGATGGCACCGCTCAGTTATTTTACAAAATGATCATGAATGTTTGTTTTTTCCTCACATATAACTATGATAGTAAAACTGTGTAATCATAGTTCTGCGTGCAAGAGACTCGATTGTGTTGATCGTTCCTTCACATTACTTAAGATTTGCTTGATCTCAAATTCTGATCCATTAGACTTGCAGCATCCATGCTCACTGTTCAGTGCTTTTTTTAGGTTCTGTAAATTATTTTTCATGACTCCATCTTTTGGCTTTATCTTCTTTAGGGAGTGCATTTGCTGCCAGGAGAGGGCCCAGGTCCAAGCAAAAATGGAGGATGTGCAGTGCATAACTGATCTTAATACCTTTGTGGAAGTATGCCTTTCCAGGGATGTGCTGGATGTGGCACTGCTCATGATGGCAGAAATCATGGCCCGTCCAGCACATACACCACCGACCAATAGGTAGGACTTAATATAAATGCTGAATGCATAAAATAGGTACTCAATGTTTTATATTCTTTTCCCCCATCCCCCTCCAAAATGAAGTCATTTCTGGATTCAATGGCCTTGATTAATTATTACATGGACATGTATCTCCATAAACAGGAAAATTAGAGACAAAAGACATTACTTTTGACTAAGCAAAGATTGCACACAATTGCTCCATAATGAAATTCACTAAGCTTACAGAAGAGGATAATCATGTTTATCATGAAAGCTCGTCATAAGAAACAGATCATTAAATGAGACTTATGGGAAGCCCTGACATTTTTGCTCATTGCAAAACTGACCACCATTAATCCCTACAACTTGCCTATCTAGAAACAGTTCTAAATGTTCTTTCATCTCATTTTTTTCGTATTAAGCGTAGTCTCTCTGTCTTGTAATAAATCATCTCTTTCACAAGTGATCCCTCCCCTGGTAGAATGATAGGTACGCTGCCGACCCTTACATTTCTATTTTAGATAATTGTAAATATGCTCAATTTGCATTTTTTAAACCAGTCGCATGAATGTAGTGGTATAAATTCAGGTGTCTGTGAGAAAATATTACTATCTGCACAAAATTTTTCACAATAGTACTACAGTAGAACCTTGATATAAAGTAGGTCTTGTTGCATGGAAAAACATATAGGGCTACTAACTATTGAGGTATATTTTTTAATATTGAGGTTCATCTATATCTGAAAAAAAATGAAATGATACCGTACTAATGAATCTCCACATTTAAGTGTCATGTACTTGCTTAGCAAGGCTATTAAAATTCCCAGGATAGCCATTTCATTCTTTGCCACATTCTTTTCAGAACTTTGCGCCTGGCAGCCTATAGACAATTTGTCCTGTGGACATATGGCAGAACAGGTAGACACAATCGAAGAATTATTCCTAGTTGTGTGGTAACTACCATCCGGAACAAATATCCCGAAGAGGATGGACAGTATGAAGGATTCCATGAGTTTTTTGAATAAATCTTTGGTGGTATGTTACATCTATGTGTATGTCTTCATAAATAGTATGCATTGTGTTTTGTTGGTCCATCCAAGGACAGTAATTATTTTAAATGGAAAGGGTAGATATATATGCTTCACAGCCTAAGCATTCCACATTATTTTTTTTTAAAAAACTACACAGCCGTTCCTTCCGTTTACCCATTTCTGAGAAAACACTGCTGGATTATCAGGATTGCCACCCTTGTACACTGCCTTTGCTCATGCTGTATGACCATTATCATGCAAGAAAACTCGAGACGACTGGTACACATTCACCAACCCTCTGCTAGCCTATCTTGCTTTTTGATGTTACGCAACACCAGTAATGGCAATGCACGCAGGTTGAAATCCCAACATTTCTGTGGTGTTTTCTCATAAACTATGAGTCAAAAGGAAAAATATATGCAGTTTAAATTTTTTGAGACAAATATTTGTAGACTTCCTGGGCTGTGAAGCAATTGAGGGCACACTCACAGGATAACAATTCAAAAAGAATAATAAAACATACTGATTGCCATATATAATTTAATTTGTAACAGTGACAACAAAAAAAACCAAAAAACACAGGCAATCAACAAAAAGACTGTTTATATAACATAATACTACATATTATCACAGCTCTCCCAAAAGAACCATTGGACAACAGTAGTAATATAGAAAGCAAAAACCATACAATGGAGCCCGTTTTCAATGGGTAGCTGCAAAATGGACACACTTGAACCTTTGGACCAAGCTTTTGATAGAGTGTTATCAAAAATGTTTTATACAACGAATAAAGCATTAGGAATGCTGGATGAGAGTGTGATAAGCACAGAATGATATGAAACGTTGTTTTTGTTAACAGTTCCACCGTATTTCTTTCTACATAAAAAGCACTCTGGGTGCCATAAAACTTCTGCAAACACACTTTCAGAGCTTGGTTTGAAGGACAGTACAACTACATATTATACATCAAGACATGCATTTTACAAAATTCGTGTGATACTTCAAGACAGGGTTTCATATTACTTTATTAGCACAGACTGTAACATACATCACAGTAATGTAAACCAGAAGTTTGAAGGTACTTCAGAACAGCAATAGCTTCTTGTATTTATACTAATTTCGTAAAAGGCATGCTCCATGATACATTTTTTGAAAACCTTCAAAACTCAAAATGTACAAAATACTTTCAAATTGTATACACAATGGACAAAATTACAACAGTGGCAAAATTCAGAATGTACCAATTTCGATCTTCTTGAGTTCATCAAACCTTGCATCCAATGAACTAGCTGGAATATTCCCAAAAAGAGCACAATACTGAATAATGGTCACTTCTGATAGAGAACAAACAATGATAAGAATATTTGATCTGAGACACACACTGTATAATGCCAAATTTTTAGATGATAATTAAAAAAAAAACAACCAATTGTTAAAATGGCAGTCACCAAGTTAGAAACTTACAAAGTAACTTCTTTTACAAGCAAAATATCACTGGAACGTGTGAGCATGTCAAAAATTATTGAGGTTACTGTCTTTCACTATTCCCCCAACCTGATTGTGAATGATATACATATTTTACAACATAAAATATGCCAAAATTATATACACAATGTACAAAATTACAACAGTGGCAAAATTCAGAATATACCAATTTCGATCTTCTTGAGTTCATCAAACCTTGCATTTAATGAACTAGCTGGAATATTCCCAAAAAGAGCACAATACTGAATAATGGTCACTTCTGATAGAGAACAAACAATGATAAGCATATTTGATCTGAGACACACACTGTATAATGCCAAATTTTTAGATGATAATTAAAAAAAAACCAAAACAATTGTTAAAATGGCAGTCACCAAGTTAGAAACTTGCAGAGTAACTTCTTTTACAAGCAAAATATCACTGGAACATGTGAGCATGTCAAAAATTATTGAGATTACTGTGTTTCACTATTCCCCCAACCTGCTTGTGAATGATATACATGTTGTACAACATAAAATATGCCAAGTGGTCACCTGACTTGTTCAGACTGATACGACACATTGGTAATGGTACCACCATTAAAATGTTACAAAACATTATAGTCACTTCAATCGAAATATACTTTCATTCTGACAGCACTGGATCTCTGGGGCTGTAATCTGAATGTAGAGCCAAACTGCCCAATCTAAGCTTTAGTTGCCCCACATACTAAAAGTGGATTTCGCAGTAAAATTGACTCAGCAGAAAGAAATAAAAAAAGCTGCAGGCACTAGATTGTATTATGTGATTAGATGTGTCACTTCAGAATGGGAACGATAAAAAAGAATGTGTAGTGAAATTAAAAGACAAACAATGGAGGGACACAGGTGGGCTGTCCGTATGCCATAAAAATACAGACATGATACAACTAACAAACTTCCTTTCATGTATTTTATCTCATGATGCTTCGAATGCCTTTGGCTAATTGACAGAAAATGCTGTCTTTGGCTGTCAAAAACTTAACTGGCATTTCCATGCTGGAACAAATATGAAAATAATCAGGCAACTTCCACATGCTGCATACAACGCATTCTACCCAGTCATTTAATGTTACAACCAAAATGGCCCAATGCAGTGGTAATTATACCAAAGAGCAGTACCATACTTACTCAATTAATTCTATACCTAGATGCACTTATAACTGAAGTCCATCTGAATAATATAATGAATTATGAATCCATTCATGTCAGCTTTGTCCTTAAAAATGAAAAAATAGTAACTGAATTCTTCATAGTTTCACTTATACATGCCCCATGATTGTGCTGACCCCTTTGTGCACACACAAAGCCTTAAGAATTCATCAGCACTAAATGAACAGGCCAAATACCCATACGTTGGACAGAGTGGCCAAAAAACTTCCCTTACCCACACTTCAAATATAACTTGAATGGCAGAAAAATAAATTAATGGGACAAGTGGTATTAACAGTAGCTCTATACATCCAAGAGGCAGCATTTCTGACAGAACAATGAAGGCACGCATAATTTTAACTTTTAAGATATTGGTCTCCATAGGGATGCAAATCTCACAATTTATTAACACAACCTCAAGCTGCAGTCACAGCAGGATATAAAAATTTCTCAATGAATTCAGTCTTTAACACATGGCTAGTGAATTATCGTGATAAAACCTCAATTACTCAAATATCTACATCATCTCAAATCACATTCTTGTTCCTTTTCAACTTACTACCATTTGTTACATATTACTCTATCACAAATCTTGGGATCTTGAAAGTTATTTACCTAGTTATGACATCAGAAAAGATGTGCATACCCAAACCTTGAAGATCTATAAACATTTCACTTTAGGAGAGCCTTACTGATATAGGGTGTTTACTATTTTAGCATTTTTTATCAAAACGAGAGCAGAATGATGCAATAGCATCAGCTTTATTTGGTTTCTCATTTCCTGCAATGTTTTGGGGAATTTTGAATGTCTCCGTCTGACTCTGAGGCAGTGTTGCCCTAGTTGTATTTTCATTCAATTTAGACTCGAGAGCCCGAATAGCTATTGAACGTACATAGTCGGTTCTCTTTTCCTCCATGATGGGTTTTGCAACCCACTGATTTCCTCTCTTTGAATGTACTATATTGAAGCGCTTTGTGCCTCTCATTGGACCTGCTTTGATGGTTGCTTGCTCACGGCCCACATTCTGATTGTGGTCCAAGACAGCAAGAGAGGTTCGTGCAACCATTCCATCATACCAAAAATGCTGTCTCTTGGGACAAAACTTGAGTAGTAAGGCATGAAAGGATTCCAACATGCCAGTGTGACAAAATTTATTACATTTACGCAAATTTGTTAGCAGCCGTTTATCAAAAACAATGTCACTTAAGGCCTTGTGAGGAGCGCTGCCTGGCATAAGCCATCGTTTCTTTCGTTCCACATCTGCCGAAAGGGATTCATGTAGGCATTTATGTACTACATCACCAGTGACCCATGAATGCTCATTGGCAATATGGTGGACAATTGAAGTCCATATTTCAATAAGCCTGTCCGCATTTTTTTCACAAGCTGCAACTGAAAACCACAAATGGTAGGCTATTGACTTGATCCACTCTTTAAGTTCACTGTTTACATTTTTTTTAGCAGCATTACTTAACTTTTTAACCACTGATTTTGAAATATGCCACAGATCTAATTGGTGGTCAATGTCTGGTCTTTCTTTCTTTAAATAACTTGCAATTTGGATGTGACCATCAGTAGTTAATGTTTCAATGTCTAAACAGCGCTCTCTAAGACTGGTCAAGCCTTTCACCAAACCTAACTTCTCCATTGCATTGGAGTTGCCTGCCTCACAAACATGGGTCACATGACTAGAAACAATAAGATTTGTATCTAAGTCCATTAATGTGTATGTTCCATATTTTGCACAATGCCCTGGAGAATCGCATCGTCCATCTCCAGCCAACGAGAGTTTTTTCTCCTTCAGTACAACTGAAACTCTACTGAGTTCATTTTCGAACTCGTGAGCTATTGAAGGATATAAATAACTTCTCTGGACAGCATCATGAGTTTTTTTTGAGTGTAATTTCAAATTTATAGACCTGGCAAAATTTTCAACACGCTTAAATGTGTTGCCTGATAAAAGTATGCCTGTGGCCGCTAAAAAATTGCCTGCTGGCATTCTGCCTACATTTGGCTGTGAACGCCAGGTAAAACAATGGTTCTCAGGGCACACAAAATCTACAATCAATTGAGACCCCCCAACTGATTCCTTAATGATCATAAGTTGCTTCCTGCAATTTCCTGCAAAACAAGTCAGGTGACCAAACAGCTGTCTTAAACAACTAATAAATACAATATATTTATCCTCATCATATAATATGGCCGACTCATCTGCAAGAGAATCTGAGGAGGAGGTCGATCCTCTTGTAACATTTTCCGAGTTGACACATGAGATCATTGATGGCTCACCCATAGAGGAAGACTCCTCGGAACTTGAAACCACAGCTTGCGGTACCTTCACTGGTGTTGAATGGGTTGGGGGATGAAAATCTAGTTGTGTTGAATGTCTAGGACTAGGACTGTGCAGCTCCAGTGACTGTCCACAATAGGTGTGGTCTTTCTCAATTTTGGTAGTGTCTCCTACAATATTGAATTCATATTCTGGCCACTGGGTCCCTACTGATCTTGTACTTTTCTGTGGATGTATAAAAGATGACAGTTGCATGGTTCCTGGATAACACTGAGTCTCATGTTGATTGCTTTTATTGTGCATACTGGCTAGAAACTCTGCTTGCCTACTATAAGTTTATTTTTTTCTATATCACCACAAAAAAATCTTAATCTGAACAAGTTCCCAACTTTTAATTGAAGATATTATGCTACAATTTAAGAGTTTGTGGTCCTGTAGAGCTGCCTATTATTTCAAGAAAATAAATCTATCTATATACTATGTTCAGCATTCTCTACATTAATAGTAGCGAATCAAGATGACTCAAATATAATAGGTTACATTGTTATTGTGTTGCAAATGTGTAAACTGTGAATTTGACCGAATAAAAATCAAATTTCATTGTATTTTGGTTGTGAAATCTGTCAATCTTTCATTTGTGGATTCAAGTGTCAAAAATCAGTATAATGCTTCTGTTACAATTAACTGTACTGCATATGAACAATTTCCATAAGCTTGTATGTACACCGACTATGAAGACTTACAAAAATACGCCCTTCTGCAGCTGGACCACGTGATGCACACAAAGACACCAAGATTGGGACATCCCTCAAATTTGGGGCTTCTCCCACGGTCACGTCTTCCTGCTTACATAAAAGGAGGACATGTGTAATGCCCAGGCTACATATCCATGGTCAGATATGGTCATAGAATGTTAAATGATTTCCTGCAGAAGACCAGTTGTAAACCTCTGAATACTTGACTTAGCAGTCATTAAGGACTGTGAGCTTGAGAGATTCATTATGCACTGGATAAATCCTTGGGCTACCTTGCATAAAGTGACTAATTTCCCACTAAATGTTTTCATTGAAGGATGTGACTTTTTAACAAATGTTGGTAATGAAGTGGCTCTGAACACTTTGCTTATCTGCAAAGCACAGCAAGGCAGTAATATCAAAGTCAGTGGACTCAAGCCTGAGTCATAAAATGTAAACTATGAAACTGCAGTTGCTATTTACCATTTCATGCTCTAATGTCACTGTGTGGCCACCGATAAATATGACATCATCTTCTGGAGATTTTGGTGGACAAACCTGCCAAAGATAAAGCATAGTAAAGGTAAAGTGTGCAAAATACAAATACGTGAAGTTGCTTTAAATCACTATCTCTGGTCCAGTGGTACAGTGAGTCTCTGGACATGTAAACATGTGATAGTATCCTTGCAAAGAAACACTGATAAATCAGTTGTTAGAAATCACTTTCTGGAAATTTGAAGATATTAAGACATGCCGCTGATCCAGTGTAAATCACCAAAGAGAATGAACATATACAGTATAGCATTTCAAATGTACAAGTCTGAGACTGAGGCCCTGAATTTTTAAACAGAATCACTTAAGACTATATGTAAGTTACTATGTATTCTTTACTCACCAAGTTTTGATCCTTCCTGTTATTTTCATCATGGTCACATACATGTTCATCATTGCTATCTGGTGCAGATACCTGCAAGACATATTAATCTCATTTAAAAGTCTGGGGATGTCAGTTACAGCAGAGCCCTGATATAAATCATGCCTTGGTGAATTGAAAGAGTATACTTATTATGGTAGAGTATACTTAATAGCAAGGTCCACCTGAATCATAAAATGCTAGAATAATAATGAATCCATGCATGTGAAGTTCATACTTAAGAAATATATACCTATTGAGTGCCTAATGTCACTGTCCACCAGAAAATCTTGACTTTATTTCATTGGACATTCAGAGCATAAAAACCGGTCTCTCCGTTTAACTTACATTGTGTTGAAGAAATAATCTCAAGTGCAGGGGAAGAGTTGGAAATTGTAACTTTATGTTATGCTTCAGGATACTGGTAGTGTGTAGAGCAACAGTGGCCTACACACATTTTAGCTGAGAGAAAAGAGATTAATCAATCCCAAGCAATTAACACGTCTATGAGAAATGTTTGTTTCACTCACACATTCTAGGTCTTTGATATAATAACCTTCAGTTTGCACATCAGTATCTCTATCACTTTCACATGAGGTTGACACCTGTAAAAAGCAATGATGAAAATTCAATCACGTATGAAAGTAATATGACTGCTGAGTGTATCGCCACTGTCTTCAAACTATAGTGTAAGTCTGCACAAGAATATGATTATATGTACAAACATGGATACTCCCAGCTTTTTTGTATTATGCACATTGTTCACAACATTCTGATTCCTAGGCCTGATCTGCAGAATATTCCTGAATTGCAATAGTTTCTTACAGAGTTATCATAAAACTAATACATCTTGCTGTGACCTTTGTTTTAAGTAGAAGGTCTGTGGCAATAGCTATATGGTGATGACAGTGCTGTTAGCTAATTTGTATAGCAGTTCTTTTGAAATCTAAAGCAAGTAATACTACTCATCTTCACTGGTTCTGCACCAATGAAAGTTAGTTAACAAACTAGAAAGGCAGACTGGCGAGACAATACTGGAGAAATAACTGTTTATGATACTATTCTATCCAATCAATGGTAAATAACTTACTTTAGTGCTGGACACAGCCGTAGTTGCTTCGACATTTCTGCTGATAAGGTTCTCAATCATCTGAAACCATTATAGACAAAATTTAAATATTCTGTGAGCAGGCTTACCACATTTATACTGCTCATTGGCTATTTCCTCCACCCCACCCTATACCAATAATATTCAATCGCCTACATTCTATAGGACTTAAATTGATTGTATATTATGATCTGGTGGCAAAGAAACACCTGCATGAATGACAAAGTGATCACAGATGCCACAGATGCAATTACACTGCTTTGTTAGAGAATAATCAGCCAAAAATTATATGCTTTTGTTGTTCAACTCATTTGGTGGTTCAAATTAAAATTAAGAAACTTCACACATCCCTAAGTTGACATACTGGAAAAACAGCCTGATGCATTATTACTGATGTTTTTAATCCACTTCATGTTACCCCTGATAAAAGAACCGTCAGTTACACTTACCAGCATTTTGGATAATTGGAACTTGCGCTTTATAACAATAATTTCCACGTAAAAAAACCATTGGATAATTGCAACTCTTTTTAATTTCAACCTTTTCCTATGCTCTCAAGGAACTAAGATTGTGCAGAGTTTACAGAAACTGATCTTCATACACAGCACTATACGAATTAAGAATATTTTCAGAAGCAGTCCACTTTCTAAGCTATGATATCAGTTAGGGTTTATCTTTTCCCTCTCAAGGAGCACCACTATGCATTTTCTTTCCCATCATATGCATCATTGAAATGAACACAGCAATCAAGAATCCTTTCTTACATATACAGATCTCACAATTTAACATTAGGATTTGTTGTTTACTCACAGCTTTCTTTTCCTGCACCTCATGGCGATTAACATAAGATGTTGGTGGTCTTTTTCGTTGTTCCTGCTTGCGGTGGACAAAGGTTGCTGGAACTGCATCACTCTTTAGAATGACCTTTTGTGGTGCCTGAGGGTTGGTCAGTTTAGTCTTTAAGTCCTCAACCATCATGTTTGGCTCAAAGTGAAGAGAGCAGAGATGGGCTGTCTTGTTGGCAAAAAACTGGGGGTCTGCCCGCCTAATAGCCAACACCCACCTCTGTCGCAATCTCTCGTCATGCGGAAAGGGGTGCAAACTAACCATACGTCCATTGACAGTACGCAAGTGCTTAATACGTCCTGTTGTGTTGGAGCACCCATATGCCGCACAAGAGGGCATGTTGGCTGATAGCAGTAGTTTCTGTTTGGAATACAAATCATAGAGATATGTGCTATTTGTCTTCATTTGTCACACAAGCTTTCATCAAACTGCATCAAATTCAGGCTACCATTTTAGATCCACTCAGAAAAAAAAAAGCTATCAAGCAATATTCATGTCATTTGCTCTACACAGACCAGGTAACCAATATATATATATATAAACTACTTGTAGATAACTTCCAAAGCCATAAAATGGAATGCTTTTGCATCTAAACTGCCAGTGGGGAGTGACCTGCATTAGTTCATTTGTTGATTAATACCTTAAATCTAAATGTTCCATGAAATTAAACTAGAACTGACTATAACATAAGAACTTATTTATAGCAAATAGTTTACATACAGTGACTTAGCTCAAAAAAGCTTGCAATGGTTGTGTTACATGTTACTGTAAATGTTTCAGAAATAAAATACTACAGATTACATAATCACAAGCAAGCCGATTACATTTTATATTTCTGTATATTTCAAGGGGCCACTTAACTTGTTCATTTCGGAATATATCCATGAAAAACAAATTGGTAAATGATGTACGGTGGTGCAGCCTTTCAATCAAACAACATGAAGCACTTTGACTAGTTCTAAAGCTGTTGTTTTGCATTCAGGTAAGGTGGCAGTGAAAGTTGTTTGAGTGGGTGCTGATTTATTGACTTACTATCGCAGTCTCATAAGATATTCAATTGGGGAACCCAGAAATGATTTGCAGAGTTGGGATTTGTTGGATTAGTCTTAATTATGCACATATGGTACTAGTGGCAAATAGGTTATAGGAAGAATGGCTTACCACTTAAAAGCTGGATGCTCTACCATATCCTCTGTCTCCTGAGCTTGACTGACAAGAAAGTCCAAAGTTACAGGAATGATTCTGTCACATGATGTTAACTTCATCATCACTTCATCTCACCTGTATATAAATAACAACAACAATGCATATGAAAGCATTTAAACAACTTCACTTTAAACCAGAATGCAAACAAAATTCCCAGTACATACATAGCAACTGTAAAATCCTAACAATTTATTGGGGAAAAAAACACTGGTGTGAAATGCTTAATCTAGATCTACCACACCTGCTTTTAGTGGAAGTCTTTGTCAAATATGTGTTGTAACTTGTAGAAAGAAGTTTTAGTTTCTGTCTCCTTAAACTGATCTGGATGTAATGCATGTGCGGTAAACTCGATCATTTACCTGTGTTTTCTCGAGACTTCTCATATAACCAGAAGAAAACACACCTTTTACTTTAGCAGCCATGGAAATAAGTGCGTCTGTACTGTAGGAGAAATGCTGGTACCAGAATGGCTAAAGCTACTTTCTGGGAGAACCTCTCACCCCCTCCCCTTTTCATTCTTCATCTTTTCAGTGAGCCATTTGTCTTTAACAATCAAATGGAAATTCATTGCTGCAGATGATGGAAGACAAGCTTATAAGCACTGAGGTCATGAATTTATAACATAAGCTTCTGTAAGTGTGATACTTTAAAATTTTCTGAAAAACAAACTGGGGTTCCAAGGGGCCGCCTAAGCCCCTTGACAGGGTTCATGGACAGCATCACCAGTGAAGTCAAATAATTTGCATTCTAGCACATTTTTTAGCTAACTAGTCTATACATGATTTGTTTTGAAGTTCCCTACTATTCATGTGCAAGTACCCATGTGTGATGGCAACTGCATGCAGATTTTTTTCCTTATCAAATCAAGGTGGCGTTAATTCGGTGAATGGCAATAGCCAATACACATGCATGTATATGTTCATAACTAGTGACCATCAATTTACTAATTTCAATAAATTTATTGAAGTTTCATCCAGGTATTTAAATACTTTACAATGAAGGGCTTGATCACCAGACAAAAAAAAAAAGCATGGGACTAGATAAACATACAGGCTGGGTCTAACAGTAAACCTTTGTTCAAGTAATAGGTCTACGTCTAGAGAGATCTAGTGACTGAACCAGATTTTACCTATAGGCTATAGATCACAATGGTTATCTGAAACAATAAAGCTAGACTAGTACTGCTGAATAGGCATGAGCCTTGTGTTAATTCCCCTATAATGTATGATGACAGGTTTTGAATAACTAACAGAGGCATGCTGTGACACATTTCACTTCCACTGATATTGGTGATAAGCCAGGGAGCAGGCTACACCTGCTTAGCCAAACAATGGTGATAGAGCTGGTTTTTTAATAACACTCTATCATTATCATACTCTATGGTTGATCGATACTCACTACAGTACCCCTAAATAGTCTTATAATACCCTTGTCCTGTGCAAACAAATCATTTCCCATTTTACTACAAAAAAAAGCATGGGACTAGACTAGATCTATATTACTGAACTGAATATAACATACAGGCTGGGTCTAACAGTAAACCTTTGTTCAAATGATAGGTCTTGGGCTAGAGAGAGATCTAGTCATCGACCCAGTTTTTGCCTATAGGCTATAGATCACAATGGGTCTGATACAATATAGCTGGACTAGTACTGCTGAATAGGCATGAGCCTTGACAGCCTTGTGTTAATCTGTTAATTCCCCTTATAATGTATGATGACAGGTTTTGATTAACCAGCAGAGGCATGTTGTGACACATTTCACTTTCACTGACATTGGTGATAAGCCAGGGAGCAGGCTACACCTGCTTAGCCAAACTATGGTGATAGAGCTGGGTTTTTTTACCTTGTCCTGTGCAAATCATTTCCTATTATACTATGGCATTTTGATCACTTAACAAAGACGTGTCTGACATGCATCACTTGCAGCTACACTGATAGGCCTAGTGATGCCCAGCCTTAGCCCGCTGGCTTAAACCTTAGATCTAGACTAGACGTCTAGTCTAGTCTAGCTCTTTGTCACTTGTCAGTGTTATTAACCCGTTAATAATCACTTCACAATGGTTGTCTGACATGCCACAGTGCCTCTGAATAGGCTTAAAGCCTTGTGCTCACACAGAACTGATTCATTTCCCATTACAATACAGGGATTTGATCGCCTAACAAAGACCGTGTGTGACACGCTTCACTTCCACTGAATAGGTTCTGGCCATGCGGCGAGGGGGCTATCTATGCCTTAGGCCATGTGCAAACAACAATCACTAATCCGATTTTCAAACATACTAACAGTTGTCTGACACGCTATAGTGATGCTGAACAGGCTAAAGCCTTGGGAAAACAAGTTACTTACCGTGTTAATAAAAGGTGTGATCGCCAAATAAAGATCTTGTTATCCGATACGCTCCAGGTACACGGAACAATGGGTTCCATTCATGCAGTGAAAATGATCTGCTCGTCTGTGTCTCTCGCTTTTTGTCGTCACGGCTTAAAAACAAAAACGCACAGAAACGGAACGAAAGACTGTAATGGCGGTGAGCGCCGGGACAGGAAGGCCGTATTTTATACGAAGCTAAAGGAAGATTTCTAAGAAGCGGTTGTAGTTAAAAAGACGATTGTGACGTCAAAATTAATTAAAAATATTATAGAATTTTTAGGATGTGAGAGAAACAGCCTACCCTGTTCCTTTAACTCTTTGTTCATATCTGAACATCTATCCCAGTTTCATTTCGTCTACTCTCACTTTTACTCGTCCTTCCTTTTGTTTTCAATTCCTCCAGCCAACCGCCTTTCCATCGATTCATGTATACTGCTGTCATCCTTCCATTCTGTGGCTATATACACAGTCTTTAACGTTAATTAACGCACTGCTGTAACTATGGGAAACTCCAAAATATTAGTAGTTTTCACTGTGATTAACGCAAAACGCTGTTTGGATTATGAATACGGCCACTGGTCTGTGTTCCGTGCAACTGGTAAAAAAAAACTTCACATATGGAGCCGCAAAATCCAAATTCGAGACAAAATTGGCGAATCATTGAGCTTAAAAGTTCTCCAAGACCACACTCACTGCAGTTTTCGACGATTGCTTCGTTACTTATACCCTTTTTTTTTTTTTTTAAAAAGAAAACCGTCAAAATCAATAATCTCGGTCTCAGACTCACAAACTAAAATTTTCTACCCTGTTGATCATGGTCAGGGGAGATAACTGATTATGATGCACCCGCCAGAGTTCTCGTTCTTCATGTTGAACCACACAATCATCACTAATTTGATTCTTCAAGGGGAAAGAACCACTGTGGACAGGGACAGATAATTCCGTCCTTGGTGACTCGTAGCCACGACAGTGAATGGTGCTTGCCATGGGAGGTTACAAAGGCTAATTAATGATATTTCCGTCTCTGAGTGACCCCCCTTTGCCTTCCGTAATGCGAGAAGTCCTCGTTTTCTTCGGCGTCACGCGTCTGTTGGAGCTCAATGAAGTTTTTAGGTCCCCTGGGCTCTGAGACTCAGAAGGGCTGGATAGAAAGAACGTTGACTGCGGGACCGATACCTTTGTTGTTTTGTTTTTTTCCTTTCATCCATCGACTCTTGGGGTTAAGATCGGGTCCATGAGTCAGTTGCCCCGATGACCTTCGCTGAGTCCAAAATTGATGACATTTATGACGTTATGATGATTTATCTTTCTCTCTCTCTCTCCCTCCCTCCCTCCCTCTCACTCACTCACTCTCGCCCTTAAGGGTTGTTCCTTCTATTCCGATAGAAAAAGAAAAATTAGGCATCTTTCTCCGATTTTTTCTTTGTAACGGGCAATTCCACGTAATGTCTCATTGCATACAATCTTCAACCAAAAGTCTTCACCTGTCATATACAGTTTAAGCCAATTTTCCTTTACAACATTGAAACGTTGAACCTTAATAAATGAGGCGACGGGAAAGGCGAAGTGATGAAGTCCATAGAATAAAGAAATTACAGAAGCTTTCATAACATTTCCGAGATGTCGCCAGACGCCACTTTTTTCTTTGGTCTCAGACTGTTATTCTCAAAACGCAGCGACTAGCGAGTAGTCTACAAAATAAAGTCGCCATTTTATGCTGGAGAAAACAAAGGTGATTGACGTGGAGACACAAAAATTGATATTAGTAACGTTACTTACAAAGATTAGAACTTCTGTAGATTTTTTTTTTTTAAGTTCTTTGATGAAGCCGCCATCTCACTTTCACAGTAACGGTTGACACATGTTTCATGGAACTGCCTTAAAGCCATATTTTTTTCACGGGCAGGCTCATGCCGGTCCTGGAGCCTAAAAAGGGGCCGAGGGAATTCCAGTTGGGATTCCAGTAGGGCGCATCTGTTGAAATCAATTCCTAATTTTCTGAGCACTGATGACCCTGGTAACGGCATTAAGAATATCTCCAGGCAGTTTTGACCTTGTTCTGTCTGCCATAAGAGGATGATGGGAAGAAAGGGGACTGAAGAGGAGGACTAGGCCTATTGGAATAACAAAGAAGTATCGGAGAGGAGTGGAAAGGGGGGGGNGGGGGGGGGGGAAGAAGAGACAGACAGAGACAGAGACAGAAACAGAAAGAGAGAGACGTGAGCGGGCATACTGTAGAAGTGATATATTTTGCGAGGATCTAAATGTGACGAATTTCGCCAGTCGAGTTTGACTGGCGAAAATTACTTACCACCAAAAAAAACAATTCGTTCTAAATTTTTCAAATGACTTACTACTAGATCCAGAAACTAAGGGGAACACATAGCTAGCTACTATCACTGAATATTTGGAGTCGATATAGTTTACTTTTCTGTTACTACGGAACAAAGGTAAGCACTTTGCTGATTTTAATGCCAGAATCTACCAGACTTTTATTTTTTAAATCGGCAGTCCTATAGTTTCACTCTGGATTTCTCTAGACTTCTGCACTTACACTCATCATGCGCAGTTCCCGAAATTTAGATCCTTGCACAAAGCCCTTTCCGACATTTCGCGAAAATAAGATCCTGGCGAAAGAAACTACCAACAGTAGCTGTTATTGAGAAGGAGGGCGAATGACACTCAAACAGTCAAGGAGTTACAGTCATATTCTAGACAAAAGGAACTCAGCTGTGGGGTTTAACAAAAGGAGAACAAGAAAAACAAAATGGAGTGACAAAGGTCTGCCCTGGGGTTGATTAGTCACTAGGGTGTTCAGAATGGTCATGATTGAATGGGGGTCTTTTTTACTTTTTTTTCCCCCTCTTCCTTTTGCCTTGTCTTTCGATACGTCCCCATCCGTCTGCACATCCGTTCGTCCAGACTTGAATCTGTCGGTTGTAGGTGATCTGCCTGACTGTCGATCTGTCGTCCGTCTATCTTGCTGTCTAGTCATCCCTCTGGCTGTCTAGTCGTCTGTCTGTCTGTGCTTGTCTGTCTCTGCTCCCTGTCTCTTTGCTTGCCTACCTGACCCCTATCTTAGTCTGCGACGTTCATTTAGTCGACGGTCTGTCTCAATAGTGGGTTGTATTTTGCCAGCGACACTGCACTGAACTCGTTTGACCTCACATTTGTGGCAAATTTCGTGGGCTATCAGGACATTCCCGCCAAGAGCTTGGTTTAGGGTTAGAGTTAGGGACATAGTAAGATGTTCTGTTAAGAGAAAAAAAAAAAGCAAACTTGGAACAGTTCCCTACTGGAATAGTTCTAGATTCTGTCATTTTCTATAAACTGTTTCATGTGTGTGTTCTCTTTTTCTCTTTTCTAATCCTGCTCCTAACCCTACACTATACTATAGGCAGGAGTGTCCTACGATACTGCGAATGAAGGAAGTCAAATTGTCGGCTGTACGCGGTGCCAAATGTTAGGCAGCTAAAGTAAGCTTTAAGTTACAATTTAGATTTATGTATGATTAAAGGGCAAAATCATGGGACGTTCTCACACGGGCTCATACTTATGGTTTACGCAGGGTTCAAACCCCGGAAGCCTGGCAAATTTCGTGAAAGTAAGTCGAGAAGCTGACACACCGCCGAATTGGCGTGCTCTAATTGGCAGAAGTCATAACGTGCCGTGTGCACAAGCAACCGTCTATTGTGTAACGTTGTGCCTTAGGAAATGTTTATATATGAGAGCGACAAAGCACTTCTACAGCTATATGGAACTGATCTAGAATGACGTAACACTAAATCTTCTTATAACATGTTCTCTAAATACTCACGATACTTCTGACCAAGTGGCGGACAAATTGGCGCCATCAACTTCTTATTTTTGGCCACCCCTCAGACAAGGCAAGGCAAGGCGCCTCGGGCGGATTAAACACAAACGCGCACGCAAATAAACACTCACTCAGACAGACGCTCGCCTACGCCAAAATGATGCACTGCCGCTTTCTCCCTTGAGTGCTAATTATGGGAATAACATGCTCAAATCATCACCCTCCAATATATTAATAACGCCACATACCCTGGGTACGGCACGCGGTCACAATGCGTCCGTTCTAACGAAAAGGGTCGTATGCGGTATAAGTGTAGTTCCGAGAAAAAAATGATTGTGTCCAATTAAGTTTGTTTGCTTGAAGGGACCAAGTTTCTGATAAATGTTTAGAGTATTTTTTTTTGTTGTTGTTGTTGTTGTTGTTGATTTAGGTCATTCCTTAATCTTGATAATGTCATGAGAACAATGGAATAAACAGAGGGTTACATAAGAACACAGCATCAGATCCTTTCGGCCTATCAGCGTGCGTAAATTTTGGGGGCGTGTCAGCTTCTCGAAATCTGCCAGGCTTCTGGATTCGAGCTCTGTCCACTGGGGAGTGTCACAATGTTGTCCTTAAATCATGCATACATAGAATAAATCTTAGCCTAGAGCGTACCTCGGACGTCCGATTTTGAGTGCGTGATCATGCTCAGTATTATAGGACATCCCAAGCTTGGTTTAGGGTTAATGATAATATTAGAAAAGGGAAAACACGCATGAAAAAGAGGTCTTAGATAATGACAACCATGTCTAGGGACTGTCCCAGCATTGCTTTTCTTCTCAACCCTAACCCTTACTCTGCTTCGAACTCTGTCAAATTCTAGGGTTGGGTCCCAAAATTTGCCAACGAAATTTGTTGGAACTTTTGGATTCAACTTCAGCTCAGTATAGTGTCGTGTGCGAAAACGCAGCTCCCTTCTGAGATTGTGTCATAAGAATCATGGATTGAATTCTGGACAAAATGATGCCATAGTAAGATTTGCATTTGGGCTGATTTGTGAAATACGGCCTGATACGCCGACAAGAAAGATTTGGTGAGTAAAGCTAGGTGAGCAGCGATCCCAGGTGCTTTCTATTACACAGCAGACCGCCTTAGTGCACATGGCCGCTCCTAGGTGTGCATACATGCACGCGAACACGTACCGAGGCATGAGGAACGGATGCACAACATGCTACGCATGCGCACAACGTCCAGACGCTTCAGCAGGAAGCTATAAAATATGAATTAATGAACCGCTGTCTCTCAAACCAATGAAGAGAAAGCGGAGAAAAAAAAATGTACGTCGATCCACGTAACTGCATACCTTTTTATAGTGCCTTTCGCCGAACTCCAAACTCCAAACATTTCTCAGGAAACGAAACTTCGTTTACAGGTTGAATTAGAAAGTTCGCCATTTTGGTAGAGTAAGTTAAGGGAAAGACAGCTGCGGAAAGTGCCAAGATGACGTCATGTAGTTCACCCAACAAAAAAGTGGCAGTCAGACAGGACTTCTTAATCGCGTCCGCTCATTTGATTGCAGCTCTTTCATGCTCCCGTGGAGTTGCAGTAAAGCGAGACCGACAGTAAACGATAAGGCAAATATGCGTGTTGAGCACCTTTATTTACGACAGGTTGTTTTTTTCCCCCTTTCCTGGTCTATTACTTCTTTCACTATCCTAGTCAATTATTTATTCTCCGTTCACCCCCTCCCCCTCCCTTTTTTCCCCCAGTTTATATTACACAATGGTTGCTTCTTTATATCTAGTCAACCGTCCACACAGGAAACGCTTGCAGTTATTTCTTACGCTGTGAAATTGCGATACAAAAATACTCGTAATTTTTTTTTCATGTTCTTTTAAGCAAATCTAATCTCTGACCCTTGGCCACATCCTGTAGCGATTAAACTGAGGTGAACGTATTTTTCCATTTTTACATGATCCTGTCTTCACTCAACGAACAGCACAGTACGATAGAAAGAAGTAAGAGTCAATATAGATTGTTTATTTCACATCACTGAGGCATAAGCTAACCACAGTATATGTAGTACAACTAATGTAGGAGTGACTGCATAGTTTTGTTTTTTTTTTATATTTCCTGGGCCTTGTGGGTGTGAGAGATTGAAGTTACTGATGTAACATTTCATGGGCTGGGAACAGGTCTCTCTTTAACACCACACCTTGTTAGTCGAGAATCCCACAAGGAGCAAGTCAAAACCACCCACGGGTGCAGAATAATGGTGGGCGATACCGTGTAGCAAGAGATCGATATCAATATCGATAATTGCAAGTAGTACTCAAAGAAATATCGATATGCTGATTTTCATTTTTACCTGATTCAAAATATCTTTTACTTGCTATTGTCAGTATTCAAAAGACAAAGAGTGGGAGAAAGCTCTGCTCTTCTTGTATCGAACAATATCAGTCATTAGCTTAGAATAATTAATAACTGAAAGGTAGACCAAATGAAAGTCATCTGAGTGTATTTCGCCTGGCTGAGCATATTGTGAAGCTTACTATTAGTCTAATCTACTGAAAAGGAAAGATATATTTTGTTCAACCTCTTAGGTATTTATACGACATACTCTAGGAATGTGATACCTCTGTTAATATATCTACTTAATACCTGGGAGTACTCAGAATTTCGGTATCGAGACTTGCTCAGGAATCAAACCTACATGTACACATAACAAAACTTCGAATTCTACCCTCAGATTTAGACCGAAAATGCGATATCTCGCTTGGGTAGCTTTACGAATACAACTCCATTTTCACTTTTGGCACCCTATCTATTTTTGTTTTTTTTTCGCCTTTGTTTTGAGCTGAAAGGTAAAATAGGTTCCAGAGATTTACGGAAGATGAGCCGAGCGTTTTGAGCAAAGCCGTGTTGATAGACAAGAGGCTGATCTTGGAATAACGAGATTAGGGCCTGGTAATTTTCAGGTCTGGGAGTCGTCAAAAACACATCACCATCATGAAGGGGATTAGTCAAGAAGCTCTCCAGTGCTAGAAAGCCGCACATGAAAATGCTTTGATAATGAACCTTTGCAACTATGGTCTACGTTTTCTGTTACCATTGGTGGCATCATAGCCTGCCGATAGTACATGAAAGATGGTGACTTCCAACTTACAGTATCCCAAATATTCCAAAGCTCATTGGATGCATGGGACCCAGTTCCCTTATTTTCAGTACATCATTTAATGCTCACTAGATCTCGATATAGTGGGACCCTGGAGTTCGAGGTCTTAGTTCCCTACTGTGCGTTTTAATGAAAGGCAGCAGACAAAGCCTTTGTTATCATTTAAATATGAGGATACCAATATATTTTCCACTGTTGGCCATAAAAGATTTTACACCCATCGTTAACTTATTTAAGAGTTCCATGTCAGAGTATTTTCCATACATATTCTTTACCTATTCTTACCAACTTTTGACACATAGAGAAATGTCCTATGACCAACAACATTTTGAGAACTATGACAACGAAACTTTTGCAGCTGACATTTGAATGGCTATCCTCACCTGTTCCGAGTCTACAAAAGTACGTGCACCCATCTAAGCCTTTGAAATTCAAATCCAACCACTTCTTTTCCTCCCCTCCCCATAGCCAGTTTTCTGACTTAGTAGGGACTATTTAAAATTCCATATCAAAATGCCAGGTACTATTGGCATCTTCATACCTTTACATTGGTAATATAATTTCCCTTTGTCTTATGAGATGCTTGACTGTTTTATAAGAAGAGTAACTTAAGGAAGGATGAGGTAAGATTTTATTTTGGCCACGTGTTTTAGAACACTACGTCATTCGTTTTTACTCTTAAAATGCCAAAATTCACTATCTTAATGATAGTATGTGCACATAACAGTCCCGAGTCTATACATTACTGTATAGAAATTCACAGATAGGCTGATTTTGCAGCTGGTACTTGCAACATGCAGGTGAAAGCCAGGCGCGTCAATGGCCAGCATAAACATCACATTTTCTTTTCTTAACCCCTTCAGCCGATCCCACCCCCACCTTCCAGTATTCTCTTCGCATTTTGCTGATTCTTTTCTGATTTTAATAAATACAAGGTTTCGGTAAGCGCTTCCTGATGAATCTGGGTTCAAGGGCGTAAACCTGTATCCCTCTCTCCCAACGCCCTAGGTAACAACCAAGGTGTTTTACTTCCAGACGGAAAAAGAGATGGACGCGAAAGTAGGACGAGCAGCCACTTTACGATTGGCTGGAATTTTATAGATCAGTTTCACGCACCATTTCTTTAAACGCGGCGTTCTTTCTTAGAAGGGAAGCTGTCATTCCTTCCCGACCTGGGACTAGCAGTGGGCTGAAACCTAAAATTATAGGTATCGAGATACTGTCTTTATGCTCTGTGCATTAAAGGTATCGACTGCATTTCGATTAGGCATGTCGATGCCTTTCCATACCATTCGATATTTTTATGCGTTTGGGAATCTAGCCAGACAAACTATCGCTGCATACATCGAAGGTATCGAAATAGTATTGTAACTAACTCCAGAGCTTGATGTTTGATACAGATATTGAAATTATTGATTATGCAAATTATCGATACTGAAAGACGATATCGTCCGCTGCTATCTGAGATATAGCTTTATGTCAGTGAATGTATTTGGAGAATTCAGCCTATTGACGTTTGCGTTTTTCCGAACATTGCGTTTGTTGTCATCTATAAAGTATGCAAATGTCTCGCTGTTTTGTCTTTTACGCAAGTTATTTTGGGAGTAGAGTGTGATTTGGAGTGAGGGGCTTGATAAGTAATCTGGTAATCGATTACATCGTTGGACTCCACAACCAAAAGTCGTGGTGATGATTTCAATGATCATGGTCAGGTAACAGCTGTATTCGCTTGGCTCCTGGCGAACATAAAAGTAGTTGTTGCAAAAAGTAGTCGTCCACATCAAACTGGTCAGTGAGCCCTGCTCAGCTGACTTACATCATTTGCGGCCAGTTGACCTACATTCATGCGCGGCCAGTTGATCTACATTCATTTGCAGCTAGTTCATCTACATTCATGCGCGGCCAGTTGATCTACATTCATTTGTAGCCAGTTGATCTACATTCATGCGCGGCCAGTTGATCTACATTCATGCGCGGCCAGCTGACCTACATTCATTTTTGGATATCTAAACGAAAGCCTGGCAGCAGAGCAGAACATTTTTGCTTGTGTTCTTGTTACCCCATTTGTAACCGTGTGTATGACGAGCTGAAGTGTCGAAGATTAGCTGAGCAAAGTCCGCAGATGAGAGGTGATAATCCCCTTCCCAAAGTCATTTTCTCTCCCCTCTATAATTATCTCTGGAAATACGGATGATGAGATCAACATTGCGAACATGCGTGTTTACCTAAGATGTGCGTGCGAGGTGGAAAATATTGAGGCAAAGGGGAGGGGGTCGAGGGAAAGGAGGGAGGGAAGGGGTGGGGAGCAGAGATAGACGGAGATTGAAGCAGTAAGATTTGTTTTCCTAACTGCGTTTCCTTAGATTGGGAAACATTTATGCAGGGACGAAGAGCGGTAGCAAGGTGATAGAGAGATTGACAAAGGAAGGAGAATTTTTTCGCCAGGTTTTCTTATGTTGAGAAAGGCAGGTTGGGTTATAAAAAGTGAGTGAGGAACGGAGATGGTGTTTTTGTATGCCTGTATATTAAATTGTGCATCAAAAGCGATGCTCTTGATAACAAATCTCCAGTGGCATAAGGGTGTACGCGATAATCAGCAAATTTTCAGTTTTCAAACTGATAGAGGAGGAGGAGAGGAAGAGCGAGGGNGGGGGGGGAGGGGAGGGGGTTACTTATTAAAAGAACAGCTGGTAATTGCATGGTCTTGTGTCGCGAAAATGGTTTTCGCAGAAATATTTGCTACATTTTGTGAAACATTAAATTTTTATTTCTCAATCCATACACAGATAACAAATCTGGGGCTGGATCCGCATATACATGAAATCCGAACGGCAGCCATCTTGAATTTCAAGATGAATATTCATTTTAAAAAGATATGGAACCAGCCCCACTTCTGATGTTGAGTATCTAACGATGCCAACCCCCTTCCTCCCCCAACAAAAAGGCCATAAGACCATTCACTATGAGATAGACACAATAGTCTTGTGCTTTGTTTGTATATTTACGAGGGATGGAATGGGATGCACAAGGAGGTTTTGCCACTGCACTGGCATGACCCTGATATGCCTGGACTTTGGACACTCTTGTTTTAGACAAAACCGTTATACGTTTCCACTGTTCTAGAGCAACTTATGAATGAATGTTACGCTCCCTACATGAGAACCTATTCAGAATCCTCTGGTTAGGTCAGCTAAAGCCGACATTGAAAGGCAACGTGGCCATGTGCTTGAAGAGTTATTCTCAGAGACTGAAGAGTGTTAAGTCTGAGTATGTATGTTCGATTCACACGCCGGGTGGTTTACTGTGTGGTATCCTTAGCAAATACACTTAACTCCCATTTCCCCACTCGACTCTGAACGTGTGAATAAGAGTAACTAGTTTAGAGCCAGACGATGCCAGAGCAACATTGCAGTGGATGTTGTTATGATGTATTAGAGGTGCTATATGTATTATGTATGCACCTGTATAAATTATATTGTTATCATAAATGTATCATACATTGTATGGGAATATAAAAAGAATTCCCATGGAATAAATAGATGTGGATTTTGTCTTCTATCTTCCTTACTCGGTCGTGGATACACGTGTTATATCAGTTGAAATAACTGTTCTCTGTTGTCTTCCTATGACCGTATGCATAAACTTTACGTTTTTAATGCATTATGGTAACTACGAGAAACTATCAAAACATTAATAGTGTCACTGTTCACTGTAATCAATGCAGTTAACGTATGGATTATGCAAACGGCGCCAGTATTCTCCATTCCTGCTATAGGTTGGATAGTTCTCACCGTGCAATGACGTAAGACAACAGAGAAGGGATCGGCCAAGTGGGGGAAAGACTTTTGGGAAACCCTTGTAACAGAGACAGACGTGTAGAGATCATTACGCAAGATATGGAAATCTAATCAGACAGTTTAGTCTCACGGAAGTGTTTTTACAAGACACATGACATGCGTGTAGCAGCCAGTGTATTTTTAGGCAGTTTGTAACATGCAGTGTTTTTCCGTTGCCCTTTGAGTGAGTCATGCTGTTGGCATCTTTGATTTCATCCAGTACATGTAATGTAATTAAGCCTACACAGACAAAAACACGCTGGTTGTTTGTATACAAGTGCTGCTAACAGTGTGTTTGTACACAAGGGTATCAGGCACTCCGCATCTTGTTGATGCTGGAGCCTCCTATCATCCAGCCGGGTCGTCACCTCTATTCACAAGTGGTCTATGTCCCCTTGATAAAATCCTGAAGCTCTCTCAGGCTATGGTTAGGTTAAGGTTAAAGGTAGGGTTAGAGTTTAGAAGGAATTTAGAAAAGAAAGAAAGTCCCTAGATATTGCCTAGGCTTAAGGACTTTCCCTAAAGGGCCTTTCCCTTTCCTAGATATTGCACAAGGACATTTCCTAACGGTGCTTGCCCCTTCCTAGATATTGCCCAAGGATTTTCCCAAGGGTGCTTTTCCCTTATCAAGCCCTGACCTCAACACGAACCCAGGTACATCTTTGGAGAGCCTCAAGATTCTACAAAATGGACATAGAGCCCTTGTGTTTGAAATGAAAAGAGCGTTAGCGTGACCCCGCCAGTAGACAACAACCACTCATTAACGCCAAAACAGCCTAACCTGAATCCCCAAAACAGGTACCACACAACAATATCGTTTGCCTATATAACACACCCGAATCCGAACCGTGATGTCTACTTCAAAGAAAGTATCCTTTACGGGTTCAAGAAAACACACATTTACTAATGCATTACTGGTAGACACAGGAGCCAAAACGTTATGAGAATCATAAATCTGCCTCCAGTGAAGTTGCTGCACAGACGTGTTCTTCTGCAATGATGCCAGGTTTGGGACAAGATGACAAGGTAACCAGTTTCTAAACCTGTACGGAATTAATTGTCACTCTTTGCACCGACTGAAATTGCTTTCTGCAGCACGGACAGGAAGTGAAGCTACATGTTTTTGGTGATGTACAAAAATTATCGGAGACGGCGGAGTCAAGCGTCGCTCTCAGGATTATAGTATTCATGAAATTTTAGCACAACCGAAGAATAATTTTCCTCCAGAATTTGATAATAGTAAGTGCTATTGCAAACTTAATGTCAACGATTCAACTACGCAAAGTAGAAACATGCGTTTTTCGTATAAATGTATACTAAGTTATGCAGCTGATCATTATGATATGCATAAATCCGTATTTTACAACGTTTTGTTTAAAAGAGCAAATATCATCACAGCCTTTATCAATGTTCCTGTCCAGTTTTACATCCCGCCAAAAAAAAAAAATCCGAATAGTTTTTATGGTCAACTAAAAAAATCACGGAAATTTCTGACCACAGTATGCACATTTGCATGGAGCTTTTTTGCCCAGATTATATTATAATGAAAACACGAGTGCGACCCATTTGTGATTTTTTTTTTTTTTGGTTTGTTTAAATATTTTGGCAATGTTCATTCCACATCCGCCACAGTCAGTTTTTGAGGTTTTGAGAAATTTAGCGCGCTCAGCCTGTTGCTAAAAGCGAAACATTGTAGGCAGATGTAGCTTAGCATGTGAAATTGGGATATAATAACGAGTCAAAACTCTACATTTCTTTTCACAGGAAAAAGAAGATAAACGGAAGATCACAGTAATATAAACAACTCATATCATCAAAAAAAAAAGACATTGGCGAAATGTGGAATGAGCGTGACGTTGTATGTTCTCATGGCCTGCGATTAGAGCTAAGTATTCCGCACAACATTTGGACCGCCCATCTTGAAGCCGGAGAACAGACAGAGAACATTTGGCGGAACCATCCAGACCTGTATGAAGTGATGCAGAACATTTGGGTAAACGGAATCTCTGGCAGCGTCCAAACACGCGTCAGGCTTTGGCACTGTAACCACCTGTGGTGCTGTTGACCTTTCCCTGCCACCCTCAAGGTCAACAAAATGAGGAGGACCTGTCAGTCGAGTAGTTATGTCCGTCAGTAGTTTTTATTTCCCAACCGTGTCATTTCTGTTTCTAAAATTGCATAATACCAGGGTCATTGACTTCTTCACATTTTCTCTACATGCACACAACGTGCGCAATATCCAGATTTCGTAAGTGTCAACTGCATTTCTGATGGTTTAATGCAAAGGAATTTTAAAAAGGTAGAGTTTTCCGTTGTCACATGACCGTCGCGGTAAATGTTTTTTTTCAAAATGTAAGATAAGCTTATAAGTAATATTATTTTTCTCGGGGTTTGAGTGTATACATGAATATTCAGATAGCAAGGAATGCAGCTAAAGTCAACCCTTTTTAATAAGAATGTCTTTCTTCACGCAAAATGTATATCTATTATCGGGACACTTTCAGTAATAAAATGATAAAGTCACAGTGGACCTGTGCACGGGAAATGCATTTTTAAAGAGGAGGGAAACACTATTATTTCGGTACCTATCATCAAAGTTCCACTGTAAAATTCGTCGTCCATCTCATGAAGGGGCATACGCGACAAACTAGCAAATGTCGCATACGCTCCATCGTGAGATGTGCAACGAATTGTTAGATTTGTTCCGTATTACATTAAAGTTTTCTGACAGAACTGTTTGGAGATGAGCGGTATTCAACTCTAATAATTCATTTATCTTATTCGTAACACGCGTAATAATCTGAGGCGATGGTCATAAACATGTGTTTTACTCATTCTTTATATTTTGTCCATAGGTTAATTTTTAAATGTAGTATTAAGCACCGCAGTCAAACCCTGCTTTTGTCTTAATAGGAATATGAGACCTGCAGGCTATTCTCTTCCCGGCAGGAGACATTTTTTTTTAAATTTACAAAGGAGCGTGCAGTGTTGTGCATTATAGGAATTGGTCTTGTTAATCCTGCGATTACAAAATTGCAGTCCAAAGTTTTTTTTCAGCAGTTCTTCAGCCACCATATAATAATATCAGCTGACGTTTACTTTCAATACAAATGATCAGTGGAGATTATAGGGCATTTTAAGAGAACATAGGGCATTTTAAGAGAACATGGGGCATTTTAAGAGAACATAGGGAGGGACAGTAACCTGTCTCTCTTGCACATCTCACTCACACTACAAAGATGGAATCTCTACCAACTGCGAAGTGCATGCAGTAAATTGGCCCAGATTTTTCAAATTGACTTCCTTACGCAAGTCTGGGTTCATATGGTTGACACTGATGCCGAGAAAAAACATCTTTTTTTAAGTCCAGTCTAATCTACCTTCAAATGTCAACAACTGGCTTTGCAATCCCGGGAGGATGGGGATTTAGGGAGGAAAAGGTGGGGGGGGGGGGNGGGGGGGGGGGGGAACTATATGGATAGTGAGATAAAGTATTATTATTGTACGAGAATCAGATGGGCAGAACGAATCAACAGAAGAGAAGATAGAGACAAGAGAGAAAGAGAGTGAGAAAGATTGAGCAACAGCTGGAAAAATAAAATGAAAGTATACCAATGGATTGATTCCATCTTGTATTAATTTTTCCTCGCAGGATAGACCCTAAAAAACAGTTACCTGGGAGTTTTTTCCCTTCCTTGCGGTTAATGAAAGCGTCCGGCTAGCCATAAAAAAAAATCAGTCTCACCACCTGTTAGGCCAGTGAACGGATGGAAACTATCAGAGATTTCATTTTACTTTCTCTCTCCCTCTCTCTCTCTCTCTCTCTCTCTCTCTCTCTCNTCTCTCTCTCTCTCTCTCTCTCTCTCTCTCTCTCTCTCTCTCTCTCTTTCTTTCTTCCTCCCACCCTCCTTTACGGGATTTCATCAAACGCTATTTCTTGTTTATTTTTTGTTTAGTGTGAGGAAGATTCAGAACTAGGAAATTGAAGTCTTTGTTTCTTTCAAATTATAATGCGTTTTCGTTATATTTGTTTTGTTACATTTAGTCTTCGTTTTATTCGTTTGTTCCCTTTTCACATGTCTGTCTTTCTTTCTTTCCCTTCTCTTTCTGTTTTCTCGTTTTCTGTCTCTTTTTCCGTGTCTCTCTGTATCTATCTATCTATCTATCTATCTATCTATCTATCTATCTATCTATCTGTCTGTCTGTCTGTCTGTCTGTCTGTCTGTCTGTCTGTCTGNTCTATCTATCTATCTATCTATATATCTATGTCTGTCTGTCTGTCTGTCTCTCTACCTGCCTGCCTGCCTGCCTGCCTGCCTGCCTGCCTGCCTGCCTGCCTGCCTGCCTCGTTACATTCTTTCGTATCCCACATTTTTTTCACCTTATGTTCCTGACTCCTTCCTTCCTTCCATGTTGCTACTTTTGCTACCCTTGGAGTCATTTCTACTTAATATTATGTTTCACGACGCTAACTTCATGGAAATTTGGACCTCAGGCTTGCACGTGTGGCATGATACAGAAATGGCTTACGCCACGCTGTTCGCTCTTAATCACACGTGTAATTTTCACCTGAATCCCTTTTGCCACTGCCTGTCGTGTTTCCCTATCACATGCAAGTGCCATAAAGCAGGTGCGGCTGAGGTTGATGCCTCCTATAGTGCAATTTATGTGTTGGTTTTATTGCTGTTTGTTATTTTACCGTTAGTTATGAGGAAAATGGCTTTTGTTTTGTCTGCGGTGTGAATGGGGTTGCCTCACGCCAGCTCAAATCGCAACATTTGTCGCGTGTTTTATGTGCAAGCAGTCGCTGAAATGTGTTGGTGAGGTTTCAAGAGATTGTGTACAATATCTAGATTTTGTTATCCCAGAGAGGCTGACATGCCTGTTGTATTTGCTTCACCTTGGCAAGCTATGATGACCATCACCTTTACGCATCAGTTACGGCTTTTGTTTTTCCCCACTGTGCCCTCTGACCTCTGACCTATCCCAGCGATGGCGTCAAGGACGGGTCAATGTCATCATGCGAAATCATGTGGACACAACAGTCTGATAACATTTCCAGTATGTGTGTTTAAGTTGCGTTTTATTTTGTTCGTTGACTTCAGGAAAAGAAATCAGCTTTTCTCTGTCACCACATGCCCTTTGGGTCAAATCAATATGTATGGTAAACGTTGTGATACTCTGTGTTCCCCGAAAGTGTTGTTTTTTTTTAAGTAAAACGACAATGTAGACTGATTCAAGACTTGTGGCCGTATGCATAATCCTTGCGTTAATTCATATACTACTTTAATTACAATGAACACTACTTAAGTGTTGGGAGTTCCCTGTCGTTACCGCAGTGCGTTAATCAACGTAAAAATTCTGCATACGGCCGCTGGTGGTGAGAAAACTCGTTGAAGAAGCCAAGGACCACTAATGAATAGTGGAAACTAAAACATATTTATTATTTATCCCTCATGTAGGCTCTAAGGAGTAGGAATTCACAGCAAAGCCTAGAACCCTCGTCGAAGAAACCTCGTCAAATGAAGGCAAAACTGTATTTTTCTCCGAGTGCCATGCCGACTGGCGTAGGCGACCATGGACTTCTGTGTCAGTCTTTCTGCCTGCTGTCCACCTTAACCTTTCACTACTGCTTTATGACCCCGTCCAATTTGCCATTCCAACCAGAATTTTCTCCCTTCGTCTTTCTCTGCTTCGTTTATCGTTCAAGTTTCCAGTTGTTACCAAATGATCTTAATGTTGTGTCCTAATTAGATTCTCATGTCCTAAGAACTTTGATTGCCATCTTCTCACTGTTAGTTTATTTTATTTTCTTTCTCGATTTGCTTTCTTCAAGACGTGACTTTTTGTTTTATCTTCCGCTCATGACATTTTAAGCATTCATCATAGGATCCAATTTCTGTAGCTTCCAACAATACCGGTATTTGTCGGCTGATGATATTATGCTTTACACATCATCAAAGTATAATTGACTCCTATATGAAACATGGTAATTAATCTTCAATTAGTGCGTCGATATCGAACAGGACGCCAGGAAGATACTTAGTAACAATGTGAGACTGGCAAGCCCCACTCTCAGGCTTACGATAAGCGATATGGGTGACCGCAATTCAGGAAAAAAAAAATGAACTGTTATTAGACAAAGAAGTCATGCAGTGTGTGCAGAGATACGTGAGTTTATTTCGTGATCGATATCGCTGAAATTTTGCTGTGTGAGTCTCAAATTCAAGGTGATCCTATTTTAGTCAGCAGCCGTATACTCCTGTTTTCGAATTTACAAAACTTTTTTTTTTCCATATCAATATCTTATTCCATTTTTTTTTAAACTTGGCATCCATGCATACAACGTCAATACCTGTTATGCTGATTGCAGAAAGGTTGGTCTTTTGAAACCAGATTCCTCAAATTTTGCGATTTTCTGAGAGGGGGTTGGCGTCAAGAAAAAATCGTTTGACATTTTGGTTTTTATCTCAGAATAGTCTAAACGTTAGGCTTACTTATAATGACGCGTTTGAACACAATCATTACTCAAAGAGGAACAGTGTGAATGCGTGTAGATGTAGTTCGGTCTTTTGTTTCACATACATTTTCCCGCAAATTGGCGGGTGCTAAGACTAGTGTAATATAAGAAAATGAAAAGATAAAGAGGGGAGGAAGGAGATAGAGAGAATTGGGACAAGAACCATCGAAGAATTGAGTGCGCTCATCACCCGGGAAGGGTCAGCCTCGAGGAGTCCCGTCCCAAACTCAAGAAAAAAGATGATGATTTAGTTCTGGTCTAGCCGGGAAGTAGGGAAAGAAAGCAAAAGAACAAAGTTGATTCATGTAGGACGCTTCCAGACTTTTTTCTTTCATCCAAATAACTGACCTGAAAAGATCATAGCAGAAACGTTATCACGATTGAACACGGATTACTTTCTTTTTAGGTGAAAGGTGAAACGGGGAACTGATATCTCCATCTCTTTGAAGCGGTCTGGCCTAGATATTTTGGGGGGCTTTGTTTTTCCCATCTAGAGGCGTCAAACTGTTAGAACTCCTTGCTTTTGTGCTGGGATATAGGGAAGATGATGAGCTATCAAGAGAACCCCACTGTGCCCACTTCTAGACTCGTACATATCGTACCATCGGACTTTGACGTGCGGAGGAACACTATGCGCATTTCACAATGAAATGAAATACTGCCCAGGTTTGACACAAAACTTTATTGAAAACTATATAATGCTTTTATTTTAAGAAATGGTCGACGTTTTGCGATTGAATATTTTTTCTAACTGACAACTGAAATAGTAGACATACAAAGACAAGCAAGTGACTCGGAATCTTAGAGCCAGAAATAGAAACAGAAATAGAGCAACTGAGAGACATAGTGAAAGGGCTTGAGATTTGGGATAAGTTCAATGTCTGAGTTATTCAAAGGCACGTTTTACAAGGGAGTTTCATGTTTATTTTCAGAATAGGCCTATTACATTTTTGGTTGATCAATGTATTGAAGAAATAGGAGGAAACAGATGAAAAAGAGAAGGAGAATGCGGTATACTTGCAACCAAATAATTGCGATAAGTAGGACGTTGGCAACCATACCTACTTCCTTAGGAATACTTTTGGGATCTTCACCCTCGTGATGCGGTGATAGAACAAATTCTACTGTCCGTTCGCTATGCTTGAATGCGGCAATAGAACACGCATCTTCTCGCAGACCGCTGGGCGCGGCGGTCAAATGTTGTAACCTAGTACAAGCTGATCGACAGACAAACAACGGTCATTATACGTAACAGTGGTCACACAGCCAGCGGAAGGATGGGCCCGAAGCGCTGTGCTCTACGAGAATTAAGGACTGCTGTAAAAAAAAAAAATTCTATTTCTTTTCTTTTGCCTGGGAGATCTCTAAATTTCTCGAATTTCCCGATTTGATCCTGATATTCTTATTAAACCACTTCCCGTAGAGAAAAAGTTCTGTTCAAAATATCGCCAGCAATCGTTCATTTTATCCAGGGATCGGCAACAAGCAAGGGAAATCTGCCACAATTCATTATTTGGAGACTGAAATAATAGACATACAAAGAAAAGCAAGTCTGGTGGCCGGAAATAGACACAGTATGTTCATCTATCAGTAGAAAGCAAGGTTATCAGTTTGGTGAAGAAAAGTCATCCATTTTTTTTTAATTGATAGTCCTGTAACATCACTCCGGAATACACTAGACTTTTGCGCTTACACATTCACTGAAGAAAAAAAAAACATAATGCGGGGCTCGGGAATATTAAATCATCCAAAAAGGAAACATTTCAAATTTTCCCCGAAATTTAAATCTTTGCCAAAAAAATTTTTTTAAAAGCACTTACACAGTGCTTAACTCAGATATAGCGCCTTTGATAATAATCGTATATAGTCAACTCTGCTTATCTGCAGTTCCGAGGGATAATGGAAAACGTTGCGATTAAAAGTCATATCTTATATAGAAACTGTAGTGTTGTGTGATTTTTAAAAAAATCAAGCGGTGAAGAGGCTTGCAATTAAGCCAAGTCAGCGGCATCAAGAAAGAAACGAGGAGAGGGGTGGGGAGAAAGACGTAATATAACTGTTGATGATTTGAAAAAAAAAAAAACAACCGCAAAATCAAGCGGACTTGCAGTGAAAAGGCTTGCGATTAAACGAAGTCAACTCCTCCAGGAAACAAAAGGGGAAAGAGGTGAAGAGAAGAACATCATATTCTTTGGTGAAGTAGGCTTTCCAGGGCCCGTCGTTAAGTTTCTACATCACATAATTGGCAGTGACTGGCTGGCTGGCTGGCTGGTTGTTTCAAGGTTGACTCGCGGCCCAGCAAGATCATTGATGTGGTCTATGATCATTCCGGTTGCTATTTTTGTCGTGCCTGGGGGCGATGGCAGAGTGATTATTGAGGTATGAGTCAGTGCCAACTCCTAATATTGGAAAATCACAACAATTATAACAGCAGTCAACTACTTAGAGTCATGGCAGCACAGAATCAACGACCTTAGAATACCCTGGAAGTCTTGAAAAGCTTCATCCTTCCTTCTCCCCATGCCCTACCCCTCTTTTTTCTTTGTTAATGAAAGTATGCATCGCATTGCTAAGCTGTCCTTGGTTCCCTACCCCCCCCCCCC